>OZ023181.1:24178365-24554147 GCA_963995505.1 Hypericum androsaemum
TTAGACACTTAGCACCCCTATTTTGAAAACACCCAATAAAATACCCTGCATTTAGGTGAATCTAACTTTTTAGTTTTAAAGTTAACATGGTAATGCTGACATAGCAATAATTTGATTATATGGACAAGTTAGTAAACATTACTTTAAAAAATACGCAAACAAATCTTTTGATTTTTTTAAAATAAATTAAAAAATCATGTAATTTTTTCCTTTCAACTATTGAAGCCAAGAAGGATCATTGGTGTTGCTGCAAGAAGTGCAGCAACTCTGCTGCAGAAAAATTGCAGTAACTGCTGCAGAACCTGCAATCATGGTTCTGCAGAAGTCTTCCTCCTCGACTTCAGGGCTTGTTATGCTGATCATTCCTCTCTCTTCTACGTGTTATTATTATTCACAATAACTGATGTAATTAACTTAATTGTCTAGCCGTTACATTGGCTGCAATTTAGCCGTTGCAGAGTTGGTAATTTCTAAGTGCAATTAATATGGTAGATGATTAACTGTCATTACATGTATATAAACCCCTTGTATCTACTGAGATGAATAAGATAGATTGATTCGTCACTTAGTTCGTAACATCAACACAAACGTTTCTCATTCTTTCTTTCTTACTCATTCCTTTTCATCTTCTACCCGCAACTCTTCGATCTTCATCATTTTTAGAACTCTCGCCTTCCCATCGCTAACGATCGTCACCGATTCGAACCCCGACAAGATGCAGCCTATAATACGAATCCTAAATTGAAAGGTCATCAATCGAAGGACTCAAGGAGCCCTAGGTGAAAAAAATGAATGGTCATCAATCCCCCACCAATCAAAGCTCCAATCTTTAGCACCAATTCCATCTCTCTCTCTCTCAACCCAAAAGCCCAGAACTTGAACCCTCTAAGAATCATAAATACAGAAACTTGTGGGTGTTTGGGATGGAAAAACGGAGGTTCTGTTCGATTACAAAGGAGATTCTGTTCGACTTCTACAACTTGATTCGTAAGAAGATGGAAAGAAGGAAGGGAAAAAGAATAAAAAAGTCTAAAGGTTTGTTTTGTTATAGAAGGAATGAGATTTTATGTGATTTTTTAAATAATTTTGACTAACTTATCCATATCATCAAGTTATTGATATGTGAGTTTTGATATCTAGATGGTTAGATTTATCTAAATAAATAGTACTTTGTTGGGTGTTTTTAAAATAGGGGTGCAAATTGTCTATATCTTATAATACAAGATATTAAAGTATTTTATCACATTATTTTAAGTACTCCAATTTTTTTATATCATGGATTTCGTATTATTTCGTAAGTTTATACTCCATCACAGCTACATGCCCGTGCTCCATCCATTCGATTTTTTTAAATAAGTAAAATTTTAATTATTAAAAAATAATCGTTAAAATATTAAGTATTTAAGTTTACTATTTCTTATATCATTTAGTGCTTGTAAGCATATTTTGCCTAAATATACAAAAGATAGTAACCTATCTAAAAATTATTTAGATAGGGATTATTTTGAAATTAATCTGTGCACATCTTCTGAGATAATCTTACGACTTACCCGATGTATTTTGCCATCACAGGAAGGAGATTTTACGAGAGGGCCAATCTTCTTGTTAATTTTGCATATTCCATGTTGATTTCGCTAGCCTTGAAAGTGAGTTTTTTTGCTCTGGTGCTTCTCCATATTCGGGTCGGCATAAGATCTGACCCATCTCCTCCATCTTTTAGATTTTTTTGCTCTAGTGCTTCCTAACCCAACTGGTGTTTTTAGGCTGACCATTGTTAGAATCCGATTCGTGATTATATTCGATTTGATTCATCAAAAAATTGATTTGATTCGTATAAATTTGATTCTTCAAAATTTTGATTCGAATTCATCCGAAAATGAATTGAATGCGGTTCAAGATTTCTAAAATTTATCATACCGGACAGTTGAACTGATAAATTATGTAAGATAATAATAATAAATTAAATAGGAGTAGGAGTATATGACTGTCGATGAGCTGGATTCAAGGAGGGATGATCAATCGATTAATCTAAATATTTTGCCACCAGTTTCCATATTGAATAGCCTTCAATATTTCAGCCATAATTGTTTGGTACAAACTCCGATTGAGACATTTTTGGAGTCCACAGAAAAAGGACAGATAAATCTTCAACTTTGCTAGAAATATAGATTTTCTGGTTCGACTTAGAAAAGGACCAAAATATCCTCCAAAGCCGACTAGCCTTGTTGGATGTTGGTGGTGTAGGAGATCGCTTCTTCTCAGACGACCTCCTAGGTCCCACCAGGCGTGGCAAAAGTATGTTACTAGAAAATATGGTAGAACGTCAAGAACAAACTTGAGAACGAGTCCGGAGTGGTCGTCCCAAAAGCAATCTAACTAAAAGGGAGAAAGATGAAAGAGAGTGGGTAGGAAAGAGCTTTTTTAAGAGAAAAAGAGAAAAATGGGAAATGGAAAAGAGAAAAAAAAATTGGAAGCTTTTGTGCATATGATTTGCAGTTTCTTGCTCCTAATTCTAAGTCTATCATTATCCCTACTTTAATCTTTATCAGAGTCTAAGTCATATATTCTCAGAAGTCTATCCGCCTTTGACGCTCATCTGATCTCTAGAGTTCGTGTTCGCTCGGCCTCTTTTTTCGGATAAGTTACCAGAACCGTCATCCGCGCTAGTACTCAAACTTCCACGACTTCCAACCCAATTTTGACTATTTTCCGTGCCGAATTTGGGTATGACACAAAAATACATAATTGCAGATTTTTATCTTATTTTTCAGTAGCACTTTGAATCTCATAAATCCGACATTTAAGTCAAACATTACAACTATTTTACCTAAACATGTTTGACACGAATTCGTGAATAATTTTCAGCTCCAAGACGTTCATCCGTTACATACATGTAACACTCTTACTACCTAAAAAACATACATGTAATATTCGAGACATTTGATTTGATCCCTAATGTTACAGCTTAATACAATTATTTTCTCACTCAAAACCATCTGTTAGTCGAGTTAAATCGTTATCGAGATTCAGCGCATTGCATTCTCATGATTGAATTAGAGACTTCTGATTACATTTGAATGATATTTCACTTGTTCATCTATTCACTAGTTACATGAAAGTAAGATGCTACAAATACACGAGATTATAAAAACATAACAGTAACTTATTTTGATGATAGAACTTTGCGTTTGGTCAAACTCATCCAAGGACTTAGCAGGTCAGACGTCATTTTTTATCTGGAGTACTTTTTTTTTTGGTGGAAACATTTTTATTTGGAGTACTTGATTTCTGATTAGGTGGATTGTTTTCGGTTAAAATTGTTTTTTTAATGTTGGAAATTGTATAAAGCAACGCTTAGACCACCCACACCCGTGCTCCCGGGGTGGGTTGGGTCTCTACCTGCCAATAAAAAAACCAAAAAAAAGTAAAATGGTAGAAAAGCCGGGCCGAGCCGCGGCCTCGGGGAGCCGACAGCCCCTGACAAGCGGTCTCGGCCTCCAATTAATTATTTTTATTTTTCAATCTATTTTAGCTATACTTGGCACAATGTTATTCGTATTGTGTGGTTATAAAAATTAAAGTTATCTTTAAAAAAATTAAAATTCATATTTTTTTAAATATCTATAAATAGAGACCATTATTGACATATTTTGATACACAATATTGTATTCCAACTTTGGACGCTCATAACTCGGTTGAATATTGACTTCAAATGTATTTTGACATTCTCACACTCCGAATTTGGAGAAGTCATGAACTAAAAAGTTGTAGATATATGTCCCACCTTCGTAAAAAAATTGAATCAACTCAATCGGACTCCGGAATAAGAAGTTGTGACTCCCATATATATAACTGATAGGAAATAACTTCGCAATAGAGAAGCTCATAACGCTTTTAAAAGTAATTTGATTGAGCATATTTGGCAAAAATTTGGCAATCGTACTTAATTATGTAATTTGCATCTTTCGTATTTGTAAGTTATCATTTAAGCATCTATTTATGGTTTGATTTGTTTCTTTCTAATTTTGTATTGCAACTTTTGTAATCTTAATTTTGTTAATTTATTTTTTTTCCTTGTTATAATTACGGAATATTTATTGTCATATATTATTATAATATAAATATATATACGAAAAAAGAATAATAGATAATATGTAGATGAGAGAGAAATTAATTATTTATTCTGTGGCTAGGTTGGGGTAGGTTGTGGGTGTGAGTAGTAAAATATTTAATTGGGTTGGGTTGGAATCGTTGGGTATGAATGAGAGAAAAATTAATTGTTTATTCCGTAGCCTAGGTTGGGATGGGTTGTAGGTGTGAGTAATCTTATCGGGGTCCTACCCTTTTTTGGGCCCTCCAGGTACTATTTTTTAATAAAGATCACTTATCACAAAAAAAAAGTTTGCGTTTGGGTCGAATGATGTACAAACTAATACTTACAAAAAATGAAGTACAAAATAATTAATCACTGTAGATGTAGATTAAATAGAAAATAATTACAGAGGAATTACTAGATTATCTAATTGAACTATCCCAACAATGATCGACAAGAGTTGATCTAATTGGCATTGTTAAGATAATTACATGTCATTTTTTTGAAAGTAATTACATGTCATTTATAGGATCAACTGTAAATTAGGGAGAAAAATGAGAATATTATTTGGTATAACAAACCAAATCTACCTGAGTCCCAAAATCCAAAATGACACGAGTATTCCAAGTTAAAGCAAAAATAGAAATTTGCTGTCGGTGTAATAAATTGGGATGCGTGGGTGTCACACACATGCTGGTATAAGTTGGCCAACAGCTCATCCTATGGATGTGTATAAATGAGAATAGAATATGATATAACTGTGATACTTTTGATAGGAAACTCAGAAAGACGACGGGGAAATTGAAAAACTCGGTGCTAAATTGAACTTTTTCTGAATTAATAGTTAAAATTTTCTAGAGATTGATGTAGGATGCAACAAATTTACCACTGTTATTGTCGGAGATGCAACATCTGATCTGAGATGAAATTTGTCCTCTGTTTATTCTTCTGGCCTTGTCCACTGGTAATTAGGGGTGAGGATCTTTCGGTGTCACGGTTTTCGGCCCAATTTTAGCCCGACACCGAAGGTGCAATTTTCGACGATTGCTTGCCGACGGTTTGGCGATATGGACCAACACCGATGGTTTGACAGTGTGTCGGTGTGGACACCAAATGTTCGGGCTGGCGGTGTGACGGTGTAGAAAATTCAACGGGAGAGAATTACAATCCATCCCAACGGTCGAGGAACATGACTTTGGCTCGATTTGGGTTTTTAGGGGTTTGTGACAATTTGGATTTTCATGTTTTTCTACTTTTAAATCTATTTGGTGAAGGGTGTTGGAGCAAGTTTTGACGACTGCAGATGATGCTCCGGCGGTCACTCCGGTAGCTTTACCCAGCATTGCCAGCAACGATTCAAGGAAGAAGAAGATCGAGAAGAAACAGGCCAAGGAAGAAGAAGCTTTAAAGCCCAGGACGTGTTACTGGGCCGGGCCCGTGTTTCCTTGTTATTTTAGTCTTTGTTCCCTTAAGGACACGCCAGCTATCACCAAAGATATTGCCAGCTGTACAGATGTTCCACGAGTTTCCAAGAGCTTCTATTTAGTTCTCTAGGTCAACTGTATATAAAAACATCCAGCTTAGTTTTATAAATAACTAACAGATTGTCCTCAATCAAAAAGAAGAAATAAGTCAATAACCGTCTCTTCCTTAAGCTCAAGGTCGCTCAGTTTCTTGCGATCCTTAGCGCAATCTTCTTCATTTCCGCTTCGTCTTCAAGCTCGTTTATAATAGGTATTTATAATTATTTTAAACCACGTCATTTTCCTCGGTGTTTCGGTGTCTCGGGTTTGACAAAATACGACACCGAACCAACGCCGAAAACTTCAGTTTAATAGCAAAACCAACCTACGACACCGTTCGGTGCTTCGGTGTGGTCGGGTTGTCGGGTTTTTCGGTGTTCATGCTCAGCCCTACTGGTAATGGATATTGAAAGGCACCATATCTCCATGTCCAAAAAAATTGGACATTCCTGGCCTGAAGTTTGGTTCTATATTTTTACGGGTCCGTCCAAATGAGCATTTGGCACACATGACCATTTTATGGTTCCTTTGAATGCTAAAATCCAAAACTATAATGTAGACACTATCGATCTCCTACAGGTTCATATTTGAATTTAATGTTGTCAAGTTTGTTCTCATTTTTTTTCAATTTAGTACAGTAATATAGACAAAATTAATAATGAAATTAACTTTCGTAATAAAATTACAGGGATTCTCTCATCTCCGTAAGAGCTTTGGAACTTGTCCGGATCCTTTTGGCCCCTTCCAATATCGAGTACTAATCTATCCCTGCCTGAGGAAATAATACTTGTCAAAGAAAAAAAATTGAGGTCAGGAAAGCAAATTTATTACTCAAGTCCGTAACCAATCATAACCGTACAAACCCAGTAATTTAAAAGTAACACTAATCCAAGCTAATAATTTAACACCACCACCAATTCAAGATAACAAATTTAAAATAACACCAATTTAGCACCAGGTGGTAAAATTCTCTGGTAACCTTGGAAGCCCCCTGTCTTCCCGCCGGTGTCAAGAACAAGCTTCTCAAGTGATTCAGCACACGATACCAAGTGCATAGCAAGCACGTGCTCGCTCCTTTTCCCACGGTATCCCACAAACTCAACCACCTTCAGGCACGGATGCTTGCACTTTGTAGCTTCTTTCATAGTCTCGGTCACCGACTCGTACCCTTCCTGTCATCAACAACGCATTTGACAATGTCATAACTCCACAGCACTGCCATGGAACAGAAGACCACCGAGGAAGTACACAAGTAGAGACATGCCAAGATAGAATATGAAAAGAGAATACCAACCTCATCGGTGTCCATAATTGGGTAATCAAGGAGCTGCCATAAGTAAAGGCCACGGAAGGCATTAGCTCAACCACTTTGAATTGATCGAGGAAAAGGCATATATATGTGCAGCGGAAGGACATTGCGATCATAAAGGAAAGGAGACCTAACCTCAACTACAAATCTTTTTAGACGAGGAGCACTCTTAAGCAGGCAACATGGCCATAGGTGAACCAAGTAGCGGCTTGAATCCAATTTGACTTTCAACTCTTCAAGCTTAAACAGCATGGGAAGCTCCAGAGGGAAGGAAGTGCTTTTTTTAAGTTCCTACACAAGGATTAAAGACATAACCACAGACAAGGCATGAAAGTATTATGTCAGTTGTCTATACAAAGATAAACACAACAAAAGCGATGCATACAGGTGCATGATTGCTCCGCAGCTAATCCTGTAATAACCTTCCTTGTTACCCAGCCAATTACATTACAGGCCTTGATTTTATGTCAAAATGGAGCTCACCAGTGTTAGAGGATGTTGCTAAGGGGTGCTAACTGGACTCTCTCTTTCTATTTCACAAAACAAGCACCTAAGGAAGTGACTCTTCTCTGAAGAAGCCCATAAAAGATAACAACCGCCGAAAGGATAAAAAGCAACAAAACTATAACGTGCAAGTAACAACACTTACCCAGTAGGCCATTTCAAATTCAAGGCTCTTCAGCTGGCAGAAATAATCTCCAAAATGCGACCAGGGACGTTGCCGCAATATGCCACAAAACTGATCGAAGTACTTGCCAGACATGGCCAGTTGCTCTAGACGAGGAATGCTGGTCAAAAGCAAAGCCTCCTTTGGTCCATCATACCTGAGTGTGATCAGATTGGGGGCAGAAATATCAAGTTTCTCAAGGGGCAAGCAACCAAGTACTTGCAGGTACTTTAACTTGAGTGATGGCCCAGCTATTCGGAGATAACGGCATGCTACGGACTTGTTCAAAGATAAGAACTCGAGCAATGGACAGCTAGACAACAAATATTCAACAGTCTGGCCGGCAATATCAACGAATTCCAGGGAGATTTCCTTGAGGTAGGATATTCCGAGGGTGCAGCCGGGATATGCATTAAGGTCTACGTGGAAAAGCCTAGAGAGGTTGTCCACGCCAGGGAATTCGTAATTGTTAACGGGAGTACGTCCCAGGAAGGGGCCCAAGTGCAAGTGGAGCTTCTTCACTCCCAACCGAACAACACGCAGAAGCCAGCGGTGAACAGCCGGAGAAAACCTGGAATCCAACTCGTGGCAGACACTGAAACAATCGAGCTCAGTGCCAGAGAAGGATGTAAGGGTGGAGTCCACACAATTTATGTAGGGAACGATGTTCTTTTGAACACGGCGGCACTTGAAATGAAAATCCAGTGACATGGCTGGTTTCAAACAATGGGGGAAGACCAAGTTAGCACCTATATGATGGGTGTGCCTCCAAAGATGTCTCCATCTCCGAGAAAGCACGCTGCTTCTGATTCTTTCTTTCAGGTCCAGGAGGAGGGGTAATACATGATGGATAATAATATCGTCAGACAGCTTGTTGAAGCAATCGGGTCCCGAGTAGTAGTACACAGTAGGATTGTTGACCGGGGGGGCTGAGTCGATACGCTGTTTGACCCTCCTCCGACGCACCCCCCCTTCATTCTTAACCCGCCTCCTAATTACTGCAACAAAATCGCCCAACACCAATAACAGATCAATTAGTACTATGTAGGTAGGTAATATACTCCAACACCAACATAACAACAACAACAGATCATCAATTAGTACTTATACTTAGATAAATAAATAAATACATACATACATACAGAATCATCATCATCATCATCATCATCATCTTCGTCTAATAATAAATCGCCAAAGCAAATCAATGAGTAAGTAAAATACAAAATCGGAAAAGCGAGGAGGCTACCTACCCTCTGATTTCTTCCTCTTCGTGTTGGGCATAGGGAGGGAGGTCTAGGAAGGCACTCGATTTTGGGATTTCAGATCGATTTTGGTTTTGGGGTAACGAAAATGGAAAAAGAGAGAGAGAGCAGGCGTTGTTGTTGTTGTTGTTGTTGGGCCTCTCAGCCCAAATGCAACCGAAACTGGGTTTAAACCCCAACCCAACATGGTAATTAATTTGCCTGTAACCGCCCTTTAATTATCTAATCTCGACTTACTTCAATTCTAATATTCTAAAACTTATTATTATTATTTAAAAAATTTTGGGGACCATTTTGGTATTTGTCCCAAAAGCCACGTAATTATTCATACATGTAATTATGTGGAGTTGCCACTTTATTTGCCAAACGTAGTCGTGTCGTTTCGAGTACGACGAGCTCTTCAAGATCTAATTTATATGGTACTTCCAACCTAATTTAAACTTTGGAAACGAAAAAAGAAGAAGAATAGTGGCACTTAAATAGTTGGTCTAATGCCCCTAAAAAAAAAGTTGGTCTAACAGCTTAGATCTAAGGAAATTTTAGAGGAATTTCTTTACCAAGACACAACACCTTTGATAACCAAGTTTCATAAAAAAAAACCAAAAAACCCCATTCTAGTGTTGTTCATCTTCTTATATATGAGCAGCTTCTACGTTCCATCTGTTTACCCCTCAAAAATTGTCTTTACAATTGAAGTAAAAATAATCCCTAGTCTTGCAATTGGAGCTGGAACCGGTGCGTGGGGGTAAAATCGGAAAAGGAGGAAAGGAAGTGTTTGTTGCAATTGGGCCTCTGAGCCCAAACAGGTACTTCCACATTCCATCTATTTACCCCTCAAAAACTGGCTTTACAATTGAAGTAAAAATAATCCCTAGTCTTGCAAACAAAAATAAAAATAAGGCCGGCCTACGAAGCAACAAGTTCTCGACCACGTCTTGCAGTCGCATGCTAGGCAGTTTTAGTTTTCTTCCCGTCACTTGCACTTTGAACGACAGGTCCAGTCTCCTTTGCACTGTCACCCGCTCGTCCATCTATATCAGTCTTCGTGGCCCTTGCTCCTTCTACAGCTCGCATCTTCAGTTTCTTGTCACCCGTGTCTTCAATGGCTATTCCCAGGGTAACCACCAAATTCTCCACGTAATAGACGAGGAGGAATTCGCCTAAGTACTGCAACAAGCAAACAGAGACACGATATATAAGCCTCCGACCTGAAATCGAGGAGGAGCAGGGAGGCGGAGTTGGAACTGGTGCGTGGGGGTAAAATTGGAAAAGGAGGAAAGGAAGTGTTTGTTGCAATTGGGCCTCTGAGCCCAAACAGGTACTTCCACGTTCCATCTATTTGCCACTAATTGGCTTTTACAATTGAAAACAAAAATAAGTAAGGCCCACAAAGCGACAAGTTCTGGCCCACGTCTTGCAGTCGCCTGCTAGGCAGTTTTGGTTTTCTTCGTCACTTGCACTTTGGACCTCAAAACGCACACCAACAAACTTTTTTTTTAAAAAGGTGGATGAATTTTATTAAAATATTTACACATTATATTCATTTAGTAAGAATACGAGGTTAAGCTAACCCACCAAGGATCAGTACAGACTTTTGGTTGTCTGATCATGGTTATGTTTGAGTATGGAAGTTTTTTTCTTTTGGGCCGTATTGCTTTTTTTTTTTTAAGTGTCTATTGTCTTTAGAGTATAGAGTTAGGGGGTTTGGTCATTTTTGACGATGTCCCTGTCTATTGTTTTCATGTTTGTCTGTGACGATGTCTCTGTTTCAGGATGGAAATGCTATTAGTTCAAAGTCACCTGGTGCCGAATGCTCTTATTTTGAAGTGGAAACAATACATACGGTGGACTTGTGAGTGCTCGAGGATTCTTTTGCTCTGCTAGGATGAGAGTTTGCCAGTGTCGGCGTTCCTTTGGGAACTTTTGCATATGAACATGATAGTCTTTGGTTGGTATTAGTTAGTGCTCGTAGTTAGTTAGGTTGGGCGTCTGATCATTTTTTCGGTGAAAAGAATTATTGGGCTAGCTTTTCGAACTGTTTTGTGCTACTCATTCCATTGAGCTAGTGAATACTCATCAGGAGAAATCTGATACAAAGTTGTGGATTTAGACTTGCAGGTGCTACGCATGGTTGTTAGTTTTGTTTCCGGAGGATGGTGTACTTGATTAAGATCTAAAGTCGAGACAAGAGTTTGACTTTTTCTCTGTAAGACGAGATTGTCCCGTATTCAGTGCTTACGGGCTATGGCAATTGTCTCCAAGATACAACGATTTTCTTGCTTCAAGTTCGTAGCACAACGATTCTCGAAACATCGTCGAAACTTGGATACTCAGAACTTTCTTGAGAGAGAGGGAGAGAAGAGAACAACTATTGGTAATGAAATGCTTATGAAATGAGTTGCTGGGATGGATAGAAAGTGAAAGGGCAGACCTATTTATAGGCCACGGAGAATAGGAAGCAGGCACTTCATAGGGGCTAACATGCAGACTGCCCTTCAGGTACCTCTTCGGCCAAGCAGAATAGTGGCACTTAAATAGTTGCTCTACCACCCTAGATCTAGAGAATTTTAGAAGAATTTATTTACCAAGATGCGACACCTTGATAACCAAGTTTCATCAAAACAATGACCAAATCTTCAATGGCTATTCCCAGGGTGACAACCAAATTTCCCACGTGACAGACGAAGTAGGAATTCGCCTAAGTGCTGTAACAAGCAAATAGAGATGTGATATATAAGCCTCCGACATGAAATCGAGGAGGAGCAGGGAGACGGAGCTGGAACTGATGCGTGGGGGTAAAATCGGAAAAGGAGGAAAGGAAGTGTTTGTTGCAATTATGCCTCCGAGCCCAAACATGTACATTTCTAAGGCCGAATTGGGTTTGATGTGGGGTCGCCTGCCATCCATGGAAGACATGGATTCTTAGTTTTTTTAATAGACCTTTTGGTACTAATTCACATTCTAACTAATTATATAACATTGTTTCTTTCTTATAGATTTTTCCCACCGAATTTTCTAACAAGAGAGTTTTATTGAGGCTGGCAATCTCAACCTCGAAAGAGGAGATCCCATGACTGAGGCTAGTAAGATTTTGCATAATTATGGATAATTTTCCTTTTCATAATTGATGTATTTGTATTTATTTATCGTATTTATATAGAAATTTTACCCCATATTTTCCATCCAAGAAAGAAAAAGCTATCCCAGACTTTGCATGAGTTGCCTTTAGAAATTAGAATAGCCCAACTCCCACATTTTCTAATTAGGGTTTCTATTCCCCCCAAAAAAATAAAGATGCTCAATTTACTGCTTCGGGCTCAAATGGGCTTTGATAAGTGGAGAACAATACTCATTTCTCTTTTTCGACCGATTTTTAGTTGTTCGAAGGATAGATGGCTCCTTTGCAGCAAGTGGGGTCCAGCGTAAGCACCGCCGGGAGTAGCAACTACGCGTCTTGTAGGGGGGTCGGCGCTGCGGTTGGGCTCCGTGTGCTGGTGGTAGATGATGATGTCATTTGTTTGAAGATCGTCCAGCGTTGCCTTTTATAGCGGTTAGCTTCAACCTATCTTCTTTCTTAATTTTTCCATCTCTTTTCAGCATGTGTGTTTTTTTTAATGTTGGTTATGTCTCTGAGGAATTTGAAATTTAGACTGGTCATGACATTCACGTGACACAGCCTGGGCTTTAGGTTGATTGTTTCAACTTGTTTGGGTTGTGGAGAAATGGTTTTGTCTTTTGATGAAAGGTCTTGTAGATTTGTGGGGATGAGGAGATGTCATTTTGAATCTTAAACACGCCTCTTTGAGTATCCCGGTTGGCCAGTTTTGAGCATGTATGTAATATATCGGTTTCGTTGTGCGGGGTTAGTTTGAGACCGTGATTGATCATGTGAGTGCTTAATATCGGAGATTCGACTAGAAAAAATTCCTCTCAACATGAATATGTTGACTCAGTTGCCTTGCACTTTATTTACAAGGTTTTCATTTGGGCCATGTGCTATGACATTATGTGATTTGTATATTGTTCGTGATGATGAAGTAACCTTATTTTACTTGTGTTTCCTGGTTCCAGTTACCACCTGTTCGCAAGCGACAACGGCTTTGAATCTTCTTCAGGAGCGGAAGGGCTGTTTCGATGTCATTTTAAGTGATGTTCATATGCCTGATATGGGATGGATATACACTTCTTGAACATGTTGCAATGGACCTTCCTGTAATCAGTGAGTATATTTTTACTATTTTCTTCTACTGCATGGTATACTACTATCTTGAGTGCGGTGGACTAATCCCATTTTTGTGTTGTAGTAATGTCTGCTGAGACAAGGTCAAGTGCTGCTATGAAGGGGGTCAAACACGGAGCTTGCGATTATCTAATTAAACCTATACGCAAAGAAGAACTGAAGAATATATGGCAGCATGTTCTTAGGAAAAGGTGCACTGAGAATAAGGAACATGATGAGTATTCTGGTAGTCTCGAGGATAATGATCGGCACAAACGAGGGAGCGATGACCTGGAATATGCTTCTTCTGTTAATGAAGGTCCAGAAGGTGTCATGAGAAGTCGAAAAAAGAGAAGCAACACAAAGGATGAGGATGACATTCACCAAGACACCGATGATCCCTCTACCTCTAAGAAGCTGCTTGTTGTGTGGTCAGTGGAACTCCACCAGCAGTTTGTCAGTGCTGTGAACCAGCTTGGAATTGACAGTACTGCCTCCATGATCTTCGCCTTTTCCTTTTATTTTCTTGCTTTTATTTTGGGGCGAGATATCCAAGATCATGGGATTAATATGCTAATTATATAAAAGGAAGCTATCAGTTCATTTAGATTTTGCTTAAGAAGCAATGTCCGAACTAGCCATTATTTCCTAATTTTCCTTCCTTTGACATTCACTTCAGAGACTGTGCCCAAAAGAATTCTCGATTTGATGAATGTGCCTGGTTTAACTAGAGAAAATGTTGTTAGTCATTTGCAGGTATGATCTTCTTTATCTCTCAATCTTAATCTTGTGGCTACACTATCAGATATGTCCGGGCGGGCATGTAGATACACGTTTATGTGTCTTGCAGGAGGCTTGGTTGTGCATGATGTGTTTAGATGAGCAATGCAAAAATACTTGAACGTCGTACATGTAAGGTTATTTGTCATTCTGGAGACATTATTAAGATGATTGCTTTAGGTGAGAGTTGGGTAAAGGACGCATCAACAAATTGATGCTTCATGCTCTTCAATCACTTATATCCGTTGCATAAATGCTACGTTTTTGCCAGGCATGGACTGTGTGCAATATTTCTTATTTTTGCATGATCAGTATTGACTACATTTCCTTTGATTCTGCCTACAGAAGTTCAGACTATAGCTGAATAGGTTAAGCGTGACTGCTCAACAAAGTTGGATTCCTAATGCCTTTTGCGGGCCTCTTGACTCTGTAGTTAAGCTTAATCCACTTGGAAGATTTGACATCCAAGCTCTGGCAGCGTCTGGTCAGATTCCTCCACAAACATTGGCGGTTGTACATGCTGAGCTCTTTGGTCGACCAGCTAGTGGATTAGTTTGAGCAGCAGATCAAGCAAACCTTTTACGAGCATCTCTATAGAGCGCCAAGTGTATTTCTGTTGAACAAGGCATGGGGTATGGCCCACCTTTAGTAAAATGCCAGTCCAATCTTTCTAAAAGTTTCTCACAGAATGTTGTATCCATGGAGGAGATGGCAGCTGGTTTTGGTGCTTGGCCGTCTGCCACTGTTGGGGCCATTGGGCCAAGTAGCAATTGTGGTGTGAACCTCAATAACAACCGCAGCTGAAGCAACGGCAACAGCTACTGCTGCAGCCTTCTGTCGTGGAGGCTAACCGTTCTATTAATGTGCAGCCAAACTTGTCTTGTAGCCCCCACCCCATTCAGCTTCTTTCCAATCCCAGTTAATCAGAAAGGAGTGTAATACTATATTACAGTCTTCTTTCTCAGTCCAGTAACTCACGGGATGTTAGAACCTCGCCAAATAAAGACGTCAAGGCTCCGGCTCTGATTAGTAGGCACCCAGGCCCAGCCTCTGTGTTTCCTGCCACGTCATCAAATTTTGTAAGTGGTGAGACATCCAACCGACCAATTCAAAGCTCAGCCATGACGTATAAAACATCAAGGCAATTGTCCGGGCATGCTCCTAGTTCTTCTGATATTGAGGCTACTTACAGTGCCAAGGCAGGTGAACTGGTTGATCAAAGAATGCTTAAGAGCCTTGGGTTCGTGGGTAAAGGCACTTAGTCGGTTTGCAGTGAAGCAAGAGCCTGATACAGATGTCCTGGATGGTACAAGAGCAGGCTTTCTGATATTTCAGCAATTTCCTCCAATTGATCTCATGAGCATGTTCACGGAATAAGATATCTGGCTTCTTGGCTGTTGTAAGTCCCTTTTTGACATCCGCCTTTGGATTCTTTTATGTGGCTCTATTTGTCCAGAAGTCCATATTCTGCTCGTGTTACGACTTTATATCACGATGTTTTGATCTTGATAGGATCATTGCCCACATCCCCTTTCGTGTTATGCAAAGTAGCCTTGTTTTTAACCTTTAAATTGAATTGAGTTTGCACTTTTACCATTTTGCTCTTGTGCTGTGATGCCACCTGCTTCTATGTCATGTACCGCCTGCTTTAAAAATGGAGAAAGATGACTTGCAGAAAAAAATATATTCTGAAGGGGATGATCATGTTGGCCCGATGCGCAGTCTCTATCTGGCAGTAAAAAAATCATTTAATTGTGGCTCTAGGGCGGCAGAAAAGTTGGTACTAATGTCTTGCAAGTGTGGATACTTTTTCGGGAGGCTTATGGTTATGCTATAGTCCTTCTTGTCTGTCGTCATTGAAACGCCTATTGAAAATATGAATGTACAACGGGTATTTACGCTTGTGGTCGAGCCGGGCGGTCTCGATTCCTGATCTCCCATCTATTTTTTTGCATGAAAATAGAGCTGACGTCCAAAGATTTCCCTTGGTTCAGATTTTGATCCTCTTGCGCAAGAAACTCTACGATTGTTATTTCTGTGGTCCAATTGTTAAACAAAAAAGGAAACAAGAAGCTCTATCGTTGCCATGGAATTACTAACTCGTCTACTTTTAAATCGCTATTAAGTACTCATATTTGCTTGTCAAGGTGCGCGGTGTGGCAGAAAAAAGAGAGGAATAATTGAAAGGTAAAGTCCAAACTCGTCCTAACAATTCCTTCAAAAAACTCTTCTAGCGATAAAACATAAACCACAATCATTTAGATCAACTAGTAAGAGAATTATTATACATTAACCTTAAGTCCTTGAAAATGCAGTAGTGTTGAATACTTATTGTGAGAATTTTGCTATCATTCAAAAATTATACCCGGTTCAAAGCTGAATTAATCGCCCGATATGTGTTCGAATATCAGATGATATAAAAAATAAGTAAAACTTCTAAAACCTTAATGTTAAGGGAGTGGTCAATTATGCGTAATTTCACATTTCAAAAGTCTTCGTTTGACTTAAATTTGGGTTAGTTGACTAAATGAGTTTGAATATCGTAAACAAAAAAAATTGTAATTTCACATGTGATATGCTGTAATAAAGTTAAGAGTTAAAGATTCTTACCCAAAAAAAATTAAGAGTTAAAAATATTTTAGTATTATGTGTTATCTGAAATGGACACTTCAGTTGTTGTGTTTAAAAAACTACCAAAAGAGTATCTTGTGTTTTCCTTTTACCACTATTTATAAAATAGGTAATTTTCTGACTTTAAAATTCCGGGAATGTCGAGAACTTTTCTATCGTCGAGCTCCGCAATGAAAGTTCGTCGTCTAGGAGATCGGTTGTCGTCCGCCTCACCTGAATATCACAGTCCTCGTCCACCCCTCCTCCTCGACTACAAGAACTTTTGATTTGCAGGTCTCAGCCGCCGTAGCACCATCTTCGTCCTGACCTCCTTCTCGAGGTCGCCGCCGAGCTCCGCATCTAACAGTCCAGGAGCTTGGCTTTCGGGTTCCCCGACCGCCTGAATCTACGTTCTCTCGCCTCCATTGGTTTTGCCATCTTCATTTTTGCCTAGATCTGGCTTTTCCTACGCCTGCTACTAATGTTGTGCGTAGAGCAGCAATAGTGTTTCAAGATAGACCACCACAGAAGAGAGAGAGAGAGAGCGACATAGTGACAGGGAGGAGAAGGGCGGGGAAGACGATTGAGTTTTTGTTTTTAAATTAAAGACAATTAAGTTTCCAATAACTTTAGAATATATTCACAGGGAGGTAGAAGGTCGCAGTCAGAATATTAAGAGAATGTTATTACATCTAATAATTAAGCATTAATTGCTTCACAGCAACCACAGATTAAATTAAAGAGGACCTAGCACTCAATTTAGTAGGGCAACCGAAAAGCTTCTACGGCTATAGCAGACGTAGAAAATATAATTATAATTTATGGAATTTAAATGATGTCCTTTTTTTTCCTGAAATGTATGAGATAGGTTTGGAACATAAATTTTAAATATATATACCTGATTTGGTAAAAGATATCTTTTTTTCCCCATATATTTTCCATATATTTATGACACATTAATAGATAAAATTGTACAGAACCTGTAGAGATATTTTAATGACATATTTTATCACGTAATACGCATTTCCTTTTTTTCCGGCAATGTTTTCTCCGGTAAATTATTACACTTTTTCTAACTGAAATAGTCACACATATATGGACACAGAAAATTTTGATTTTTTCTAGTAGAGTTTTGTTTTTTAAAGCTCTGACGTCGTTTTTTTTGCTGTAACTTATTAGATGTAGAAATCGGTAACAATTGTTACACTTACCTTGAATCTAGTATTCCCTTTTTATCTCACAGATCCGTTCGTTTGGATCCCACCCCTCTTGTCGCTTTCGTCTTCTAACTCATCTAGGTCACCTCCAGGGAGGGAAATACTAATTAGGGTTAGACAAAAGTCCTCTTATATAGGCAAGTTAACGTTAACCCTAATTTGGCAATTTACATGTTACTACCTGGCAAATTACGCAGTAGTACCCAAAATTATTATTCATTCCCTACAGATTTTATGGTTCTCACATCTGGCTTATAAACATTTCTAACGTTTTATTTCACCTTCTGTATTAAAGGATCAAGAGTCCTTTTACCCATCTTTCTCGAAATAAATATATACATATAGTTATGGCCTTAACTATTATTTTATATAAAATCATATTTTTATGGATAAAAATAATATTATAATTTATGTTGTTAAAAAAAATTCTGGACTGTCAAAAGCACCTACTAGCACTTTCATCCTCCAAAGTCGAAAAATATATACACTTCGGTGTCGGATGAAAATATTGACCATTAACCTGAAAATAATTATTAATTCTTTAAAGTATTTTTACTTTAGTCTGATTATGTATCATTTGTTAAGCCTACTAATTTTTTATATTGATTAATGTTAGGTGTAATTTTGCATTTATGATTAATTTTGGTTCATTTGGACTAACATTAGTTTACTTGGTGGTACAATAAGTCTGATTAGAGGGATCAAATGTATATTTACCATTACCATTTTTTTAATTCTGATTCATTAATTTATTTCAGACAATATACGCATGTACGTGTCTCATGAAAATATAACCAAGTGCCCATATTTTACTATTAATCACCATCATGATTTTTTTAAATCTCTATTGTCCAGGTCCAAGCATTGTCGCACTAATAATCGAGCTCAGTGCCAGAGAAGGATGTAAGGGTGGAGTCCACACAATTTATGTAGGGAACGATGTTCTTTTGAACACGGCGGCACTTGAAATGAAAATCCAGTGACATGGCTGGTTTCAAACAATGGGGGAAGACCAAGTTAGCACCTATATGATGGGTGTGCCTCCAAAGATGTCTCCATCTCCGAGAAAGCACGCTGCTTCTGATTCTTTCTTTCAGGTCCAGGAGGAGGGGTAATACATGATGGATAATAATATCGTCAGACAGCTTGTTGAAGCAATCGGGTCCCGAGTAGTAGTACAGAGTAGGATTGTTGACCGGCGGGGCTGAGTCGATACGCTGTTTGACCCTCCTCCGACGCACCCCAACTTCATTCTTAACCCGCCTCCTAATTACTGCAACAAGCACGCAAACAGACACACGATATAATAATAATATAAGCGACAATACATACATGATAATAATAATTAATAATGATTTTTAATAAAGGTACTAGATAATATATTCCAACACCAACGTAACAACAACAGATGAATTAGTACTTAGATCAATACATACATACATACAGAATCATCATCATCTTCGTCGTCTAATAAATCACCCAAAGCAAATCAATGAGCAAGTAAAATACAAAATCGGAAAAGCGAGGAGGCTACCTGATGATTTCTTCCTCTTCGTGTTGGGCATAGGGAGGGAGGTCTAGGAATGCACTCGATTTTGGGATTTCAGACGGTCAAACGTCGAGGAGGGGCAGTGAGGGGATCGATTTTGGTTTTTTTTTAGGGGCAGATCGATTTTGATTTTTTTTTTTGTGAGATTTAAATTGTTTTCGTAATCAATGTTGGTTCTGGGGCAAACAAAATGGAATGAGAGAGAGGGGAAGGAAGTGTTGTTGTTGTAATTGGGCCTCTGAGTCCAAATGCAACCCAACCTGGGTTTGAGGTCTCCCATCGGCCAATAAAAATAAAAATAAAAAAGACCCAGATGGTAATAATTAATTTGCCTGTAACCGCCCTTTAATTATCTATCTCACTTCCAATCCAATGACTTACTTCAATTCTATTATTCTGAAACTTATTATTATATTAAAAAAATGGGGACCACTGTCCCAAATGCCACGTCATTTATACATGTAATTATGTGGAGTTGCCACTTTATTTGCCAAAACGACGTCTACGGCGAGCTCTTTAAGATTCTGAATGATTTTAATTTGAAAAAAATTTGACTCAATTGATATTTTTTAAATCACATAGTACTCGTGTGATTTTTCGCAATACCGCAAGATGTCAGAGTGTATTTTTTCCTATAATTTATATGGTACTTCCAACGTAATTTAAACTTTGGAAACGAAAAAAAAAAAGAAGAATAGTGGCACTTAAATAGTTGCTCTAATGCCCCTAAAAAAAAGTTGGTCTAACAGCCTAGATCTAAGGAAATTTTATAAGAATTTTTTTACCAAGATGCAACAACTTTGATAACCAAGTTTCATAAAATAAAATGACCAAAAAGCCCCCTTCTAGTGTTGTTCATCTGCTTATATATGAGCAGCTTCTACGTTCCATCTATTTACCCCTCAAAAATTGGCTTTACAATTGAATACGAGGTTAAGCTAACCCACCAAGGATCAATGCAGACTTTTGGTTGTCTGATCATGGTTATGTTTGAGTATGGAAGTTTTTTTCTTTTGGGCCGTATTGCTTCTTTTTTTTTTAAAGTGTCTATTGTCTTTAGAGTACAGAGTTAGGGGGTTTGGTCGTTTTTGACGATGTCCCTGTCTATTGTTTTCATGTTTGTCTGTGACGATGTTTCTGTTTCAGGATGGAAATGCTATTAGTTCAAAGTCACCTGGTGCCGAATGCTCGTATTTTGAAGTGGAAACAATACATACGGTGGACTTGTGAGTGCTCGAGGATTCTTTTGCTCTGCAAGGATGAGAGTTTACCAGTGTCGGCGCTCCTTTGGGAACTTTTGCATATGAACATGATAGTCTTTCGTTGGTATTAGTTAGTGCTCGGTAGGGGGCAATGACGGCGACGACGATACTGCGAGGCCACGAGCGTAGGCCAACGGCGTTGACGGCGACGGGAATTTAGGGCTTGGTGTTGTGCTTGTCCCCAAGCAAGACTATAAACTAAGACTTAGACACAAAACACTAAGGACTCAACTCTTAAGACAACATATAGACATGCAAATAGATATTGTCAACATGAGCACTTGCATTTTAACCACACTGAATTAATAAACCATCAACAACAAACTATCCTTAGGAATCCTCATGCCAAGTCAATTTTAAAATTCAAGTCTAGCCCACAAATTAAAGTAGTTTCCCATAATTTTAATTATTCAAAAAGCGGTGAAGACCACTAGGGACTCAACATCAATAAGCACCAGGCATGACTGGATATTAAGACACTTATAGTGCTGTTTAGCTTGGCCTCATCCCAAAATATTTTAGGTTAGCATGGTTAGCACTCAAGTTTAGGTTAGCACTCAAGTTTGCATGGCACTTGGGACTCAATATTTTAGGTTAGCATGGTTAGCACTCAAGTTTGCATGGCACTTGGGACTTCACTCTTAGATGTCAATAGGCCGGGTTACAACTTTTTATTGCTCCGATTGTACACCTATAACGATCTTCAAGCTCCATCCTAGTCAGGCCGGAGGCAACATCAACTCCAATTGTTTACCTGACTACTGCCCTTCCGCCAGCATTCATTCACATTCCACCTCTACATTCCACATTCCGCATTTTAATTTTCCTTCCTTCCTTTCCCATTCCTTTCAAACATTTTTTTTTTCACAACTTAGAAGGGCAGCAAGTTTTCTTATACGCCACTCGGTTAATCCTCACGCAAGTCAGCTCTAAAATATATATATGATACAGGCAGGAGTTGGTTACTACAGCCGTGCCACCCGAATTCTCTCAAGTGTTATATCAGTCTTGTACACTAGTGGTCGCTTAATCCAATTATGAGATTTTTTCGAAAAGCAAAAACTACTTCTCAATATGAGCTTATTCCTATCCTTGCTAATTTCATCTTGGCATGAGCTTTCCTAAGGATTTTAAGTTGCTAAGGGGTCAAAAATTCAAGGTTGCAAGTTCAAGCAGATGGTTGACTCGACACGCAAACCATACTAAACATTTCAACTAAACATCCCCACACTTAGAGAACAACATGTCATCATGAACAAAAACAAACATACTAGTGACGCCCGACATACCCACACTTAGAAAACAACATGTCCTCATGGTATAGGTTGACTCTAAATATAATAAATAAAATAAAATACACAAGACATAACAAGACACGTGAAACAGAATACGATAAAACTAAAATATAACAAATAAGTTTAGGGTTCGAAGGCTCCCTTAGGTAGTGTGTTGCGAAGATCGACGGTTGGTACTGAGTCCATTCCTCTCTTTCGTTTATCTTGATTGGCACGAGTAACATTGTTCTTTGGAGGCATGATAAAAATTGGAGTGAGAAAAAAAATTCGACGATTCTGCTGGTATAATGAGCTAAGTTGCTGTCCCTGTAAAAGAATAAGTTAAAGTAAGCATAACAGGGGTTTAAATATATAATAATAGAAGAAAAGAATAGTGGGGCGAAAGAGGGTCCAAATCCCGTAGAAATTCTGAAAAGGAATTCAATTAAGACTAAAATTCTCGGGCTTGGAAAACGGAGAGAGAATCTTTGTTTCCGTAAAAAAAAATCGTCGGCTTGGGCGTTGAGATGCACTCGGCTCCAGCGGCTCGGCTTCAGCTTGTTGTAGAAGAAAAAACTAAAGTTGACGTGCTTGGTCGGCGCCAGGTGGCTTTGTCGGTGCGAGGAGAGAAAATTTCTTTGTCCAATTCGCTACGAGTTGGTTTTTTCGCTACGAGACCCTTCCTCATTTCCTGTTCACATCGTCACGAGATAGGTTCTTCGACTCGACTTCATCTTTTTTGCTGCAAAACTTGAAAATTTTGATTAGAACCTAAAAAGGGGAAAATTCTAAAATTAACTAATAGAATCTAAGAAGGAAAAAACTAAATTGGGTTGACTCCCAATAAGCGCTTGTTTAACGTCAATAGCTTGACGGTACTTCGGAATTACTCCGTGGCATAAATTGGTAGCGCGAGATGTGCTGTCTCATCTGGAGTTGCTACAAAATTCTTAATAAAAGGTTTTAAACGATGCCCGTTAACTGTAAGAATTTTGTCAGTGTGCAAATCTTGAATTTTAACAACTCCATTACGAAATACTTGAAGCACAATGAACGGACCAGTCCAACGAGATCGAAGCTTACCAGGCATAAGTTTTAATCGAGAATTGAATAACAGTACCTTTTGACCTACAGTAAAAATTTTGCGAAGGAGCAATTTATCATGTAGGATTTTGGTACGCTCCTTGTACATCGTCGCATTCTCATATGCTTCTAGATGGATCTCCTCTAATTCTTGCAATTGCAATTTCCGTTCTTCGCCAGCCATTTGAAAATCCATGTTGCAGCGCTTGACCGCCCAGTACGCTTTATGCTCGATCTCTACAGGTAAGTGACATAATTTTCCAAAGACTATGCGGTAAGGAGACATACCGATTGGAGTCTTGTATGCTGTGCGGTATGCCCAAAGAGCATCGTCCAAACGTAAGCTCCAATCCTTCCGCGAGGGGTTCACCATTTTCTCCAATATTTGTTTCACCTCCCGATTAGATACCTCTGCTTGTCCATTGGTTTGGGGGTGATACGTGGTAGCAACACGATGATGCACGCCATATTTCTTCATCAATGCTTCAATAGTGCGATTGCAAAAATGGGTACCTTGGTCGCTAATGACCGCTCGTGGAATGCCAAACCTACTAAAGATGTTAGACTTCAAAAATCCTGCAACAACTTTAGAATCATTAGTTCGGGTGGCCTTTGCTTCCACCCACTTTGAGACATAGTCAACTGCAAGTAGGATATAGATGTTGCCTAAAGAGCTGGGAAAAGGTCCCATAAAATCTATTCCCCACACATCAAATATCTCGCAGAAAAGTATAGGAACTTGAGGCATCTCATTTCTACGAGATATATTCCCTACTCGCTGACAGCGGTCACAACTCTTACAAAATGCATAGGCATCCTGGAATAACGTAGGCCAATAGAATCCATTATCTAGCACTTTTCTAGTAGTTCTCCTAGGACCAAAGTGACCTCCACATGCATATGTATGACAATAAGTCAAGATGGACTCACATTCATGTAAGGTTACGCAACGACGGATGACTTGATCACTACCAATTTTCCACAGAAAAGGTTCATCCCAAATAAAGTATTTCGCATCACTACGAAGTTTATGCCTTTTTGCTTTCGTTAAACCAGGAGGAGTCTTACCAGTTACAATAAAGTTCACCAGGTCTGCATACCATGGTTCTTCGGTTTGGACATCGAATAGTTGTTCGTCAGGAAAATCATCTGAGATGGGTAGTGGTTCCTCAGCACGTTCCAAGCGGTTCAGGTTGTCTGCTACTAAATTTTCGGATCCCTTCTTATCTCGAATCTCCAAGTGAAATTCCTGCAATAAAAGAATCCATCGAATTAAGCGTGGTTTAGACTCTTTCTTTGCCAATAAATATTTGAGTGTAGCATGATCAGAATAAACAATGAATTTTGTTCCTAAAAGGTAGGAACAAAATTTATCCAAGGCAAAAACAATGGCAAGTAATTCTTTCTCCGTGGTGGAGTAATTTCGTTGGGCTCCATCCAAAGTCTTCGAGGCATAATAGATGACATAGTCCAAGTACAGCTCCTGCGGCATAGTCACTTGCATCGGTCATGATCTCAAACGGAAGATTCCAATTAGGTGGTTGCAGAATTGGGGCTGTGGTTAGCAACAACTTCAGTTTATCAAAAGCTTCATTGCACTCCTTACTGAAAATGAATTCCACATCATTTTTGAGTAGATTGCTCAGAGGTAGAGCGATCTTGGAGAAATCCTTGATGAAACGATGATAGAACCCTGCATGACCAAGAAAACTACGAACTTCTCGAACATTAGTTGGATAAGGGAGATTAGAAACCAAATCAATTTTTGCTTTATCAACTTCAATCCCTTTTTCAGAAATCACATGTCCGAGGACAATGCCTTGAGTGACCATGAAATGACATTTTTCGTAGTTCAAGACCAGACTTTTCTCAATGCAATGTTATAAAACTTTTGAAAGATTCTGCAAGCAATGGTTAAAAGAATCGCCATACACGGTAAAATCATCCATGAAAACCTCAATGCAATTCTCTATCATGTCAGAAAATATACTCATCATGCAACGTTGAAAAGTACCAGGAGCATCACATAAACCAAAGGGCATACGACGATAAGCAAATGTACCAAATGGGCAAGTGAATGTAGTTTTCTCTTGATCTTTTGGATCAACTACTATTTGATAGTATCCCGAATAACCATCAAGAAAACAGAAATAGGGCTTACCTGCAAGTCGCTCTAACATCTCATCAATAAAAGATAAGGGAAAATGGTCTTTCCTTGTTGCAGCATTGAGTTTGCGATAGTCAATGCAAACACGCCACCCATTCTGGACTCGCATAGGTATCAGTTCGTTCTTCTCATTCGCGACCAAAGTAAGGCCAGTCTTCTTCGAAACCAAATGAATTGGGCTAACCCATTGGCTATCGGAGATGGGGTAGATGATACTCAAGTCAAGAAGCTTGATGATTTCTTTCATAACGACTTCCTTCATGGCTGGGTTTAACTTCCGTTGTGGATCTCTCTTCGGCTTGGCATTTTCTTCTACGAGAATTCGGTGCATGCATACGGAAGGGCTGATGCCTTTTATATCTGCCAATGTCCAACCAATGGCTGTTTTATGTTCTCTCAGCACTTCAATCAATTATTGCTCTTGAAACATGGCAAGATCCTTAGAGATGATCACTGGTAGGGTGTCTTTATCACCGAGATATACGTATTTAAGATTCTCAGGTAACTTTTTCAACTCTAACTTGGGAGCCTGTTCAATAGAAGGAAGAATATGTTCGTTAGTAACTGGCAGAGGGATTATAAAATTCTCGTACCTTCTTGGGGTCTCTCCGAGTGAGTAGAGAGCCATGACTGTATCTTGATCTTCCTCCTCAAATTCTATGATTGCATCGTAATCGGTTGCAGAGTTTTGAATCACCCATTCTAGAGAGTCCTTCACACATACTCTTTCAAAAGCAACTTGGGCAAGCGGTTCAATCACATCAATAGAAAAAGTAGTTGCAGAATCTTGAGGGTGCTTCATGGCATCAAATATATTAAATGTCACTACTTCTCCATCAAATTCTAGTGAAAGAGTTCCATTATGCACATCTATTTTGGTTCTAGCAGTTTTCATGAATGGTCATCCAAGCAAGATGTGAGAAAAATTAGAGCGAGAATCATCATCCCCATCAATCACATAAAAATCAACAGGAAAGATGAATTTATTTACTTTAACAAGCACATCTTCTAGAACTCCTTCAGGATAAGAATTAGACCTATCTGCCAACTGAATTATGATTCTAGTATCTTTTAAAGGCCCTAGATTCAAAACTTTATAAATGGACAGTGGCATGACATTAATAGATGCTCCCAAATCAAGCATTGCTCTTTCAATTCTCGTTTTCCAATAGTGCATGGAATAGTGAACATACCTAGATCCTTGCACTTTTGGGGAAGCTTCCTTTTGATAATCGCTGAAGCATTTTCGCCTACTCTAACTTTGTCATCCATGCCTAACTTTTTCTTGTTGGTGCAAAGATCTTTAAAAAATTTTGCATACCTCGGTATTTGCTTGATGGCATCGAGCAATGGAATATTCACTTCTACCTTGCGAAAGGTTTCCAAAATCTCTTGCTCGGCAACGTCCTTCTTTGCTTTAGCAAATCGTCCAGGAAATGGTGGAAGAATCTCTATTGTGGGCTTCAACTTAATGGGTTCCTTCTCTTTCTCCACCTCCTTCTCAATTTCACTTGTCTTATTCTCTTCTTGAGTATTCTCTTCCAGGACAGGTGTTGCTTTCAAAGTTTTCCCACTTCGCAAAGTGATAGCACTTGCATTCTCTCTTGGGTTCACCACTGCCTGAGATGGTAATCTCCCTTGAGAATTCTTCATTTCTCTCACATCAGCGGCAATCTGAGACACTTGCCTTTCAACATTCTTGATACTCGTATTAGTTTGGTTAGCAAGATTTTGAATACTTTGGTTAGTATTTTGAATACTTTGGTTGGTGCTGATGGCCAAAGACTTAATAAGGTCTTCCAATGATTGGGAAGAACTAGCTGCTTGTTGTTGAGGTGGCTCAGGCTTAGAGTTTTCATAAGCAGGTGGTGCTCTTTGATTTGGTTGTCCTTGAGGTGGCCCATATCTGAAATTAGGATGGTCTCTTGTGCCTGGGTTGTAGTAATTGGAGTATGGATCATACTTCCTCTTTTGTTGATAATCACTATTACCCACAACATATGCTCCTTCTTCAACATCAGGACATGCTTCCGAATGGTGCCCTGGAATAGAGCAAACACCACATACTATTGGCTTAGCTGAGCCATTTTTGAAAGCTGACTTCACAAATATTTCTAGTTCATTGAATCTCTCTTCTAAGTTAGAAGTGCCCACTTCGTTGACTTTCTGCTCTCCTGAACTTTGACGTCCTCGTGTATTTTTAGCCATCCTTTCAATCAGCTATTTTGCTTGAGCAGGTGTATTATCCATGAGGTCACCTCTACTGGCAGCATCAAGCATGCTCCTTTCTGAAGGGAGGAGTCCTTCATAAAAATATTGTATGAGTTGATTCTCTGCAATTTGATGTTGTGGACAACTAGAACGCAATTGTTAAAATCTCTCCCAGTATTCATACAACGTCTCGCCAGAGTGCTGGGTGATGCCACTAATCTCTTTCCTTTTAGATATCACTGTAGAAGTAGGAAAGTATCTATCCAATAATTTCTTTTACAATTCTGCCCATGTCGTTATCGATACTGGCTCAAGACTGTATAGCCAGTCCCTAGCTTTGTCTTCAACAGAGAATGGAAAAGCCATCAGCTTGACTAATTCTGTAGAGACTCCTGCTTGTTTCATAGTAGAGCAAGCGATGTGAATTCCTTGTAGATGTCTATTGGCATTCTCTCCAGCTCGTCCATAGAAGGTGGGTAGCCGATGAATCAAACTTGACTTGAGCTCAAACGGAGGAATATTATCAGGAAGAATAATGCACAATGGTTGTTGGTTGACATCATTGTCTGCCATGGCGTTCATGGTAAGCTGTTGGTCTGCCATGTTAGAAATATCTTCAGGAGTGCTTTCAGTGTCAGATGAAGAAGTAGAGTCTCCCTCACTGGTAGAATCACCAGAAGCAATAGCTTGTCTTTTGGCCTTCTGGTTTGCCTTTGTAGTCTTCTCAATCTCCCGGTCAAGAGGTAAAGTACCTAAGCCTGAAGAACGAGTTAACATACAGAGTCAGATCAATCAAATAAATTGAAATCTCCCCGGCAACGGCGCCAAATTTTGACGAGCGTGTCGAGGCCCCTCAAAATAAACCGATATTTTACGGCTCGCAAACTTGTAGTAAGCAAGAGAATATACCGAGTCAGATCCAAGGAGGAACGAATACTCAATTAATCTAACTAATAACACAAAAGTAAAAAGAGGGGGTTTTGGGGATTCAAAGTTGTACGAAATCAACGAACACAAAAGAAAGTAGAAGTAGTGAAATCAATAAGAGAAAAGCGGCAGATTTGAGATCGGAGTACCACGACAGGTTGGTTGATCACTGGATCACAAAAGATAATCTAACACAAGTAGCAAGTAGGTGTAAATCACCCGCAACCGCAAAGAGACCACAAACATCCAACAATCAACTAGCCAAACGACCGCCTAACTAGTTGTTTATCACCTAATAGATAGAATATCGATCGATTTATATTCTATAAGATAATAGCATTAAGAATAGATGTTCTTACTCCTAGCGATTATACTCAAAACCTTGGTATCTACAAACTAGCCTTACTTATTCCTAGTTAATTAGTTTGGTAACGACCGTTCCTCGCTGAATTAACCTTGCTCCTAGGTTCAATTCCTAACTGCAACCGCTAATCAAGAATCAAAGGTAAATATGTTCAAGAATAAATTCACAAACGCAAACCATCCAAGAACAATAATAAGCACAAGGAATAAGTAAATGCTACTGAATTAAATTGAATAACCAAGATTCTCACAACCAAAACCTGGGTCTCCTCCCTTGAATCAACCTAGAGATTTAGTTCCTCATAGTCTTGATAAAGGCAAAAATAAGGTATATGTTCTCTAGAATGAAAAGTTCTCTTAAAATAAGTCTAGAGGGTTATATATATAAGTCCTCCTAAGTGTAAAAACCTAATGGGTCATTTCAAGAGTCCTCCGCAATGCAGAAACCAAATTTCCAATATTGTCCCGAATATTCGTCAATAAAATCTGCCAGAACAGCCTTCAGTATTTTGGTCGTAACTTCCTTTTCCGATCTCCTATTTAGGCGTTCTTTATATGCACGGAAAGAGGAAAGAAATATCTTCAATTGTCTGTCAAATACGCATCCTCTGATTCGGCTCCAAAATTGACCGAAATGCCCTTCCAAGTCAGCTGTCCCTGCCAGACTTCTTCTCCAAGTATAATTCTTTCCAAATTTGCCTCCTTTTCCTACAATTTAGCACAAAGAACCCATTAGTCATCCAAATCTCAAATATTTACTAAAATGATACTAAACTAAAGACAAACATACGAAAATAACTCGAAATCCTATGCATTTAGTACGTGTCTTAGACACATATCAAACATCCCCACACTTAAACTTTCAAATTTTGACGAGCGTGTCGAGGCCCCTCAAAATAAACTGATATTTTACGGCTCGCAAACTTGTAGTAAGCAAGAGAAGATACCGAGTCAGATCCAAGGAGGAACGAATACTCAATTAATCTAACTAATAACACAAAAGTAAAAAGAGGGGGTTTTGTGGATTCAAAGTTGTACGAAATCAACGAACACAAAAGAAAGTAGAAGTAGTAAAATCAATAAAAGAAAAGCGGCAGATTCGAGATCGGAGTACCACGACAGGTTGGTTGATCTCTGGATCACAAAAGATAATCTAACACAAGTAGCAAGTAGGTGTAAATCTCCCGCAACCGCAAAGAGATCACAAACATCCAACAATCAACTAGCCAAACGACCACCTAACTAGTTGTTTATCACCTAATAAATAGAATATTGATCGATTTCTATTCTATAAGATAATAGCATTAAGAATAAATGTTCTTACTCCTAGCGATTATACTCAAAACCTTGGTATCTACAAACTAGCCTTACTTATTCCTAGTTAATTAGTTTGGTAACGACCGTTCCTCGCTGAATTAACCTTGCTCCTAGGTTCAATTCCTAACTGCAACCGCTAATCAAGAATCAAAGGCAAATATGTTCAAGAATAAATTCACAAACGCAAACCATCCAAGAACAATAATAAGCACAAGGAATAAGTAAATGCTACTGAATTAAATTGAATAACCAAGATCCTCACAACCAAAACCTGGGTCTCCTCCCTCGAATCAACCTAGAGGTTTAGTTCCTCATAGTCTTGATAAATGCAAAAATAAGGTATATGTTCTCTGGAATGAAAAGTTCTCTTAAAATAAGTCTAGAGGGTTATATATATAAGTCCTCCTAAGTGTAAAAACCTAATGGGTCGTTTCAAGAGTCCTCCACGATGCAGAAACCGAATTTCCAATATTGTCCCGAATATTCGTCAATAAAATCTGCCAGAATAGCCTTCAGTGTTTTGGTCGTAACTTCCTTTTCCAAGTATAATTCTTTCCAAATTTGCCTCCTTTTCCAAGTCGGCTGTCCTTCCAAGTCAGCTGTCCCTGCCAGACTTCTTCTCCAAGTATAATTCTTTCCAAATTTGCCTCCTTTTCCTACAATTTAGCACAAAGAACCCATTAGTCATCCAAATCTCAAATATTTACTAAAACGATACTAAACTAAAGACAAACATACAAAAATAACTCGAAATCCTATGCATTTAATCGTGTCTTAGACACACATCACGTTGAACTCCACCGTCGTCGATCCTGAACTGGCGCCCAAACCAGAGCCATTTCCCACACCGGATCCCGAGGAGGTAAGCTCCTCGATGACGGTAAGCTCCTCGGCGACGGTAAGCTCCTCGATGGCGGTCCCCCAGCCGCTTCCTCATCGTACACGCCAAAATTTGACTCCTCGGATTCCCGATCGGCCCGTCCTCATCGTACTCCCCATCATCATCATGTTCTACCTCCGCCGCCAATGCGTCCTCGTACTTCGGCACTTCCACCCTCCCCGCATCGTTGTCAGTCACCTCTTGGAGCAACGCCTCGTAGTGTGCGAGCACCTCCGTCGGCTGGTCCAGTTGCCAGGCGGGGGTGGCGGCAGACGACGGGTCATCTGAATGGCAGACGATAGTGCTCCGCCTCCTTGGCTTCTTTGCTTTGGGGTTCGTCCGTTGATGGGTTGTTACTTGAGTAGTTCGGTATTTGAGCTTTCATTCGTTTCCATTTTAGCTGAAGACAGACAAGGAGGAAGGAGGAGAAGAAGAGATGATGTGAGCGTTTTAAATTTTTTGTTCTAAAAGAATATTTTAGTCATTTCATTAACAAAATTGAAAAAAAGAGCTGCTAACATGTGCCAGGGACCCGAAAGTATAATAAAAATAAATTAGAAGGATTTCAGAATGTATTTTGTGAACATGAAGAACTTTTGAGTATATTTAAACAAACCTGAGAGACTTGAGAGTAATTTTCCCTAGTTCTTAAGCTCATTTATTTGTTAAAATATGCATGGACTCTACCATCTGGTTTTAATATGTGCAACTGGTATTCTATTTTCTTTAGCTTGACCGAATTGAATAAGATGGATTCTAGGCAACATATGCTACGGATTTGGTTGGAGAGATTGTTTCATCTGTTCTCTGTCCTTTGAACTATGTGCGGGCTTCCGCTTTATATTTTTTTTAAGTTAAATGTAGAGAGAGAGCGAGAGAGGGAAAAAAAGCCCAAAAAATTACCCCGCAGCAAAAGTGGCAACTAGGAACAAGAAAAGAAAAACTTAGTAAGCGTCCAGAGATAAGAAGCAACGCAACATCAAAATCAAAAAGTTGGAACTGCCTGAAGAGCCAAGAGAGCATCCTGATGAGCCACATAGCGATTCAAACCTGACCAGGAGATCCACTCGGAGAACGTCCTCTGAATCGTCACGATCAATCTCCTAGTACACATGGCCTGTTGATCGAAAATCATTCGATTTCTATATTTCCAGACACACCAACAAATAGCAGTGAAAAGGGTATACCAATAACGCTGAGCAATATCACCTTTCACCAAGCCCATCCAAGCATCAAGGGACCCCGAGATAATCTCGCCAATACACTACTGCAACCCCAGAAATTTGGCAAAGTGATACCAAACACAAGAAATTGCACCGCAATGGAGGAGGATGTGGGCGGCAGTTTCTAATTCGCCATTACAAACCACACACAGAGAACCATGCCCCCTAACAATACCGATCCTTGAAAGATTATCCCGAGTCTTCACTTTACCCTGCAAAGCCACCCAAAGAAAGCAGCTAACTTTAAAAGAAATTAAACGTGACATACCATTAGTCATAACCTTTGGGGCGGAGATAGAGAAACTATTGAAGACTAGGGAGTATAAATTATGGACTGAAAAACTACCACAAGGATCAGGCCGCCAAATATAAGAGTCGGATCCATGAGAAGCAATCTGACGAAAAGGATCCTCAATAACCCGCAAAAGTTCCTCAACCAAATCCTGCTCACCAGCCCGAAGAGTACGCCTCCATCAAAATTGCCAACACCAATCAGACCTGTTCCAAATCCCACAGTTTTGAACACAGTCATCACGATTAAGGCTAATACAGAACAACCGTGGGAACAAGGTGGATAAAGGACAAGATGTAGCCCAAGGATCGTGCCAAAACCTGAAATTGTCACCGCTTTTCAGAAGCAGACCTACCTTGCTATGGAACAGTTCAGCAAGGGCAGCACTAGAGCTCGCCAACTGCCAGATTGAAGACCAAACACCAGATCTACGGAGATTACAGGGAACCTTGGACAATGGAAAAGGCAATTGTTGATCTGGTGTGCCGTGAATAGCCGAAATGACCTTGACCCACAAGGCATCTGGCTCATTAAGAAACCTCCAAATCTATTTCACCATAAGGGCTTCGTTCTTTAATTCAAGTTGGACAATACCCAAACCCCCACACTCGGTTGGAAGACAAGCGTGAGGCCAAGGAACGAAATATAGACTACGCTTAGATTGGTTAATTTATACATGAATAATAATCTCATTGTGGTAAGAGAATTCGATTTTTTCAAAGAAAATTTTAGATTTAATAATCACGAAATGGAAAAAATATTATTTTATAACTATATCTAAATACGAAACTTAACTCTGGTATGCCAAAAATGGTTACCAAAACTTTAAGAATTCCCTTCATACAAATCTTATCAATTGATTAATAAACAACTAAAGGCTCGCGCAAAGCGCCCGAGTTTTTTTAATAAGCGCAAAGCGCCCTAGTTACCATATAGTAAATAAATGAAGTCCAAGTCTTATTTAAAAACTTCCGCTGCTAAATTTTTGTTCTACGGCACCTAACTAGCAAACAGCTTGAAGAAATTGTAAAAACTACAAATTTATTTATGAAAAAAACAGCTTGAAGAAATACCTTTTAATCTTTGTTTTAAAATATAAATTATTAGTGAACAATTTTGAGTATTGAAAAAATAAATTTTTGGCTGCCTAATCAGAGTCAATAAAAAACATTATCCATTCTTAATTTAGAAGAAAATACCATTTATCCACCTGAATCGGTCATGTTCGTTCATAACGATTATTGGCTATTGATTAAATTAATAGCTAATGATGGATGTAAAATGAATTAGATTTGTAAATAATAATAATAATAAATTAAGATGGGAAGATTTAGGAAGATTCAGATTGAAAAATCAATCTACAGTCGAGATTAGATGGATAGATGGAGTAGAGAGTAAAAAAAAGATTTGGACAGGGTGGAGTAGGCTTGACCGAGGCGACAACTGTAAAAAATAAGGATGGGAGGGGACGGGCACGTGACATCTTCAAAATTTCATTTTCACCCCTTTTTCTCTCTCATTTCAAATCAATCCCTATTTTATTTTTCTATAATTCACCACTTCAACCAGCTAATCGAATTTATCAGTTCGGTGAATTTTAAAAATTTTCAATAGTATTGAGACGAATTCAAATCATTTTTTAACGAATCGAATCGAATGAATCACGAATCAAATTCTAACAATTATAATGTCTACTCGGAGGACAAGAAGTGAAAGAAGTAATTAATATAGCTCAAATATTAATATGCCTCAAATAAAACATTAAAAAGTATGTCCATAAATAGGCCTAAAAAAAACCAATGACGTCAAGGAACCAGAACTTTATGGTTTCCTCTGGCAAGACATGTTTATGGGCAAGTTCACCAGGAAATTAAGATGACAGAACATTAAACAGCTCACAGACCAGATATCAAAATTACATTTGCATCCCAATGTCAATTCTAAGGTTTCTCGCAAACATTTCGGGATGTATTTATTCTCCTATCCTCATTGCATCCTTTTTCTGCTTATACACTTGATCGCGAAGCTCTGCTTGAAACTGCTTCATCTACACTGGAATTCTACAATCATGCAAAGGAATAATGGAGCTTCAACACCAGAGAGAGTGCTCAGACTCAACATGCATATTGCATTCAGATGCAAGATTACCTGGTTTAAGATTGCACGATGGGGTCATTTTTAGCACGGAGGTGGGAAGATGAAGAATGAGCATGTCCACATCAGCATGAAATGCCATTGGTATGATGAAAACGCATTGCACGAAATGTGATTGATTGCGAACTTGGCCTAGATGATTTTGCATGGTTGCTGGATTTTTCAGAAACATGATCGGTTGGTTGCGCACTTGGAAAGTTATATTGTCAGTGTTGCCTTCTAGATTGGAAGGGGTGTCTTCTGGCGTTGGTTTTTGCAAGATGGTCCTTGGCATGATTTTCTTGGTTGGAATGGAGAATAGGGCGTACACAAATCCGGGTCTAGTTTTAAATTTGCTGGAATTATTTTCTTCGGTGATGTTATTTCAGTGAATTTGATTTTGGTGTGTAATTATTTTATAATTTGCTTTGAACAATGTCGGTGTGAAATTAGTCAAGCGATTCTAACGTCAAGATAGAGATTACTCTATCGGAATACTCTTTCCCTGCCGTGAATTTTTCCAATCGGATTTTTTTGCGGTTGAGTTTTAATGGCATCCTCGAAAGAGAAATTTCGCTTATTACGTAAGTTGTATGACATATTAAAGTCGCTTCGCTGCGAAAGTTTTTTTTTAATAAGTAAAGTGATATATTCTACGAGTAAAATGGTTACACCAATGGTACGAAAGTACTATAGCCAGATAATCAGATAACGCCAATCAGTAAGCACCATCCTGATGGGCGCAATCTGGAAACAGGGAGCGGATTTGGTCCTGGAAGGCCAAATCTAACCAAAATCGTCCTGGACGATCCAATGGTCTACCCAGTTATGATTTAATGGTCTACTTAGTTATAATTCAATGGTCTGTTTTTATCCCGTCCCAGATAAATCGAGACCGTCCCAGTTACGATTCAATGGTTTACTTAATTACGATTCAATAGTTTACACAATTACAATTTAATGGTCTACTCAGTTACGATTCAATGGTTGTGGACTTTTTTTATTTTGGCCCCCCGTATTTTAACATTTTTGTAAAAAAGCCTTCGCGTGTTCTTCAATAAAAATCCTCCAGCACCGTGCTGGAGTGGGCCTCCAGGATCAAATCCGGTCCCCTGAAAACATCTCCAGGGGAGCATCAAAAGAAAGCTAGCCAAAGTGCACTTCGTGCATTCTAAAACACCATAAGAATACACCAAAACCACATGACCAAACGCCAAATACCGAAGGATAAACCTTGCAGTCGTCAAAGACCCCGAGTTATGGGAGGTCAAAATACTTGAAGTGAGTCAGACCACAAGCAGACTCCTTGAGCGATTGAAGGATATTGGAGGTGTCTTCCTCCCATGACAGGTCCAAGGCAATAGCAAGGCGCCATGCTTCGGTCATAGCTCCGCACGTAAGTCATCATCTTGTGTCTCCAATCCGGCCATGATCGAGCCAAGGCTTGGCAGAAGAATAGATCGCTTCGCGGCGAAACTACGTCGCTTCGGCTTGCGTGGCAAAACAAATGGCACTTTCAGTCCGCTCACCTACCGGGGATTGTATGCTACTAATTTTTTGAAATTATGTAGATTGAATTTTCAATTTTAAACCACAGGTCCTCAACTTGATATTGGTAAAATCATAAGGTAACAGTAAAACTGCACTTTTCCCAATTTATTTTAAAAGAGTAAGTTAAACGTTGATTGAGGCGAATTTCTTCTATTTAATTAATTACATCAGAAAGTCATCGAGGAACGGGGTGTCGAAAGGCAGCTTTATGGCTCTGGAAGCCACCAGGAAAAGGAAGACGTAGAATGGGAGAGCCCATTGAATGGTGAACATCAGAATTCTTTTACCTGCAACATATAAATGAATTAATCATCATCAATCCAGCAGCAACGATTGATTATTTCATTACAGCATCAATGCGACTTATTTTTTTGGTTAAAGCTAACCGGTGATAGGTTACGATGTTAATTCATCGACTAATTTGTATTCGAACTTAATTGAATCAATTTTTACAGCTCGAATTCGAGTCTATTCCTCGGATTCCAATACTGTAACGAACAAACAGGGAAAAGAATACGAGTGGTATAGTTGTACCATTGGCTTGAAATTTCTCGGAGGTGGTATTGTAAAGCCATTCCCCGGTCTCTCTGAGCTTCATCTCCAAATCACTCTCCATTGCACCATCCGAATCGGGCGTCAACCCCCTCAGTATCGACTGCCTCTGCCCTTCTCTAATCAATTCGAGCACAAGGTATAAATAAATTGACGGAAATTGAGAGTGACGTGCGTAATATTGGTTAAAAATCTAAGGGAGACTATCTTCACAAACAAATGGAAGCAGACAGAGGTCATCAGAGGGGGGACTCACTTGGCCTCATTGTCACGATAGCTTCCGGCCCCGACAGCCCGTTCGATCTGGATAACCGTGAGTTGCTCCCGGAGCTTGCTGCTCTGTTGTTGTTGCCTTCGTCTCCTCGGCGAGCCTCTGTTGCTCATCGGGGGGAGGCGCGTGCTTGGTGGTGCATTGGATGTTGGAGGCTTGGGAGGAGTCACGTCGGTGTTGGGTTGTGGAGGAGGAGGAGAGTTGGGGTCGCTTGGAAGAGAAGCAACCACCAGAAACCTCACCAGATGCCTCGCCATTTAGACAATTAAAGTTGTTGAGTTTATGTTCTGTAGAAGCCGTTGGGACTTTATCCACTTCGTTAAAGATAGGGCGGGACTAGTGAACCAACCACTTTTGGATTCCAATATCAGATATTTTTCTTTTTACCAAAAATATGAGATATTTAGAGCCTAGTAAAAAAGTAAAAACCCTTCGAAAGGGACTCCATGCTTCCATTGTGAAGAGATGACAGTAAATTTTTCATTTTTGGTATTTTTACTGGTGTAACAAGATATTTCAACATATCTTCTAATTTTATGGCAAGTCTCAAATTCAGTCCCACTCTTTTTTGGGTTTTTATTGAATTCGGGCTATTTGAATATCACTGCCTAGTTTATAGTATATACTATGCTAATGATTGAGCTCTTAATGTTATAGTTGAATTTGATCTCCTGAACTTATCATGTCCAAAAAATTCTAGAATACATGTTGATCCATTTGTAGTGAGAATTTGCTCCTACACTAAGTCCATGTATAAACTGATTAATATTCAAACACTATATATATGGTGTAGTTTCTTTTAAGATAATTTTTTACGCCATACCGAAAATTGAATCATAGATCTCAATCAATCCATCGGGTCAAATAGGATTTGGCCCTATATCATGCAGTTGTATGGTGAGGAATCGAAAGATGTTTTCCATCCTGGTTTTAGGATAAGGCCCTACAACCCTCTCAGAGGCATCTCTTGTGGACATCAATTGACACTTGGATTGGTTCAGGAAAAATTTCTACATTTCCCTCATCTTCACTTGCAAGTTTAAGTCCATGCAACCTATGCCATGAAACTGATGAGCTCTAATAATATGAGCAGCTGCTGCTCTTTGAGCTTCCAAGTACCAAAGGCTTTGCCTTCTCTCTTTCCCAAGTGTAGAAGACTTGCTTTCTGCATTTCATCTGCACATAGACCAACACATAATGTCAAGGTAGAGAGAAACTTCGCAATTTTAGACCGATCAAGATCCACTCCCGAACTCTTGAACTGATATGGTTGTGATGAACTCATTGTCACGTTCAATTTTTCTGTTCATAGCAGGCTATTACAAGTGCAGATATTAAGCCAGAGGACAACAATGGCAGGATGAAGTTTGGCAGCTTGGCAATTCAACTTGGTGTACTTTTGGCAACAGTAAGAGGCTTGTAATTAATTTCTTCTCTTCTTTTGCCATTGATGCATGTCAATTGAGCTCTTTCGGAATTGAATTCGATTTCTCGAAAACCATATGTTTTGTGCAGGTTGAGCAGCCAGCTTTGGCCATCACTGGGGTGAACAACCAGGAAGATCTCACATCTGTTCTGATACAATCAGCAGTTATCGCCTTTTGGTATTTCATAATTATGCCAGTGAGTTAATTCCATTCACCTTCCCTTGTCTTTAACACTATTGTTAGGATAGGAAATAAGGTAGAGTCTGCGGAATTAAACCATTTTTAATCTGAACAAAATAACCATTCATTACCTTCCTTACCCGCTTAATTTCGCTATCCGAACACATGGTAAAAGTTGTATATCTTTTACTGTACCTGAATTTTCATGTGCTTGTGAATATGGCAGCCCATTATCATGAACTGGATCAGGATCAGATTTTACAGGAGGAAGCTCTTGGAGATGTACCTCCAGTTCATGTTCGTGTTCATGTTCTTCCCCGCGTAAGCTCTCTCCTTTCCAAGCTCTAGAAATAGAGAAGGCCCCCTCTATATCCAACAGACCAGATCCGACGTCAGCCCCAAGACGTCGGTCGCCCCATTGCATTCTGGGGGAGACGGAGATCGTACCATACGAGCCTTTTTTCATGGTTTTAACGTAGCAAGTAATGACACCGTCTTCCTGCTATTTGCAGAATACTGATCTGGGCGCCATTCCTCAACTTCAGGAAGTTCCCGAGGGATCCATCCATGAAGTATCCATGGTCCGTTCCAAAAGATCCGTCCAAAATAAAGAATAATTATCGCAAATACCCCTTCGCAACTCCAGAGGATTACGAATGAATAAGGAAAATAGAAAAAAAAAATTTATTTTGCTCCCGTAATACTGCACAAGTTTGTAACATGATTCAACCTTGTAACACACACTCGGCTATCTGAGTTGCTATTATGTCAGATGTTCTTACACTGCAAGAAGAGAAACGAGAATTCCTGATAGTTTTGGCTAAAGCTAATATAAGTAACTCAACGCTCTCTCTCCGGGCTAACCATAATTAACGACAATTCAAATCCAGGCAGAAGTAAAAAGTACAAAACTGTGAGAAGTTACAAACTGAGGCTCAAAGAAGCTCGAAGTTACAGTCGAGCTTATGGGAGGAGCTTAGAGTTGATCATTTCGTAGACGGTTTCCAGGTTCCAGTCATCGAAGTTCCAGGCATCAGTGTTTGCGGAAACCACAACTGCACCAACCGCCACTGCCACCACAAGGAAGGCCAGCCCTTTCAGGCAACCATGACCACGAGATAGTTTCCCCAGTATGACCTTACAGTATTTGTCGGCATCTTTGTATAGAGCTGCTTGTTGAGCAGCCTCCGACATTCCTTTCTCGTTCTGTATCGGCAAAGTTTAGAAGCTTGAAGCAGTCCGAGGGCAACAATAACGAGCATTTTGTAGAAAACGTGATCAAGGGATGAAATAACTACCTTTTGCCTAAAAGTTTTGAGGGTTCCCCTCAAAGAGTCAAAAGGAGCCAATTTCGACGAGTACTCCTTCCAATTTCCAGAAAGTTGCTTAAGTATAGCAACACTAGCTTCCAAGTTGTCAGCGTATACCTTATCCTGCATTAACCAGGGTAAAGACCATAAGAAATAAATACCATTACAAATAACGAAAAACATATTTAACATTTAAATACTTTACCCATTGCTTATAGCAATCGCAATTCTCTATCAGAGACCAAATGGCAACACTGGCTGCTTCTTTAGACAAGTCGGGGTTAGCTGTCAACAGAAAAGGATGAACATCGGAGCTGCACTTCGAAAGGATGCTTAACCAAATTTACAACAAAAGAGAGAGTGACACCAGAACAACCTTCCCCAGCAGCTTTAACTGCAAAACTGAAAATCTGCTGCGCTACTTGTTTCATTGCTTTGCTTCCAGATGAGCCAGCAAGTGCAACCTCTTTTAGAGTGGGGTATGCTACTTCAAACCTTTCTGTGGCCTGGGAAACAAGCACATTAAAGAAAAAAAATCACACGACCGAACCATCTTAGCACAAATTTGCATCAGCACAACAGCCCACCTTTATTCTGGCAGATGAAGATGGGAATGTAAGCCGCATGAGTGACTCAAAGGCAGAAGGTGGCACCACACGCTCTCCCTTTCTCACAGCACCATTCACCAAAATGGTGCGAGCCTTTGGAGCAGATAAAATTCTACAAATTTATATCCGCGAATTAATATTTAACAAGCTATATATCCATTCACTACAAGTGTGTGTGTATATAAATGAATACCTTTCTAGCAGCTGCAGGACTATATCACGAGATTGTGGATTAACATTTTTACCACCAATAACAGGCAGGAGACTATGAGTCCAACAATATAACCCCACAGCTAAATCTCCTTGGGCAGCCTGTTCAACGCAATTTATACAAAAATTTTAAGCAACATAATAAGTAGTGCGCATTACAAAATAAGCCTACTCGGGTATTCACCAACCTGGACTACCATCCACGCAAGAAGTGGAACCTTGTCATGCCCGTGATACTTTGAGTTCTCTCTCAAAGTTGGCAGCAAGGTAACTAAAGCATCAGGTTTTCGACGTACAACCATAGCTAAAGCGACAAAGATTGCAACCTGACATTTCGAGTTTGATGTCAAGACAATAGTTCTGCCAACGTGAATATAAAAACTTGGTAATTAGGATGACAAAGGCAGTTTTGGCAAGCAACTGACCTGGGATTTGGATGATGTTTGTTGTGCACCTTTTTTTGAGCCCTTGGAAATAGGATTTTGAACTGTTAAATCAGTGAGGATGGCATCCAAACACCAAACTACAAATGAGCTCAAAGACTCTATAGATCTATGGTTGATCCAATCAACTGAAGTCTTATAAACAGACTCAGAAATATGGGATAGAGGAACCTGCAAGAAATATTCAAACAAATTAGCTCACGCTACAGCAGAGACTTGAATGCAAGACATCCACAACGGTCATTCTTTTATAAACCAAAAACTGTCATCCCTCCAACCTCTATATGTAGGACAGATAGAAATTTTCTTGAAATAACGAAGGAAGATCAACAGATGTTAAACAAAATGCTTTTGTACAACCCGCCTAAATAGTCAGATCTAACATGTCATATGGATAGAAAACAAAAGAACAATGCCAAAAGTGATTTTCTCATATCAATTGCAAGACAGTAGTTAACTGATCAAGATTCTCCTAACTCTTTCAATGCAAAGAAAAAAGTTCTATCTAAGCAATCCTTAACCATCCACATTACTATTCTTTCGATTAAGACAAATTTGTACACGAATAATCTGATAAATTTTCCGACGTTTAGCCTATTATCCATTACAAACGAACACAAAAAAGTGTCATTGTTTGTCATATCAATTGCAATAAAGAAACAGCTAAATCATTAAGCAGACCACACGAATCTCGTAATTCTATCCAAAGACAAGTTTTATCCAAGCAAACCGCCCCTGCAAATGATGATATTGAACACCACATCATTTTTCTTCCAACCGAGAACAAATTTTTCAACAGGAACAGTGCAATCATACTTCAGCTTTTCCTGCAAAGTCTTGGGCTTAAGACCATTTACAAAAGAACACAATACACAAAACTAATCAAGCAACCTCTCCGAATCTTGTTACTGAACTAATCTGAAGCGCATAAAATTTAAGGCCTTAAACACCAATTATTAGTTATTACTCTCACAATCCAGAAAAACTTTTAAAAGCAACAAGTCTAAACCCATCCCACCGCCTTCCTCCGGCAAAGTTCATAGCTTTAGACATATATTCCCTTCCTCATAATTACAACTTCCATGAGAGAATCAAATTCTGATCCACTGACTGACTCTGCATGCGACATCAGATCACAAAAGCACGCAATTCCAGTTACCAAATCGGATACACAGAAACGCTCACATCGGCAATTTTGGAGACCGGACTTTCCCGGAACAGCTTCACCCACGGGAACTGCGACGAGCTCACGCCCGAAAACTTCTTCCCAAAATAATCCGCGAATCTCATTAACTGTATCTCCTGCTGCCCCTCGTATGATCCCTGGGGAAATAAATAAAAATTAATGCCAAAGCACTAAAGAAAAATCGTAAAACCTATCGGATCAGGAATGAACGATAGAGGAAGGAAGTTTAGGTACCGAGATATCGGCGAGGAAGGCCACGAGATCGGACTCCTCGATCTTCGCGGCGGCCTCCGCTATCGTAACCTTAGGCTTCTTCGGCTTCTTAACCTTAGGCTTCTTCTCCTCCGCCGCCTTCTCCTTCCCAGCGGCCGCTTCATCGCTGTCCGCGTCGCTGTCGTCTTCACCGTCGGATCGGAGCCTCGATCTCGCCGGAACGGCATCGCCGGCCTCCTCAGCCAGCCGCGACTCGAGGATCCGGCGCCGCCTGTCCTCGGATCGCTCCTCGAGGTTGCGGAACACGTTCGGCGCCCCGCCATCGGCACCGGGAGCACCGGAGACGGCTCCTCCCGGCTTCTGCTTCCTCTGCTTCTTCTGGTAGGTCACCTTCTGCCAGCCGTGATCAGCGCTAACCGGAGCGGTAACCGCGGCAGCGGCGGCGATTTCATCAAGGCTCTCGACTCCGTTCATCTCGTAGGATTCCATTTCCGATTCTTTAAAAAAACTTAAAAATTAAGATTAATTTTTATCAAATTAGACTATCTGTGTTTTTGTCTCTCTCAAGAAGAAGAGAAAAAGAAGCGGAGGAGAAAAGGGAACGAAACGAAAAGATGTGGACTTTTTTTTTCTCCTTTTGGTCTTGGTCTATATAGACTGTTTTTAGTCAAATCTTAAATCGCATTCCAAAAACAGGAATTTTCCTAATATTATTTTAGGCTAATAAATCCGAATTAAATATGGCCTTCCAATTTTCACAACACTGAGGAAATACGTTTTTTGTACCCTTTATTTGATAATTATAGTCTCACTTTTATCTTTATCTAAATTGGATTGGATTTAAGTTTTTAATAGCTGTTCATATTTGGAATGGAGGCAAGTAAATGAGATTTAGGGTTGGTTTTCTGCTGAGGTAGGGATTAAGAAAAGAAACGGCCGAATTTTTTTTCGATAAAATCTAGGGAAAGTTTTTTCTCTTTCTTGTTTGGCATAGGGGTTGGATAATTGGGTTGACACTTGGGTTCAAATGATTTATCTAAATTTGACATGAAATCTGTTATCTTGCTATAATATTTAAATTTAATCAATTTTGAATGCATGAACAAATTCAAGCCTGAGTAAAAGGAAAAAACTTCACACACTTTTTTTTAGTTTTTTTCCGGATAGACTGACATATTCTTTCAGAGCACCAAAAAAAGAAGAGATAATTACTATCAGGACCTCAGGGTATAGTCAAATAGACTCTAAGGACCCTGTAGTTTCCCTACTAATTACTGAGCCCCTGTAGTTTGGTTATTATTATACATTCTGATCCCCGACTGATGTCAGCATTTTTTTTCTTCCTTTTTTTGTCATAGAAATGACCAAAATGCCCCTCCCACTTAAAAAAACAAAAAAGCAAATGCCTCCCCTTTCCATGACCGCCGCCCTCAGCTTCCCCAAGACCGGCTTCGGCCCCAATTCCGACGTCGTCGCGATAGACGTCGGCGGCCAGATCTTCCAGACCACGAGGCAGACCCTGACCCAGTCCGGCTCGAAACCGCTCGTCTCTTTGGTCCCGAACCAGTTCATCGACCGCGACCCAGACCTCTTCTCAGTCCTCCTCTCCCTCCTCCAGACCGGCGCCCTCCCCTCCAAGGCGAGGGCCTTCGGCCTCGAGGATTTGATCACCGAGTCGCGACTCTACGGCGTGGAGCACCTCCTCATCGCCGCGCTCTCCGACCCCTCCCTCTTGGAGGGGTTCAACCTGGAGAGGTCGAACCGGTTGCCGCTTAGCGGGCGGGACTCCCCCTCGGCGATCTCTGCCACGCCGTTCGGGACCCTCCACGTGTCCCACGGCTCCAAGATCACCTTCTTTGATTGGTCTCTGAGGAGGAAGCACACCATCCTCACGGAGTTCCCCGCCGTCGACTCCCTCCTCGCGATTAACCCTAGCCTCGCCGCCGTCGGGGCCACCGACTTCTCCGGCCTCCAGGTGGTCGACCTGGAGAAGGGATTTGTGAGGGAGAGTTTGGTATGGGAGAACGTCACCCGGTCCGGGTCTACTGTCCAGGCCATTGGTGCATCGCCGGAGCTCCTGTTCTCGAGCTTCGAGTCCGAGAGGCGGAACTCAAGCTGCATCATGGCGTATGATAAGGGGACTTTCTTGCCTGTCGCGGAGATTGGCCACTCAGAGATCTTCGGGGCCGATCTTGGGGCGAGCTACGGATATGGGAGGGTCGCGGATAACCAACTTGGAGTTCGGAGGGAACAAGATGTTTGTGACCAGGAGCGATCAGCAGTCCATCGAGGTTTGGCAGAGTCCGGTAAAGGGGTTCTGATCTGAACGATGACAATTTTTTAGTGGGAGGGGCATTTTGGTCATTTCTATGACAAAAAAAGGAAGAAAAAAATGCTGACATCAGCCAGGGATCGGAATGTATAATAATAACCAAACTACAGGGGCTCAGTAATTAGTAGGAAAATTACAGGGTCCTCAGAGTCTATTTGACTATACCCTGGGGTCCTGATAGTAATTATCTCAAAAAATAAATATTTTTACCCTCTGACGATAAGTTGAGCCGAAAAAAGAATAGATCCATAATTACATTTTTAAATGCAATTGTGAGTGTATAGTTTTTTTCTGCAAATTATATCACAATGTTTGATTTATAGTGATAAATCTGCTTCCGTAATTAGCCATTTGCCAAATATGTATATATGTTATTCTCAGGACAACTGCAATTAATGGCGAAGATGTGATGGTAGGTCAAATGCTAACGCTTGCTATTAAAGCCGTCAAATATATATATATATAAACATATATATTATTATAAGAATTAAAGCCATCAACTGTATATATATATAAGAATTAACACAGTCAAAATATATATAAGAATTAAAACCGTCACAACTGCTTTGGCGTCGTTTACATGCATCAACCTTATCTTTAATCCACATCCTACCAGATTAACCAACTATTGGTTGCCTGATAATAGTATATGGTAGAATTAATTTCACGTGACAGTTCTGACAAGTAACACGAGGGCGAGACTCGAGAAGTCGAAGAATAATGCCTAGACATGTAATCAACTAAAATCCGGATACTAATTGAATCGTATACTCTAAATTTGAATCGAGTAAGAACTTTGAATTGTGAGAAAAAAATATTCAATAAATATTTAACACTTATATATTTTTAATACTCAAACTCAAAATATCTTAATTATATCAAAATAAGTTTTTGTCGATTGATATTAGTAAACAAATAGTATTATCATTATCAATTTATGTGTATAGTATTCTCATTATATATCATTATGACAAAATTCGATATATTTTACCTCAATGGTGCTTACTAACCCGGTACGGTACCACCAGAAAAGATAGGGATGGGAGGGATAATAAATTTAAGGAAAAAGTACATTTTACCTACTTGTAGTTTGTCCGATTTCGTGTTCAGGCCGTGTAGTTTCAATTTGGTAATTTAGTCCCCGTGCTTTGCAATCTTTTAGAGCATACGGTCCACTCCGGATGACCGGGATAAAAGTACCATGTGGTATGGAAAAATTACAAATCAGTCCCAATTATTATTTATATTATTTCAAAAACTCCCACCTTCGTCCAAAAACTAAATTCGATCAAGATCCAATTCGATCAAGCTCGGACACCCCCGACGGTCTTTGGAGGAGGAGGAGAACGTTGACGGGTTCTCTCTGACGAGGTCACCATCCATATTTGGAGGCGACGACGGCGTCAGAACGGATACCGATGGCGACCTTGTCGGAGAGAACCCATCTACGTTTTGCCTCGTCGGAGAGAACCCGTCGACGTTCTCCTCCTCCTCCAAAGACCGTCGGGGGTGTCCGAGCTTGATCGGATTGGATTTTGATCGAATTGGATTTTTGGACGAAGGTGGGAGTTTTTGAAATAATATAAATAATAATTGTGACTGATTTGTAATTTTTTCACACCACGTGGCTTGATTTATAATTTTTCTATGCCACGTGGCACTTTTAGCCCGGTCATCCGGAGTGGACAGTATGCTCTAAAAGATTGCAAAGTACATGGACTAAATTACCAAATTGAAACCACACGGCCTGAACTTGAAATCGGGCAAACTATAGGTAGGTAAAGTGTACTTTTTCCTAAATTTAATAATAGATAAAGTCTTGATTGATCCCGAATTCCATATATTTTAATATTATCCTTCTCTGATCTGGCGGGGCCTACTTACATTATTCCTCCTCACGGGGAGATCCACAATGCAGTTAACGTCTCGGCTCGTGGGCCTCTGGGCTGCAATTGGGCCGATCCTTTGTCACCGAATCGCGGCTGTGTGATTGGGGTTAAACGAGTCTTCCCTTTTCTGAGTTCTTTTGGGCCTCGCCTATTAGTTGGCCTAATGTGTTTAACTGAATTTGTACTCGTGAGACGGAGGCCCGGTGGATTAATGGGAGGCAACACAGCAAAAGCCCAATTAAAGACCAGCGCGTGATTTTAATTTTTCTCTGTGTTTTTTCTATACACTTTAATCAACTTTGTGAACTACGGTTGATTGATTTACACAGCCGTTACGCAGATTTTAAAAGTACCGGAAGAAAATTTTTGGTCCAACTCTATGAGATTCAGATTCAGTGGGGACTACATAAACGATGTCCATACGGAGGGGACTAAATTTGGGCCATCAGATTTGATTGTCTTTAAATCTGATGGTCAATAACCTACGAGTATTAATGGTTTACATGTGAAGTGATATTAATTTGTATGTGAAATAATACTAATTTGCATGAGACTGATTTGCATGTGAAGTAATATTAAATTATGATATCAATTTATCATAATTTAATTACATCGTTACATCGTGTTAGATCTTAAATCATATATCTCCTTAAATACGTTAACAATTTATGCCATTGTACTCGATGTGCTTTGGCAACTTACGAGATTATGGTAGATTTTGCTCTCAATTCGTAAATATTCATATTTTAACCGACAAGAGGTAGACATAGCAGTTAGTACACGTGGGACATAGCAGTTGAGCCGTCGTTGAAGTTCATGAATCACTAACTTTTTCTCTTTCAAGAATTTCATGATTTGGAGATAAGGAGATTTCATTGGGGTGACAACCAGGTGTCGAAGAGCCACTGGTTTATCTACTCCTCCGCTAAATACCTTTAATTTACGAATTCATCGTTATTTTTTGAGATATTTAGATAAAAGTCGTTCAAATTTTTGTTACATTTTTGTGTAACTATTGAGATCAGTTTTATGTACTCCAACATGGTGTAATTCATTTTGATTGGAATGCTATTATCTTGGCCCACTACCTCAGTTTCCAAATCTTGGGTTTTGTTTTAGCCTACAATTGTTTTTCATATTTTCTATGCATTTAGATATAGTAACTAATATTGAATAATACTTAAGGAAAAGTCCACTTTAGTACCCTGTGGTATCGCAAAAAATCAAGTCAGTACTCTGTAGTTTAAAACGTATCAATTGAGTCATACTTATTCCAATTAACATCAATTAGAGGCCCGGGCAGCTGCCCGGACCTGCCCGAACCTACCCGACCCCTGCCCGAACTACGTGGCCAGCCACGTCACCAAATTTTGATGACGTGGTGCCACGTGGAGAGGAGGAGGAGGAGGACGCGGGGATGAGGAGGAGGACGCGGGAGGACGCGGGGAGGAGGAGGAGGACGCGGGGAGGAGGAGGAGGAGGACGCGGGGGGAGGAGGAGGAGGAGGACGCGGGGAGGAGGAGGAGGATGCGGGGAGGAGGAGGAGGAGGAGGACGCGGGGGGAGGAGGAGGAGGGGAGGAGGAGGAGGAGGAGGGAAGGAGATGGATGTCCACGTGGCGCCACGTCATCAAAATTTGGTGACGTGGCTGGCCACGTAGTTCGGGCAGGGGTCGGGTAGGTTCGGGCAGGTCCGGGCAGCTGCCCGGGCCTCTAATTGATGTTAATTGGAATAAGTATGACTCAATTGATACGTTTTAAACTACAAGGTACTGACTTGATTTTTCACGATATCACATAGTACTAAAGTGGACTTTTCCCTAATACTTATAAAAAAAAGGGATCCATTATCTCTAAACAACTCCCGACAGAAGTAAATCGCCTCTCTCCAACCCCCTTCTTCTTCTGTGTCATCGCTCTGCTTCTGTTATCGAAGTTCTATTAAACATATAGTTGTATTAGATGTAAATAATTAATACTTTGCATGTAGACCTTAAACCCTAGATAGCCACGTGGAATAACTTCCCATGTTATCTTTCAAATGAAAGAAAGGAATAACTTCCGAAGTGTGCTTTTAATCATCACAGCGAGTTTCGAGGTTAAAGGGTAGGTATCCCCATTTGGAAAATCACCACCGAAATTAAGCTTCCATCGTGTTGGATCGCTTTGGAACTTGGAAGCAGTAAGTAATTTTTTTAAAATATTTTCTTACTTGTGATCAAATTATAATATTTAATTCAACACAAAAATAAATTAAGGTAGACGATTAACATGTTATATATGGTCTTTGTTAGTTTGTCCAAGTTAATATGTTTTATGTTTTTTAAAACAAAGGCAAAAAGGCACATAGCAGCATCGAGTCATCCACATGCCCGTCAGGTTTCCCGATATTGGTGACCGTAGATTGCAGAGCTTATCCTTTTGACACAGTTATCCCTTTGCGTCCACCAAAAAATTTTTTTATCCCTTTGCGTGGAGGACTCTCAGCTTGGAGAAGTATTTATTTATATGACATTTTCTTATTTTTCACCTCTCCGTGTGACCTTTTTAGGTTAGAGATTTTCGAAATGCAGGAATTATTTTTAAAATGCATCAAAATTTTCGTCCGACTTAAATTCGATAAATTTTAGTTAAATCTAATGTCTCTTATCAGTTAATAGTTCACGTAAATATTTGTTAGTATTTTGAGTTTATTATGTACAAATACATAATAATGTATCCAAAACATTTTTACCAAAGAAAACATATCCAAAACATTGCAAGCCCACATTTATATGGTGTTTAGCGATTCCCATCAAATGATTTTTTCCTTCTACATCAAGTTGATAATTGACGGGGCGTATTCTCTTCCGCACAAAAAATTGAGCAAAAACGTGGGAAATTGAGTCTCTGTTTGTGTAATACAGGGAAGTTCAAGGGCCCAAAATTTAAGGCTTTCACTGTTTATGTCACAATCAGACGACACGCCTCTGGATGTGCAACAAACAACTAATGGCCGAAAAAATAACAAGAAGGGGTAAAAAAAAAAGGGCAAATTATCCTCACGTCCCTGTCCTTTAGTCAGCCTCCCCCTAGGGTCCCTGACTTTTGGAAAAAGATTATCCCGTTCCTAAGTTTTGATGATAATAGACTATCGGGTCCCTGGAGCCAGAATATTCTTTTAACTCCGGCGAACCACCACTTGAAAAGACTAAAATGCCCCTCCCACTTAAAAACAAAAATTTTTCCTCTTTCCCCCTCCTTCCTATCTCTCTCTCTCTCTTTCCGAAACCCATCCACAAGAAAACTTGATCAATAATCGAAAAACCAGGAAACAGAAGATAACGAGAATTACCCTCTCCAGGTTCAGGGTCTCCTTTTTTTTAAAATTTATCTACTAGGTTTTGATTTTGCGGTTGTGAGGGGGAAATGGAGCTAAGATGGTGAACCCAAACAAGGCAGATGGTGGCCGGCATTATCGGGAGGGCACCGACGGTGGGGATGACTCGTCGTTGACCGGGGGAGTGTCGTGTTCTATCTGCTTGGAGGTTGTTTTGGATAATGTGGGCAGATCCAGGGTTAAGTTTCAATGCGGCCACGAATTCCATCTGGGTATTAATCTCCTCATCTTCCTTATTATTGATTCCAATCAGATCTTAGTCTAAAACTTGCACAGCTTCCGAGGTTTGGATTCATAATTTGCGAGACCCGGTCAAAGTCTATAGTGTCGTTGTCAACCATTTGTTTGCTACCTCCACGGAAGCGATTTAACCCACCTCGTTAAATCGCAGCAAGAATCGGCCGGCGCGGCGGAGTAGGCTTGGCAACATCGGTCGCTTAGGACTGCAAGATCTCGCTGCAAGAATCGGCTTGGCGACGGCGGAGTAACCCACCTCGTTAAATCGCTTTAAGAATCGGTTTGGCGACGGCGAGCATAGGGGTCATCGAGCGGTGGGACAGTTCGAGAAGTTGGCCTAGCCCGGCCTCCACCTCTTCTACCCCTTCGCTGGCTGATTCCTCACCGGCGTCCTCTCCACTCGCATCTTCTCCCTCGACATCCGAATTCGAGAACTTTGTCTGTTGGTGGTTAGGGTTTAGTTCCCAGAGGAATTGGGGATCAGGTTTTGGTAGTTGTTTGTTGATTAATGAAGAGGAGGAAACCTAATTTTGTGGATGAATATAGGGGCTGAGAATTTATTGTGTTCTTTCTCTGGATGAATTTTTCCCGTCCCTAAGTTTTTCTTGATTGTTTCTAATTCAAAAATATTTATTTTTTTATATTTTGGTTGAAGGTGGGATGAAGAAGAAGGTGAGGGAAAGAGGATTTTTTTTGTCTTTTTGTGGGAGGGTCATTTTGGTCATTTCAAGTGGGGGTTTGCCGGATAATATGGAATATTCCGGCTCCAGGGACCCGATAGTCTATTATCATCAAAACTTAGGGACGGAATAATCTTTTTCTAAAAGTCAGGGACCCTAGGGGGAGGCTGACCAAAGGACAGGGATGTGAGGGTAATTTGCCAAAAAAAAACAACAGCCGACGACCGAGCAAGGCCCCGGACATCCGAAAACTGTTTTCGGTTCACGAGGGAAGTCAGGAAGAGAGTGGTCTTGACCTTTTTCATTATATTTACCATCAATATACAAACTTTGACAACTTAATCAAGATAATAATTTGATTAAAAATAATTTATTATTAATATTAATTATAAAATAGTTAACTGAACACATATTAAATTTTGATGTAGTGGATGAAAAAGTAAAGTTCGATTTCGCTATGGTGAGAGGAGTGTCGCCAAAAGAATAGTAGAGAAGGACCCGATAGCAGTTTCAAATTATTTCATTGTTCAAAGTCGGTTATTGCATGTGATGCGAATTGCTCCTAATTTTTCACACTCCACGAGTCCGAGTTCTGAGTTCGATGTGTATTGGTTCGAGCATCACTTTTCTAAAAATATTATCCATTTTCAAGTACTTCTACATAATTTTAGTTATTTTATTATTATTATTATTATTATATCTTATTGTTTGAGCAGAAAATTAATTCACGGATCTGTTGAATATATTTTGGTAAAAAAGTCGTAACTTTCTGCTCAAGTATTGGATTGATGCGATTTCAAAAGTCACAAAAAGAGAAGACAAAGATCTACAACTTTGTAGTTTATGACTTTTCCAAATTCGGTACAGAAATGGGTCAGACTTGGGTTGAAATTTTTGGGTACTTTAAGTTTTTCTTATTAGGCCGAGGCTATCTTAAATTTTTCTGTTTTGAAAATGGCCTAGGGTTTTTGTATGGGGCTCGGGTGAGCTTATTCTATATAAGGAGAGTTAGGTACAAGCATGAAAGACACCCACAAACCAAACATCAAACATTCATATCATTTATCTTATGTAGCCTCTAGCTTTTATCTTTATGTTTTTCATTTTTCTTTCCTCCATATTTTTAATAAAGTTCAATCTCTTCTATCAATTCTTTTCTCTCCTACCTATTCTAATCTAATTCTTCTCTTCTTATTCCCCGTATTTCTTCCATCTTTACCTATTCGTTCGAATCGCTCTAGGGACGACCATTCCTGACCCGTTCTGAAGATCGTTTCCGACGTTCTACCACAATTTATCTGCAACACTTAAAATAATTTCCACACCCGTTGAAGATGGAGCTAGCTACTATATATTTTTCTGGAAATATATATATATATATATATATATATATATATATATATATATATATATATATATATTCTTCATATTTTATTATATTTGTTACAATGCACCCAATAAAACGGTGAGTAACCCAATATTCATAAAGTGCAATACGGGAAAAATAATGTATGGTGCTTCTTCTTTGATTGAAAAAGCCATCCAATGGCCAGCAGCATGCACTTAATTAAAAATGCATGTTGGGCCGTAGACAAATCCTGAATAAAATCTAGTAATGTTCCTATTTGATGGGGATCGGAGACAGAAAGGCATGCTGGTACCAATAATGATATAATTATTAACACGACCAATTTGATCATACCAATATTATATTTAATTTTTTATTTCTTTATTGTATTCCTTACAAAAGGAATTGGGTATTAATCAGCTGGATTATTTATTTTTAGCACAAGATATTAGCTGTGGTTTGATGCTAAAATATCAACAACAAAAATTATTGAAAAAAAGATACATACGTACCGTATCCGACCCAAACTCTTCCAAAGTGTCAGTGAGTTGTTACAAACAATGAGTCACAAAATCAACAAAAAAATAAAAAAACGACCATGTTGTAATTTTCATAGATAATTAATATGGATAATTTTAAACACTATTGGATATATAAACAAGACAAAATGGACACACAATTTTTTTAAACTATAGCGATATTAATATCAAGATATAGTTTTTTCTATCGAAGTACTCTTTCTCTACTGCAACTTTTTTCTAGAGAATTTTATTGCCATAGATTTTAATTAAATCGATAGTCAAAACCTTGCAATAAAATTTCATTATAAATTTTAAGTACTGCTATTAATAAATTTCACTTATCAAAAAGGTGAAAAAGGAGTCATATGTTGTTCACTAATCAATCTCATGATTAGCACCTAGTGCTCTTAGGCTTCATCTAATATGAGCTTTGAAATCACGATTAATTAGTAACCATAGCTTTCCATCTCCTTTCGATAACACAATTTACTAATATTCTAAAAAGAACCTCCTTGATATTTAGTGGCCCAATTATCACATAAAATACGCTGTATCGCTATCAGGGGATCCACTATAATGGTGCGATGATGATTTTTAGATGTTGACATTTTGGGAAGATGATGTATACCAACTTTTATACTTTGGCCGACCAATTTATTGACGTATAGTGACATCCATTAAGCAATATAGTAATTAGCAAATTCTAGTGCTCATGCAAACATATTTCGACAAAACAGAATACTCCACAAATACAAACAGGAATTTAGAACCAAAAAGCCCTTTTTCTTATCGGTCATCTTTATTTGTTACACCTCCTAATGTAATTATCGAAATATAATTTTGATGTAGTTTTATAGAGTTTGTGTGGGAAGATGAACTTTCTATGTGTATATAATAATAAGTAATAACATCCGGTGTCTCGCAATGCGTATCATCAAAATAGGGTAACTACAGCTTGAAGCTGGCTTAATTAGTTGAGATTACTAATAATTTTATTAAATATTTTATTTTATTCAAAATTTGTAAATTAATAAGATACAATTGAGACTTGAGAGAGACAATATTTTCGAGAGAGTAATTTTTGCACAATTATGCAGAATATCAACCATAAAAATGTATCTTAAATAATGAATCTTTACAGCTGGATTCCGAAAGGTGGAGAAAGCAAATTAAAGAGAAAAAATATGCTTGTTTAGAAACTTTGGGTAAACATTGAAGTGATCAACCAACAACAACATCATCATGAAAAGGCAAAACTTATTATTTCTCAAATTGTATAAGGCGATATCTCATTAAGAAAAGCCCATTGGATTAATAATTAGGACAGATCAGACTTTATGATTCATGTCCAGTCCTCTTCCCATTTTGTGCTTCTAGGACACATAAAATAAAAAAGAATGAGGTTCCTAAAGTTATAGTATTCCACTATCACTACACATTATCATATGAGTAGTTGAATAAGAGCAGTAGGAAACATCAACTTCAACCTTGGGGTGGAACTGGCATTACCTTTTCTCACTTTAAAGTAAATAGGAAAACTTCATTCCACTACTTTGTAGTTTTTATTTTGTCACTTAACGATCTGCCACAACAAGTAAATTTAAGTATTTAACTATTATCCCATAGTCTTTGACTTCTTAAGGACGAAATGAGTTACACGTTTATCTAAATAAAATTTGACATTTAAGTATCTCATAATTTACTTCATGACAATTTTTTCTGGCATGGTCAATCTCAAGAACGTATATATTTTTCCCAATATAATTTTTTGAAAATCGCAGCCAACCAATATATTATCTAATATATTTTTTGTTAAACAATGTACTTCTTAAAACCTCAGCAAGGAGCCAGTCTATCAATAACAGAAAAAAATTAACATAAAACCTCAATTTGAAATGAAACAGGAAAATTCCATCCATCCATCCATCCATGTCGAACCATCATTTATTTCATCTAAAATAAAATCGTAGACACTGTAAACATTATATATAACATTTGGAAGAAAAGAAGAAGAAAAACTCCCCAACATTTTTTCCACCCTCGGAGAAACCACAAAATTACAAAGACACTTCGACAAGAAAAAAAAGGAAAAATGCCCTACCATAAGCCCAATTAAAGAAAGCTAAAACAGAAATAAGTCAGAGACACCACCCCCCCTCCCCCCCTCTTCTCTCTCTCTCTCTCTCTCTCTCTCTCTCTGGTGGTCGGCCCCAGTTCCAGCTCACTCCCCTCAGTGAGTTGACCCCATCCAAACAACAAGGAAACGGAAAACCGCTGAGTTAACTCGCTGAGTTGACCCGCCAGGCGGATGTGGCTATGAGTGGCCGTGTGTGCCACCCGAGGAGGAGGCATCCGTCGTTCTCCTCCACCCGGTAACCGTCTCCTTCGCCGAAGAGGGCGAGGAGCATGCTCGCCTGCTTGAACGCATTGGACCCTAGGCAGACCGGGTCGAATCCGGCCGATCCGAGGCGGTTCCTCCACTCGGCGAGTCGCTCGTGCCGCTCGACGCGGTCGGAACCCTCGCAGCCGACAACGTTGGAGATCTGGCGGCCGAGGTACATCTCCGACATGAGCCGGTCCTCATCGGAGCAGCCGGAGCTGGTGCCGTCGAGCGAGTCGAACAGCGTGGAGTAGTAGTGGAGCGACTCGGTAAACCGGCCGAGGAACTCCGGCCCGTTGTGGCCGGACTCCTGCTCCACCATGGTGAAGATATCCGGCTTGATCCGGCGGACGACGGAGAGGACCTTCTCGAGTGCACCGGGTCGGGCGAGGAGGCGGTGGAGCTCGAGGACGGAGTTAACGGCGACGGACTCCCCCGGCCGGAGCTCGAGGATGTTGGCGTCAAGGTCAGCGAGGGAGCTGGCGACGAAGCCTCGGTACTCGAACTCAACGTGGACTGTCTCCGCGAGCTGCGCGAGCTTCCAGCCAACCTCCTGGAGGTGGTCGGAGTTATCCGGAGCCGGAGGACCAATGGCGGTGAGGCGGAAGCTGGGGGGGCCGCCGGGCCGGAGCGCGAGGGCCTGCATGAGGGCCGGCCACTGCATCCCCTGGTTCATCGAGAAGTCGATGACGTGGACGCGCGATTTCCCCTCGAACGCCTCTAGGATCGCCTGGTTCGCCGTGAAGTGCGCAAACTTGAGGTAAGGTCCGCTCTCGTAGAAGTGCATCAGAAGTGTGGACTCCAGGGTGGGGTCCACGGCGGTAACCGCCGCCTGCTTCTGGTATATTCTCCTCGCGAGGGCCTCCGCGAAGTAGCTCGCGACCTTCCCCATCGCGCCGATCTGAGCCGGCGCGAGGACACGGATCTGCCTCAACAGCGCCTCCGCGAGTCCCAAGTTCCCCACCTCTACCGCCTCCGCGCACGCGAGGAGCATGTGCACCAGCCTGACCCCGTTCTCCTGTGAGTCAACCAGGACGACCGGTCGTGCGCCGCCTCCCACCGCCGACGACGACGATGGCGGGGATGGCTTCGCGCGCTTCGATGGCGGCGGAGGAGGAGCGGGCGATGGGGAGAGAACAGATCTTCCAGGGATCGCCTTGAGGTCGTAATCGGACGGTTGGGGTTGCGTTTGCGGGGGGTTGAGCTCGGAGAGCATGGATTCGAGCCACGTGGATAGATCCGAGGGGTTGTAGTGTACGGTGTCGTCCGGGAGCAGACGACAGGCATTAACAAACTCGCTGTTGTCGTCAGCCGCGGCGGGGTCGGGGAGTAGGGCAGGGCCGTTGAACATCATGGCCTCTTCGAGCTGCTCCAGCTTGAGTGCCACGTCAGCCATATCGGAGGTCCTCACCTTGTACCCCAAAACGGCGAGCAGCTCGTCCATCCCGTCCACCTCGTCCTCCTCAACCCACATCTTCCCCTTGGCCGCCGCCGCCGATGCGGTCCCCGGCTGGTAATCCGGGTGCTCTCTCTTCATCTTTCTATTCTCTTTTTTTTCCCAAAATTAAAAAAAAAATTGGTGTTCCTATTTGGGAGGGTTTTTGTGGTGGGATATGAGAAGGGGAAAGGAAATGAAGAGAAGGGGGAAAGGGTGGTCGTGGGTGCTAATAATTAGGACAGCTGTGGGAGAGGAGGAGGAATCTGGGTGTGGGGTTATTTTTTTTGGATAATTGTCCTAAGGTCCCTGGTATTTGAACAAACTTCTTTTTTAGTCTTTATTGTTTTCAAAAATCTTTTTCGATCCTCTTTGTTTGACATAATAGCACTTTTTAGTCCCTCGCTGACATCATCGCTCAACACAATTTTTTTATGAGCTTTATACCCTTCCAATAAAAAAAACAAAATAAAAATAATCCATCTTCTTCTTCGTCAGAATCGTCTTGTTTGCCAGACAAGCTCACATCCACCATTTTAATTGTGTGAAACGACATTAAAATGGATAAATAATCAAAGAAGATGAAACAACTTCTTCTCATTCTAATGTTCTTGAAAAATATCTAGGTGTTCCCTCTCATTAATTAATTAAGCTCGTGTCCTTCAAGCGATCTTAGAAATCAAAATCAAGATGAACCGTCAATGGTGTTGCTCTTGGACGACAAGGACAGGTGTTGCTGGGTTTGAGGACGCTGGGTTTTGAAGACAAAACTCCACTAACCTTCCCTGAGTTTCAATCGCCTTGCAACCTAATGAATTTTTTAATTAGGTTTTAATGGATGAAGACGAAGCAAGATGAAGACGGAGGAGAGGAGAGAGACTGTCTTAGCCATCGACAACGAGCCGCCGTCTCAGGGGTTTGGCCGGTGGCGATCTCGACAAAGGAAGCGACCATCTCCTGTTTGTCGGTGTCAGACAATAGAAGTAGTCTGGGATTCTTGTTCAGGCAACCTAACTGTTATACCCCAAGCTCGTTAATGGCGGGGATTTGTGTGCGAGAGAGAGAGAGAAAGAAGAAGAAGAGAGATAGAAATGATAGAAGGGAAGAAACCTTTATTGTTTCTCTTAAGAATTGGCAAAGTACAAGATAGTTCCTAACTCTTGCTTCAATGATGCTTACCTGGTCTTTTCGGATGATCAGCCACACTGGGACTGAGACACGGCCCGGACTCCCACGGGGGACTTGGACAATGGGCGAAAGCCCGATCCAGCAATATCGCGTGAGTGAAGAAGGGAGATATCGCTTGTAAAGCTCTTTCGTTGAGTGCGCGATCATGACAAGACTCGAGGAAGAAGCCCCGGCTAACTCCGTGCCAGCAGCCGTGGTAAGACGGGGGGGGGGGGGGGGCAAGTGTTCTTCGGAATGACTGGGCGTCAAGGGCACGTAGGCGGTGAATCGGGTTGAAAGTGAAAGTCGCCAAAAACTGGCAGAATGCTCTCGAAACTAATTCACTTGAGTGAGACAGAGGAGAGTGGAATTTCGTGTGGAGGGGTGAAATCATGAGATCTACGAAGGAAGGCCAAAAGCGAAGACAGCTCTCTGGGTCTCTACCGACGCTGGGGTGCGAAAGCATGGGGAGCGAAGCTGGCATTACCACGAAGCTGCCATATTCACCCAATCTTCCATGTGTCATTGTTGAAGAAAGGACTTCCACCTACTGTTTAAATTATGCCTGAGCTTCCAGAGATGAATGCTGATGGTGAAATTGTGGTGCAACCAGCTGCTGTTCTTGCTCGTAGACAACTGCAGAGAGGTAATCAACTTGTTGATCAAGTACTACTATCTTGGGTCAACATGTCTTCTGAGAACAACTCATGAGAGGATGTATTAGATGTGCGTAGCAAATTTCCTCAATTTGCAGTCACATTAAACCTTGAGGACAAGGTTAGTTAAAGGGGCCTGTTGTAATGTGTTGGAAAAGTGAATTAGAATGGTGAATTGGCGGTCAGTGTTGATGAGCTGGATTGACTATAGATGATTTGGCTTGAGCTTTAGGCAGGAAATGGGCCGTAAGCGGGAAAACCCATCCCTATTGTACTTGGGTATAAGTAGCGAATAAGTAAGAGTTAGAAACTATCTTGTACTTTGCCAATTCTTAAGAGAAACAATAAACGTTTCTTCCATTCTATCATTTCTCTCTCTCTTCTTCTTCTTTCTCTCTTTCTCTCTCTCACACAAATCCCCGCCATTAACGAGCTTGGGGTATAACACTAACTAAGGTGTTGGAAGGAAAAGAAAACGACGACGTCGTTGTGACCCAGCAGCTCGAAGCGATGGATGAGCTCCGCCACTAACTGGGCGACGTGGGCCAGCGGCTTAGGGCTCTGGAGAAACAGCCCGCCGATGGCTCCAGCAGTTTCCAACCGCCGCCGCCTCACCTACAGAAGTCGACCATCGAGTCGGCCCACTCCTAGCTGTCTCTCCTGCCAACACCGACGACGGCGGGCTAAAAGTTTCAGGTGGAGTCGGCCGGCAATGCTCTCCTTAGCCGGCTGTAAAATTTGTTATTTTGGGTTTAGGGGATGACTGTTCCAATGAAGGGTGGTAGGGGATGAACAGTTTTTTTTCAATTATATAATAGTCATAAATTTTTTTATGTTGATCGCTTACATCAGCGGTGAGTCTACCAGGGACTAAATAGTGCTACTATGTCAAACTAGGAGGACTGAGAAACGTTTTTGAAAATAGTAAGGACTAAAATGAGGGTTTGCTCAAATACCAGGGACCTTAGGACAATTATTCTTTTTTTTTCCTTTTTTTCTCTTTCTTTTTTTGAGGGCAATTATCCCCTCTTTCTGGTTGTTTTTTCCCTGCAATTAAACATAGTACTACAATGGTACTTCCCACTTGCCAATTAATTACATTATGAGTGCTACAGAAAATGAAGAAATTGAATTTGTGGGAAATGGAAATGAAAACATAATCCAAGATTAAATATTAACATTAGGATTGTTTTTGGGGCGCGGACATGCGAACTCCAACAAGATAAGATTGAAATGAAGTGAAAAAAATGATTTGCTGAGTTTTTGAAATCATATAATTTGGATGTTCATTCAATCAAGTAATTCAAATTGGCATATTAGGAAGCGGTTTCGTTTCCTTTCGTCATGTTTACGCAAGTATTTATAAATGCTACGCCGGAAATTATGCGTCTTATTGGCTGAGTAAAGGAAATAAAGAATTGGAAAGTCCGGTTGTTTCGATTATAATTTTCGAGGGGAGATGGATAATGACCGTCAACGAAGAAACCAATAGCATAATAAAATCAAATTATGAGAATAGTTACATGTATTTTTGAAATAGTGAGACTAAATTTTCTATTTAATTATATCCGAAAAATTTAAAAATAATTTATCCATAAAATTATTGGGAATGGGAGGAGGGACCTTTGCTTTGCGGGTGCTCACTTCATTTAATGCCATTTTCATTCTTTTTCACCTTTTTACTGCATTCAATTTTCAGGGTTTTGGTATAAATTTTGGTGGTTGATCTTACTTGTTAGGAATCCATATCTCTGCTTTAGGAAGTTGATTTTCTCTGTTCCCGCTTTCTTGGGTCTAGGCTGCAACTCTATATATAATGCGCTGGCTTTATCAACCGCGAGGGGCAGGTTAATTAATGGATCAAAGGTGGAGCACTCCTTATTCCTTAACCTATCATACAATTTTTTTTAAGTGAAGGGACAAAAACGCATATGTATATAAATAAAATGACTAATTACATTTACTAAATACAAGACCTCTGCTCGACTTTTTTGAGGTTGCGACCGTCAGCCTCGTCAAAACCCTCTAACGAGAAAATTCAGTAGGAAAAATCTATGATCGGGAAAGAGTACATCGGGAAGGAAAGTCTCCCTTAATATTTGGTGTATCGCATAATCTGGCTTTACACAGTCATTAGGTAATACATCTCGGGAAGAAAAATCCCCCCTTGGCTCCGCGCCATCAACATCTCTAGACATACAAGTATATCGGGGGAGACTAACTGCCCGCAAGTCGTACAAGTACACATCAATACAAAAGTCCGAGGGGCATCAAAAATAACATACTCAAAAGAAAACTTGAGAGTAAGTTTGGATAGCGCATCCACCACCAGGTTACCCTCACGCCAGTTATGCTGAAGGTCAATCTCTCAGTCCTTCGTCAGTAGCTCCCTCGTCCTCGATATGAGAGTAGCCAGTGGGTGGGCTCGGTCAAGAGGTAGTCCGAAGCATAGAATGGCCAGAGATGAGTCAACCTCTACCAAAACCCTCCAGAACCCCCCTTTCCCAAGCCAGCTCAAGCCCAAGGATCAAAGCCCAGAGCTCCACAACCAATGAGGTAAAACTATCAATGCTCTTAGCGAACCCGCATAACCAAATGCCACCCGAGTCACGGATGATACCACCAGCCCCAGCAGGACCCGGGTTGCCCATCAAAGCTCCATCTGTATTGAGCTTGACGAAGCCCTTCACAGGTCGCTGTCAGGAAACTAGGATCTCCTGACCGGGGGTAATGGAGTATTCTGGTCTGCCAGGAAACGAGCAAACTCCTGTGCTTGTGAAGTGATGACGGAAGGGGGTACCCTGAGGTGGTGCCTGGCCAAAAGGCGGAGTTAGTCCACCGTCGCCATAGCCACCAACAAGCAGTCACGAAGGTCGTTGCCCACGGCGGTTCATCCGTGAGAGTGGTGGTGTCTAAGATGTTGGCCGAGAGTCTCCGGCGTGGATCCGTCTCGATGTAGAATAGAAGCACTTTTGTTTTGGTTAACTTGTTATGTTCGTTTTAGGTAAAAAAAATATATTAATTGTTAACTATTACAAAATCAATTTATGATAAATTTAATCATCCTTTGATCAACTATAAAAAAAATTTTAAAAATTAAACCAATTTTTTTTAAAATGAAAATAGCCATTCTTATAAGTAAAAATTATTGAATTGCGACTCCTCAAAACCAAAAAAAACCAGATATTGGACTTCCAAGACAAATGGACAACCATGTTTTGGGAAGCAAAATGGTAGAGCCCAGTTGCAATTTACAAGTGCTTCCCTTCATAGACTTCTGTTTTTAAATAAGTAATCATAGATTTCTGTTGGCATTTGTTCGTTAAAGACAAGAGCTTCAAACAACTAATCGAATCTTCCCCTGTTCAAATACTGAACTGAAACTCTACACCTAATGTACTGTCCATTAATTTCGGTTTTGAATTGAATGAGACAACATAAAAGTCGTACTCATTGAGAAGATTTTGTTTGGACCATCAGATTTTATTAAAAATCGTGTCTACAGATCTGACAATCATTAAAAACTATGTCTATAAATATAATGACTTGATCCATTTCAGTGAGGACAACTTTTATCTCCGCTGAATCCGAACCCGTACATGGAGGGTCCTTTTTCTTTGAATTAAAACGACTAGAAGGATGTCTTAATTGATTACCTGAGCGGATAAGGTTCGATAGGTGAACAGCGAACTAATGATTCGTCAAAAAATGCTCAAATTTGAGCCAATCAAAGCAACATTTAATTAGGTTAGCTTCTTACGAGGGACTAATGTTAATTTGGCTCTAGAAGTTGATGTCTGATCTAAGAAAATGGATGCAACTTCATCTTTTTTAATGTAAAATAATATTAGCAATCAATAAGTTATGTCAAATATACACGAGTACATTCTATCAATAATATCGTAAATACTAATTATTGCCAAAAAATTATAAAATATTCAACTATCTTATAACATATTATAAATAAATGCAGCTTCACCGTATACTCCAAATCGTACATTTAATGCAAGATTGTTAGGATAACCACTTCAATAAAAGCAACACTTATTCGGAAAATATTTTTTTAATATTCATATTTAAAATCACGTAATATCTGATCTCATGTTAAGAGACAACTTCCAATTATACCTTTCACATTAACATAAAATACACGCCTGTTCAGGAAAGTGTATAAAATACTTGTACGAGAATACCTACATTGGGAGGGGATACAAGCACCACCACTCGCCGTCAGTTCACGTGACCACCATGTGATTTTCTGGCCCCACTTTTACTTCCACGTGGCACGACGATAGCAACTCCCGTACGTATTAGGCTACGTAGAGGGACACAGCCGCGCAACGTGTCCCACCATGTGGGGCCCACGTAAAAGGTATTTGTCGTTATAAGGTTTATTTATCACTCACTTCAGTGACTGCACAGCTTCCAAAACGAATTAAACTAGCCAAACATTTTTAGATCTGTGGATCGGATTGGAGGTGAAATTGGAAAATATCTTTTTGTCATTGGAAGAAGTGAGCACTTAATTTGAGATACGTACAAACTGGATCTTCGATTATTTAATATTACGAAATCACTGAAAAAATAACATTTTACTCGTTTATTGAATTTGAAACATAGTTTTGTACCGTGGGAGTCAATTTTGGCGCCTGAGATGTACCATCCTATCTAAAAATTTAACCAACAAAATTAAATAGAGTTTTTTAATTAACTCTAAATAAATTTTATACGAGAATTAGCCTAGTCGTAAATTAAATATTAGAACTTAACATTTTCCGTTTCTCTTTTTAAATATGTAGAACTTAATGTGTTGACGGGGTCACACATAACCCCAAATCTCAATTTAGGGCATCTTTACTAAGAGCTGTAATAACAAAATGCGTTTTTTTAGGATATCCATAGTGCTTAAACAACACTATTAATAAAATGCACTAGTGCACAATTTATTAGTTTTTCGATGAGTAATTATATTTTATGTATAAAAAATAAAAATAAAAATATTATACATTAACCAATACATGAGAACTATTAGGAAAATATTTTGTCTGATCGTTGTTTTCTGCGAGGAAGGTGGCCATAATCAAGGTAACGCATGAAAAAAGTATTAGCCTAATCATCATGGCCGGCTATTGGTTAATGAACATTTCGTCGTCATCTTTTGATTAAAATTCTTGATCAATTATCCAAATCCGTAATTTTTTTATAAGTAAAGTTCATTAACGATAACATTTATATACTTAAGTAGCGTAAAATTTGAACGTCGATCTTGTTAAAATCTTATCGCAGTAAAATTCTTTATAAAAAATTGTCTATTAACCACATATTTTAACGAGAACCTTTAGTCTGACTACACCAGCTAGTTAAGTGTCCTTTGGATTTTCCCCTTCTAATTATATTATAATAATAAAAAATTGGTGAAAATATTATATATAACTTGGTATTAACCATAGATCTTTTCCCAGAGCATTTATGCGTGTAATTTATAACCTAGAAAACTGGAAGTACATATGCATCCGATGAATGTGACTAAATATTAATTGTTTAGCTTATAGAAAATTCATGTTTCTATGAGTACCCGCGCCGGCACAGAAAGGAACAAACTAGATACGTCCTACAACTAGCTACTGTTTTATTTAATCAGGCACGAATGGATTTATATACCTTGATATATACGTTGGAGATAATGGAACTTCAGAATATCCCATTTGTAGGGGAAAAAATATTTTAGACCTAGGTAACCCGACGTTTATCTAATTAATTTAGATTTGAAATAGAAAAAAATTATAAAAGACGATGTAACTATTTTTTCGAATTTTAATAGTACTATTTTCATATTCTTAAAATATAACAACTTCTCGTCAAGTTATTAAATTTTACTTTAAAAAAACTTTCTCATCACAAAGTCAATCTAATTACTATTGAACAACTATATTAAAGTAGCACAAAGCAACAATGTAACACCAGCGTTAATAAAAAAAATATTATTCCAATTGATTAAACCGCGACAATCATGTACATCAGCCAGCAAAACGTCTATGTCCACGCGGAGTGGATCGAAATCAAGCTGTGCTAGTGCAATATTTTACATTATGATTTTGTTTGACATTGGTCTGTTTTTTAGAAAAAAATTCCAAAATTTTCAAAATGGATAATAACTTCCAACATTTTTCAAAATGAGTAACTTTTAAAAGACACACCCTCCTGCTGCCGCCACACGGCGTCGGTATGATTTTTCTCAAAAAATAAAATAAAATAATCCAACTTAAAGTTGCCACCTTGCAATTTTTAACTTTTTTGAAGTACGATAAGTTGGTGTTCGATATCAGAATTGATTAAAAAGAAATTATTTCACAAGACTTTTGAGCTCATGCATTTCAATCACGGAATGACTTCATTTTGAATCAATATGGCCATGACCATGAGAAAGATATGGAAAGCTTCTTATATGATAAAAATCGTAGCTTTGCGGCTCCGTAAAAAGAAGTACGATTGAAAAGCTCTTTTTTAAGGGGAGATTGAAACGAAGTACGATTGGAACAAATGAATTCCATTTTTTTAAATTCTTTTGTCTGTCATTTTAGCAAAAAAAAACCTAAGAAAGATGTTGATAAAGCCCATATGTTTAGCCATAAGGTGATGCCGTTGGACCAGTTTATTTTGGTATTAGGCCCACATGTTTTATTTAGATGTGTCAAGCCCAATTATATGTTTCCCTAGGAAATTTGTTGTCTCCTGGTTTTAAAAATAAAAAAGGCTTTATCGTAACAAGAGTTGGTTCTCGAAAAATTGATTTGAAATTTATCATATCATGCAATTGGAAACTCAAGATTAGCAACTAGGAAATTAAGTTTTTTATTAATCTTGTGAAAAATCATTTTTAATCCAGACAGAGCCCAATGCGCTTTGTTTTCGGGCTCAGCTGCAAACGGTCAAATCCAGACAGAGCCCACTGCCCCTAGTGGATGATCATCGCTAAATACTTCCCGTCCACTATGGTTGAACAGAATGTCCTAATGATCGACTAATTCAGATTTGAGTTTGTTAGGATTTTTGGAATCTAGTAAAGATCTTTCCAACAATTATTTTAAGTTGACTAGTTCAATTTCAAACCGGTTAAAACTTTTGAAATGTGATAAATTTTCCAACAATTTTTAACGCTATTGTGTTTTAGTGACTTGAACTTGGCACTAGCCATCATGTGCATGGGGCGCGAGATGGACCGAGCCCATCCTTTGGCAGCACTGATATCGAGAGCGAGGGACCTTCTGACGAGAGGATGGGAGATCAGCATTCATCATACGTGGCACGAGGGCAACCGAGTGAGAGACGCGTAGTCAAAGCACGCCTTGGAGATTTCCCCTAACTTTATTGTTTCGGATGTTCCCTTAGACTCTTGTGTAGAGACTTATCTGGATGATTTGCAGAATTAGCCTTCCTCAATGTACTCGTATGGCTAGTGATGATTTACGGGGATTGGTTCTAGCAGTATCAACGTCAAGGTAGGTCACTTTGACCAATGTGCTTACCCACCTTGACCTTGCCAATGTGCTCTTTCTCTCTTGCGAATTTTTCTACCGGTTTTTTATCGCAAGAGGGTTTTACTGAGGCAGGCGGCCGTAACTTCGAAAGAGGAGACCCCATTACTGAAGCTAGTAGTAGTAGTAATCAACACGATGAAGAATTACATGGTCCTCTGATTAGGAAGTTGGGTTATGAATAAGAATTATAGGATATTCTGTTTGATGTAATTGTATTTATTTTTCGTATTTATACTGTAAAAAAAAGCCAAATGTGTGACACCGGTAAAACCGGCAAGCATACTCTAATAATCTATTAGCCAACTAAAACAGCTGTCCCACGCCAGTTGCGACATCCGGTTTGACGCGGGAATAAAGGCCAAGCTGGGGGATGCTGGTACATATGAACTCCCTATCGGGGAGCTGAACTGTTTCTCTGCTGGAGATAGGACTCGATTCCAACAAATTGATCGAAGCTCACCCGACGAAACAATTAAAGAAATCGGATAAAGAATAAACATACACGACTAACTAGGAAATTAAATTAAGTCGTTAAATGATTAGAAAAGAACGTACAAAGCCAATAAAATTTTAGTTCCAGTCCAAAAGTCCCTATTAGGCTATTACATAACCATAAACGGAATTTATTAAAGGCCTTCTCCTCTTCTGAATATACAAAACAATTGAAGATAATTAAGGTGGGGCCTGAGAAATTCGCTTCCTAAGCATCAACTGATTGTAAAGTGAAGCAATCGTCGAAGGAACCCAAGTCAAGTGGCCAATTTAGAATAAGGACCCATAAAAGTTTGACCACAAGGACCGGGAAATAAAAACGAACTCTACCACCGTAGAAAGGAATATTCGCAGAGCAATTTGTGGGTCTATTAAAGGCACCCAAATATATAAATAGGGTTGTTATAGTTTGACTAGAACTTAATTAAAGATATGGAACCTAATTAATTCAAATTCAATACAATAACTCAGGGAGTAGTTGGAGTTGCGTCTGGAAACAGCAAGAAACGCTCGATATCTCTCTCTACCGTTTTACCAAATTTCTAATTAAATTCGTCAGTTTCTCGGTTTGCTCTTCAAAATAGACAAGACAACATTGAAGTGCATTGGTACCAAATTCGATGCACACTTCCAAGCTAAAAACGAGGCAAACACAAACAGACACGTCAGTTGTGCAGAAACTGGGTGGTCCCCATAATTGTGCAGAAACTGGGTGGTCCCCATAATTGTGCAGAAACTGGGTGGTCCCCATAATTGTGCAGAAACTGGGGTGGTACATGTGCAAAAAGGGGCAACCTAACAATTCTGGGCGTCCTTGTATTGCACACACAAGGCCATCAAGGGCAAGTCGTATTCAACAACCAAATGGAAAGCTCTTTATTTCTTGGATAACAAATCCTTCAAGTTCCAGACTAGGACTAAATCATCGGTGTGAACTAAGAGACCCAATTCGCAACAGCAGAAACAACTGACCCGAGGAGACAACACTACTAACACGGAGAGAGCCCCGAGCCTACCAACGGAATGAAGAAATAGAGCAACACATTTCCTCGCGGATTCTATCAGTGAGAGGATATCTTGGGGTTGAGGGACTTGTTGATCCAGGACTTCCAGCTCCCGCCCCCTCCGCTCCCCTTGGCGGAGGATCTCGCCTCCTTGTCCGCCTCCTTCATCGACTCCGGCTTCTTGCACAGCATGAAGTTGCGCACCCCGCCCGACCCGATCGTCTCCCACAGGCTCATAGCTGCAACAACTCACAAAAAACATGTCCATCAGGCACAACTCAACCATAGCACATCGCCCACAACCCACATTTTATCCAAAACGAATCGATTTAGTGTTTCGAATATCAATGGTTTCCGAAATTCGGTATTTGGCATCCAATTTTCCAGCAAATACAAATAAAACTGCTTATTTATGGCTAGGTTTTTCTCATGATCGCCAATTAAAAGAACAAAAAAAACCGAAAAAATAATTGGGCGGTTCTGAAACCCTGATGGCGTAAAATTAAAGGGACGGAGGTAGGGATTACCGCCGGTAGCGCCGGCGGCGCCTGGGCAGTAGAGGAAGAAATCGTTGAGATCGGAGCCGAGGACGGGAAGCCGCCCCTCCCGGGCGTAGGACTTGAGAGCGGTGTCGATAACCGCCGCCACGAGCTCCTCCTCCTTCACGACGAACCGGATGGGCCCCGCGCTGCCCAAAACAGTGACGGTGATCAGAAACCGGTTCCCCTTGTGGGCCCCGCTGGCCGCCTTCTTCTTGCTCATCAACATCCTCCTCGATTCAGCGGATCGGGGTCTCAACCGAAGTGAATAATAAAAAAATTATTTTAAAATATCGCAAGGGGCGCGTTTGGAAAAGGGGAAGAAGAAGTTGGTTCAGGGGTCGAGGCCGAGGCAGCGGTAGTACCAGCCTTCCTTGCAGGATCCGAAAGCGAAGTCTAAGCACACCCCCCTTGCCGTGGAAAGGGAGAGCATGTAATTACTATTACTTCTTGAGATTTCCACCATTCACAATCGCTTTCTCTTTTTCTTGATCTATTCTGATCTCCCCACGCTAAACGACGCCGGATCGGAGAGACCCCAAGGAGGATGCCCCAAGAGGATTTCTTTGCGTGGTTGGGGAAGAGGAGAGACAGTGGTTCCTTTTTTGTGGTTGGTTGGTTGTTTGGTGTGTGAGTTGTGCAGGGGGCCGAGGGAGAGGGTGGCTAATTATATAGGTGGGGTGTTTGTGAGGTTCCGGAACTCTCGAGGAAGTTTATTAGGGTTTGTTATTTGTTTTTGAGTCGGTTGGTTACTGCTGGCTGCCTTCGTTTTTGTTTTTATTTTTATTTTTTATAATTAAATTTATTATTATCAGTGTTAATTATATCCTAGCGAAAATTTTAACCAATTGAACAAGTATAGCATATTTTTTCACAGCAGGAGATCTGGCCTAGTAAAATTTTACCGCGTTATATTTCTGTGGAAAAAATGCGATGGGCAAAGAACAGGAAACGCCTATCTTCACTTTGAAATTTTTTTATTCTGATTTCTTTAGTTATTAGAAATGTTAATCCGGTACGACTCTATTATAATATGTTTGGTTAGCTAAATTTATATTTTAAATGTAATTCTCAACAAAAAAATGAGTCTAAATCAGATTTAGTTTAATACTATCATTATGCTTCTGCTTGCGTTTTCGTAACTAGCATTTTTTAGAGTCTCATGACAGAATTTGAACCCTGAATTTTTTAAATATTTATAACGCTTTGTGCCATTGGATTACAAACCCTTTGACGACTTATATAAGAAAATTAATTTATACATTGTGATTTTAAATTACATACAGAAATCTTATAACAGCAAATAAAAATATTACTTATGAAACAAATAAATAATTTTATAAATTACTTTTTCAATCATGGATACTAATTGTGTAAAAGAAGTGGATTTACAATCTAGTATTTGAAAAAAGGTATAATTTGTTGTTATAAGGTTTAAAAGGATTGGGAGGTGACGCATCGTATTGATTCAGAATAGGATGGAGAGCTAGTGACGATTCTAAACTTTGTTAAACCGACTGCCATAAAGTCAACAAGTCTAGAGGTTTGAGACCCCCAATGATTATATGCTTATGGATGTGCCTCCGGAGGTGTGGTGAGGGAGATCCGGTTGGGCTTCATGGAGCTATGGAAGGATTTGATCAATGGTGACATGATCAAGAAGGTGTGGTTTGCATTATTTCTTTATGAAATTTGGTTGACGACAATTCTTGCCATTTTCTAAGGTGAGTGATGCAACATAGCTTCTTACTCATGCTTTTCGCCTACACTTCTATGAGTTGGGGATGAGCAATGTATTTTCCAAATAGTATAGTATTATTATTGTACTATTTGATATAAATATTGAATTATATATATAATTAATAGATTTTAAAAAAATTTAAGGCCTTAATTTCGTGGGATGGGAGAAGGGGGATGTATCTTATTACTGTCCACTTTCTGAAATTAAATTCAACGTAAGTTTGTGGTTTCCTTGACTCCGTTGCCTCCAGAAACTCGTCATTGTTAACTATTTTTCAGGGGAAAAAGTAAATTATAACGATTAAACCCCATTGGATCCCATTTAAGAAGCCTTCACTCTTACTCTTTGATGAGAGGTCCAATGAGGCTAAAAGTCATATAAAGCGTGTATGGTTGGGAGATGTCATAGAAGAGATTAGCTTCGACCTCATTATTCGTCACTTAGGAGTATGCTCAGATTCCGAATCGTTCGGAATAAAAATACGCTGGGTTTTTTGTTATTGTAAAAATGCTAAAATACGGGGACCAAAATGAAAAAAACTACGCACAAACACAAGCCTAAAATAAATGTCATTATGACATAACTGCGCATGTCAGTATCACATAATTGTGCATGTCAGTATCACATAATTGCGCATGCCAATATAACTTTTTTGCAAAAATATTAAAATACGGGGACCAAAATAAAAAAAGGCATGTACACCATTATCATAAATGGGACATGCCGCTGTCACAATTACACATGCCATTATCACATAACTGTGTATGCCAGTGCGGTCCTCCATTCACTCTAAACTGTTCAAAATAATTTCTTTACTCTGTACCCAATTCAAACTCCACTTAGCTTTTGGTGCAACCTTATTCGACTATAAGGTTCCAACTTACAATCAATTAAGTACATCTAATCTTTTTTTTAGGGTCTTTAATTACATCTAATCTAACATAGTAAGAGAAAGAGCCTCACTTCAAAAAGATGTGTCGGTTATAGCCTCCTTAAAAAGTGGACCTCCCTCGGTACTGTCCTCAGCATCTCTCATGTTATGATAAACTCCAACTTTCTTTGGATTGGATAATTATCGTTTAAGGATTGGATATTTTTAAGTGTTTAATTCTGGTACTAACTCTCATTTCTAACCAAATATTGGCTCTTGCCAAAGTTCGGTTAGGTAAATTATATTTTAAATGTAATTCTCAACAAACAATTAGTCTAAATCAGATTTAGTTTAAGACTATCATTATGCTTCTACTTGCGTTTTCGTAATTAGGATTTTTTAAGAGTCCCGTAATTAGAATTAGTGTCTAACGGATTTTTTTTGTATTAGCCGATACCTTGCACTTATGATATCATCTAATTGTCACATCGAATCATATATTAACCACCCTTCGAAGTTAATTATTATAGTTGTTTTGGACAAATCAATGATGACGCTTAAGAGCTAAGCATAACTTACAACGCCACCGTGCTCTTCTAATGCCTATATATTTTATCATCATTCATTTTACGAGATTGGTTTACAAGTGTAAACAAGTTGCGTAGTTATTAATTTAAAATTTTAAGTTGTCAATGAAAATGTAAACATAAAATCGAAGATCTCATAATTCATTGTATTACACAATTTCAATAATATTAGTGTACAAATTTCATTGTATAACACGCGTGTGACAAACGATAGATGTTTGTGAAGGTTTTAACTCATAATTATATATTAAACTCGATTAATTAATAAACTAATTCGTTAATAATAAATTATTTACTTGTTGAAGCAAGAGGTCCACAGGTTCGGGTCCAAAATGTCTTCGTACCAGTCGAATTACGATCACGTTATAACGGATTCGTAATTAATTTTCACGAGATTTCTTCTATTGAAAATCTGTTAAAAACTCAGGGACTATTCCAGAGTTTTTTTTCCTTATTGAGTGGCTGTGGAAAAACTTACAGATTGGTTCAGCCGGATTTTTCTTTTTGTAGGGAAATCCGGACAACCATAACGTGCCACGTGGCGCGCATGGATGCCACGTGGCACATCTGGGCCACATGTCCGCCACGTGGCACTTCGGATCGCATGTCTGCCACGTGATAAAGCCATTTGCTTTGCCACGTGGCACCACGTAAGCGTGCCACATGGGCCGCCAACTCTGGCGACAACTGCGTCAGTGCCACGTCACGCTGACGTGGCGCTTGCATAGCCCTGGGCCGGGTGTGCGGCCCCGGGCCAGTCAACTCGGGTTGACCAGCCCATTCCACCCAAAATTTGGGACTGGGCCCAATCAAGCACAATAATAATTGCATGATTGGGCCTTGAGGTCCAACATCTCCCACTCAATTATTATTGACCTTGATCAACAGCTATCAGATTTCTTTAAAGGATTTCGTGCGACCAGCATACGTCGAGTGTGTTAAGACAAATTCAAGAGCACGGACACTCAGGCTGCTTGAATAGTAGCATCTCGACAACCTTCTTATATAATGAATGCTATTACCCCATAACTCATGTCACATTCCATTATTCACATTAGTGATTTCAAATAATTATATTCGGGTTCACTATTGTACTTTTCAATACAATTGGTGCACCTGAACCACGAAACTCAGAATGTGATGAACATAGTTCTTTTTTCCTTAACTATATTCCTTTCATAATGATACAGCCTACTTTTCTAGTCAGCCCTGCCAGGTCGAATCACTATGCCATAACCTTTTCATGAACTTTCCAAACTAGCAGCAGTAGATCATACTTCCAAAATACGTTTAGGATCTTAAGGGTAGATTTCGGGAATCACAGTTCTTGACAATTGGTCTCACACCAGGGATTGTGAAACCACTCAACATTTTCATCCCATCCAGTGGTCGAGTAGCACACATGATACTGATCACATGTTACTGCGTACATTCCTTTTTAAAGGAACACATGTCATTTAACACCATACTAGAGTATCAACTTTAGCTTAACTCTAGGCTAATAGGACATACAGTATGATAAGTTCTGCTTATATCTTATCATATGGATTGTAGAAAATCCAAATGCAGCAACTTATTCCTGCATCCCATAAGAAAACTTGCTCTTGAGCAAGACGGGATTCCGTCATAGGACATGCACTTATGAATGTCCAATAACTGTCTCATCTCATCTAGGAATCAACTTCTTGACTCCCACTGAGGTAAATACCCGTGTGAGTGGGCTACTTCTCTGTCCGACATATTTCATAAATAACTCATATTGCCAATAAAACCATCGTAAACCTAGTGATTTAACATATTTCTCGAACACTTCTCGAGGTAATGCTTTAGTCATTGGATCAGCGGCCTTATCTTGTGTAGATATGTGTTTCATACACAGTTCTTTATATTTTACTAAACTTCTAACAAAGTAAAATTTAATATCTATATGCTTAGCTCTGATATAGAATCTAGGATCCTTAGTATAGGTTATAGCTGCCTGGTTATCGCAGAATAGACTCACGGGCTCCGTTGAGTTGATCAGGGAGAGATGGCTTAAGAATCTCTTCAGCCATACTGCTTCTTGTGTAGCAAGAGCTGAAGCTACATATTCTGCTTCCATTATTGACAGGGATACACATGTTTACTTCTTACTACTCCATGAGATAGCACCCTCGTCCAACAAGAAAATGAATCCAGATGTAGATTTTTTCTTGTCCATGTCGCCTCCCCAATCAGCATCAGTGTAGCCAGTCAGTATCAGGTCACGCCCTTGATAGCACAAGGAGTATTCTGCAGTAGTGTTTAAATATTTCAAAATCCCTTTGATTGCCTTCCAGTGAGCACTGCCTGGATCAGACTGATATGTGTTTGCTATCTCAATAGCATAGCAAATATCAGGTCTGGTACATAACATTGCATACATCAAGTATCCAACTGCGTTGGCATAAGGAATTTTCTCCATGTCCCCACGTTGTTTAGCTATTTTTGGGCACATGTCCTTTTATAAATTATGACCTTTAACCAATGGGACGTACTTTGGATTACTGTGATCACATTTGAAACGTTCTACTACTTTGCGAATATATGTGTCTTGTGAAAGAGACACTATTCTTTTCGAACGATTCCTTAAAATCTTTACTCCGAGTATGTAATCCGCTTCACCCATGTCTTTCATTTCAAAGTTGGAAGATAACCAATCTTTAATTTCGACAAGAAATTCCATGTCATTTTCAGCTAAAAGTATGTCATCAACATACAAAGTGATGATAACAAACTTCTTTCCTGATCGCTTAACATACACGCAGTGATCTTCGTCTATCATTATAAAATCATGCGCCATGATCGTATTATGAAAGCGAATATACCACTGTCTAGATGACTGCTTAAGGCCATAAATTGATTTATTCAATTTACAAACTTTGTGTTCGCAGCCTTTTTGAATATAGCCCTTAGGCTGAATCATGTAGATTTTTTCATCCAATTCTCCGTGGAGAAAAGCAGTCTTTACATCCATTTGATGTAATTCTAGATTCATGTTAGCAACCATAGCTAAAATGGCACTGATTGACGTAAATCTAACAACAGGTACAAAAGTCTCCTCGTAGCCTATCCCAACCTGTTGTTTGAACCCTTGGGCAACCAAACGCGCTTTGTATCTTTCGATATTGCCATCTGCATTGTGCTTGATTTTGAGAATCAACTTATTCCCAATTACCCTACGCCCCTTAGGTAGGTCGACCAGATCCCAAACCTGGTTTTTGATCATAGAAGACATTTCTTCTTCCATTGCATTTATCTATTCAATTCGTTTCGGAGATGACAAAGCTCCAGATATATTCTTTGGCTCATCTTCATCCTATAGGATGGCCAGAAGAATTTTACTTGGACCACCAAATTTTTTTAGTGATACCAAGAACGCATTATCCTTGCCTTCGATGTCAAATCGTCGGCGTGGTATGCTAGTTCTGCTAGACCTACGATATTCTCAGTTTTGATAAATATCTCTCATATATTCATCATATCCAGGAATCGCACTCTCACTGGGTAGAAATACCGTGCTCCCAGTGGAATAAGGAATTACCTCCCTTTTAGAACTCAGATCACGATCTTTCAGATCATTTTTGAGTTGGAAAATCTCTTTCTTCCTCCTCGATTCTCCCACTCGGAAGAAGTGATCCAGATGATTCTAGTTCATCTGTCTCATAAAAGGTAAGGTCATTACTAACCTCCCTCAACCTTGGAAATTTATTTTCTAAAAACGAGGCATCGCGCGATTCAAATTCTGTTACATGTCCATCGTCCAGTTCACCCACGAATATGTACCCTTTAAATACCTCTGGCTATCTTATAAAGATACTTTTTCTACCTCTCGGTCCTAATTTATCGAAAGTACTTGAGGTAGAATGAACATAGGACGCACACCCTCATGGCTTAAAATAGGATAGATCGGGCTTCCGATCTGTCCACATTTCATAAGGAGTTGCTGTAACAGAGTTGCAGGGAACACAGTTTAGAACGTATGCGGCAGTCAGGAGCGCATCTTCATAGAATGATATAGGGAAACTTGCATCTGCCATCATCGATCTAACCATGTCAAGAAGGGTTCTATTCTTTCTTTCATCGACCCCATTTTGCTAGGGAGTATAGGGAATGTACAACTGATGTTCAATCCCTTTTTCAATGCATAGAGCTTTGAACTCATCTGAAAGATATTCATGGCTACGATCAGTTCGCAAGGCCTTTATCTTTCTGTCCTTCTGATTCTCAACAAAGTGTATGTATGTCATGAAGCAGTTTAAGGCTTCAGACTTGTGAGAAATCAGGTATATCAGACCATATCTAGTATAGTCGTCAATGAAGGTGATGAAGTAATATGCTCCATGCCTTGCCCTCACGTTCATTAGACCACAGATGTCGGAATGGACTAATTGTAGTAAAAATTTGGCTCTGGCCCCTGTACTGAAAGGTTTCGTTGTGTTTTTCCCTTCTAGACAGGATACGCATCTGGGTAATATAGATCTCTCTATATTTCCCAGTAGTCCTGCCTTAGCTAGACGGTTTAAACGATCCTGACCGATATGGCTTAGTCTAGAATGCCACAGTTTAATATCATCTTTCGATGAGTTTGAAGTAGTGACTAAGGAAAAACTTTCACAAGGATCAATATCCAGAATCAAAAAACCTTCTGATATATATCCAAGGCCAAAATAGGCATCATCCAAAAATAATCTAACAGTATCGTCCTTAAACGACAACCGAAAATCTAAAGACATTAAGGCCGAAACTGAGATCAGGTTCTTTCGAATGTCTGGAGCAAACAACACGTCATGTAAAAGAAGGGCACGACCACCACGAAGGTGCAATTTACAAGTGCCCAGGCCTTTCACATCTACGCACGAGTTGTTACCGACAAAAATAATTTTTGCTTCAGCCGGCAATCGCCTGTATTCAACGAACGAACAACAGTTTCTAGCTACATGGTCTGTCGCTCCTGAATCAATCACCCACATAGAATGTGACTCAGTTAGAAAGGTACAAGAGGATACACACAACTTACTCACACTTGAGTTTAGGTGTACCTGCTTGGGCATCTTGCAATCTTTTGCAAAATGTCCCTTTTGTTGACAGTTAAAACATTTCACTTTTGAAATGTTAAACCATTTTTTCTTTTTAGCCTTGGAGCCATCTAACTTCGTTCCATGGTTTTCAGCCTTTGGAGTTTCCTTACACTCACCCTTCCCTTTACCTTTCTTCTTTTTTTCACCACTCCCAGTTGAACAAATCGAATGGACATCAGGGTGAGATTTCATAGCCAGGAGGCGATTTTCCTCCAGCTCAAGGTGTCTGGCAACATCATCAAATGTTACCAAATAGTCGGAATGGGTAAGATTCATCTTTATCTGTTCCCAACTCGGTGGTAGGGAACGGATGATAGCTTGAATCTACTGCTCATTGCTAAGTATGTGACCAGCCTCTGCCAGTTCACTAATTATATTTGACATCACTCTCAAGTGTTTCCTCATGGTAACCTCCGGACGCTTCTTAAAGGTGTCAAACCTTATGGTCAAAGTACGCAGCTTTGACACTGAAAGCTTTCCGAATTTTTGTTTGAGAGCGTCCCATAATTCTTTCACGTTGTCATACACGCAAAATTATCGGGTGACATCATCCATCATCAAACTCAACAAAATCAACTGGACGTTAGTGTTCTTTCTCTTCCAAATAACATAAGCTTCTTTGTCTCGCTTATGTTGAGCAGTTGTGCCTTCATCATGCTCATCCATTATCATAAGTATGTGCTTCATAACTTCTTGTTCCTCAACCACATATTAGATTTTCATGCTCCAATTCTCATAGTTTTCACCGTTGAGTTTTAACTCACGGTTTAACTCAGCTATGATAGATCTAGAAGTAACTGACATTTCTATAGAGAATTTTTAATATGAGAACATATTAGAAATTTGATTTGGCAATATGATTCAATTTACTAAACACTCATAACTTTTAACGATACGAAGTCCTTGATTAACCTCAAAATCGAAGTGGGTCGCGCCCTCACCATTCAAGTATTAATTTTAAACTTCAACCATTTAAAGTTCATCGATAGTAAACTCAAGTGGAAGCAACTAAACAAACATCTTTGTTTAATTACACGCATCATATATATTTGTACATTCTGAGTTTACACGCACATAAAAAACTAAGACAAGGTCTCAACCTATTGTACAAAATTTTCCCCAAAATAACATATGTATATAGGGACAGTTAAACATAACATGTAATCACATGGGGATCGGGTGTCCAGGCGATCCGGTAGGAGAATCCAGATACATATCTGGATCCGGGTCCGAAGACGTTCCTATGGGGGACCGGGTGTGAGGACGATCCAGTGAAAAGTTCCAAGTTCACTACCGGAACTGGGATCGAATCCATAATCCAGATGACCAGGACCGGAGAAAAATTGTAATGGTACTCCTTAGCGAGGTAGCGGTTCAAGATCAAACCGCTTCTCTGAGAACACCCCTCTCCTCGAGATAGTGGATCAGACCATAGAGGGCATCTCTATGGGTATTGATCTCGGGCTCCGAGAAGTACACATATCTTCTTGGATCTTCAGCGTGACCAGGAGGTCTCGAAACATGGAGGGCCAGTTCTCTCCATAATTATAACCTTCGGCCGAGATGCAGTCTTGCATCTCCCGGTGAATAGCCTCGTATGCTCAACGATGACATACATGTCATCCTTAGGCACTCGTAGCGGTAAACAGCGCTTCAGAACCTTTTGTAAAAGAACCGTTGCACAGAAGTTTAGATACCTTTCTCCAGTAGCCATCGAATCTTGTATCAATTACAAGCCAATTTCGGGTTAATTCTCATATTCTCCCAAAATAGGATTGAAAAACTCATTTTTCAATCTTTTGATGATCATACTATGGACCAATCCATGTGATAATAGTTAAATTTAACATATCTTAGAACTCATTCCAAAATATATTTTTTAAAGTTTATTAAAAAAATTATAATTTTAATAAACCTATTTGACAAAAATTTCTCAAATTTATATCAATTTATTAAATTTTAATTGAATAAAAATTGATTTTATCCAATTAAAGGAGAGAAAATTTGATATTTTAAGTCCAATTTTGACTTAAGTCAAAATTAACCATAAATCGGGTTGGGTCGAACAAAGAAACTAGGCCAATCCGTCCGATTTTTTGATTTTCTTAACCATAGTATAAATATTTTCGGGGAAAAATCATGAAATTACGATTTTGCCCCTCGCAAATTTTCTCTTTCCTTCTCTCTCTCTTCTTCAGAGCGACGCAAAATGCATCCGAAGCTCCGCCCACGACCACGGCGCAACGACGGCGAACCGACGGCCGAGACCGGTCGCAATCGACTCGCCGTGGACTTGCGAGCTCGTCGGTACCGGGCGCTTGACGCCTCGTGGCCGGAATCATCGTCGGGGCCATCTTCTCCCTTCCGCGCGTCTCCGCCGTCGTCGGCTTCGATCTTTGTTTTCCGACGAAATAGACAGAAATCGATTTGGGAGAAAATCGCCCCCAAATCGCCCGATTAGGGTTCCTCAGGGTTGAATTGAAATGGTAAATTTCAATTTAGTCTCGAAGGTTTTCCAAAAATTATACCGAAGTCCATGACACGGACGCAGGTGCTATGCAAGCGGTGAAATTTCAGATTGGTACTTTATAGTTTCGCGCGTGCGCGAATTTGCCCACGTTGTTAGGCAAAATTCAATTTAGTCCTACTAGTTCTAAATTAATTATATTAAAGTCCAATAGATTGTACTTTTTAATAAAATTATAATTAATACGATTTTAATCCAAAAAATCACATAATTACTTAAATTAAAAAATTATATCATCATCAAAATACGGTTTCAACCATGCTCTGATACCAATTGAAGGTTTTAATGCATAATTAATGAGTAATTATATATTAAACCCAATTAATTAATAAACTAATTTATTAATAATAAATTACTTACTTGTTTAAGCAAGAGGTCCACAGGTTTGGGTCCACAATGTCTTTTTGCGAGTCGAATTACGATCACGTTATAACAGATTCGTAATTAATTTTCACGAGATTTCCTCTATTAAAAATCTGTTCAATATTCAGGGACTATTCCAGAGTTTTTTTTCTTCTTATTGAGTGGTTGTGGGAAAACTTACAGATTGGTTTAGCCAGATTTCTCTTTTTATAGGAAAATCTGGACAACCAGAACGTGCCACGTGGCACATCTGGGCCACATGTGTGGCAGCAACTGCGTCAGCGCCACGTCATGCTGACGTGGCGCTTGCTAGGCCCTGGGCCGGTCAAATCGGGTTGACCGGCCCATTCCGCCCAAAATTTGGGCCTGATTGGGCTTTGAGGTCCAACGGTTTGTTTTAAAGTTGGTACAAAATTATTTTTCACTGTATGATGTTACCATTAATTAATACAAATTAAATTTATGAAACTAATGAATAATTTGATAAATTGCTTTTTCAATCCTGGATACTAATTGTGTAAAAAAGTGGATTTACGGTCTATTATTTGAAAAAAGTATAATTTGCTGTATAAGATTTAAAAGGCCTTAATTTGGTGGGATGGAAGAAGTGAGAGGTATTTTATTACTGTCCACTTTCTTAAATTAAATTCAACGTAAATTAGTGGTTTAATTGACTCCGTTACCTCCAGAAACTCGTCATGATTTACTAATTTTCAGGAGAAAAAGTATATTATCACGATTAAACCCCTCTGGATCCCATTTAATAAAGCCTTCACTCTTACTCTCTGATGAGATTGAGAGGTCCAACGAGGCTAAAAGTCTTATAAAGCGTGTATGGTTGGAAGATGTCGTAGAAAGAGATTAGCTTCATCCCCATTTATTCGTCACTTAGGACTTGGCTTTTCGTGCAACTTTATTCGATTATAAGGTTCCAACTTCCAATCAATTAAGTATATCTAATCTACCTATTAAGAGAAGAGCCTCACTTCAAAAAGACGTGACCACTTAGAGCCTCCTTAATAGTGGACCTCCCTCAGTACAGTCCACAGCAACTGTCATGTTATAATTTTTTTTTTGATCTTTTTGAGTCGATAATTATCAGATCTTAATTTTGACTAAGCTAATTAGGAAGTTATTAACACAAGGGAAGGGTACAAGTCGTGGGAAGCTCATTAAAAATCGAATCTTCTTAAATATTCGGTATCTCTGGAACCAATTAGATATCATGTCAAGGAAAGTGTGCTTATCATACAAGAAGGAACATAAAAACTCAAAACCCGCTATTTTTATATGTATTTGGTCATGGGAATAGACTGGAACCCGATTCCTCGTTCTGTTCCTCACGTTTCACATGGGCGGTTGCTTCAGAATTTTGGCAGCTCTCGAAGTGTTTTACTTAGATACCCACTCATATATTCTTATTTAGGTTTAAGATGATCACAACTATAAATATAACAAAAAAAATCGTGATAATTAATAAAGTTGTTGTTTCATCTAGCAAATCTGAATCGCACTTTGTCAAATAAATAACTAAATATCAGCTAATTCAATTTTTTGGAGGAAGTTTCCAGGCTATGATGATGCGTCTGTCAATTATTGACGACTCGGTGATGCGAAATTAGTGATTAATTGGAGCATTTTGCATGTGTTTAATTGGTGTTTGACATGAGCTTGTGTGTTTATCTATTCCGTGCACATGTACGACCGTACATTAGTACGTGGTGGAACTCTCAACCGACGTGGACGGCACACGATGCCGTAGCGAAGTCGCTATATGTTAATCTCTAGCACTGTTAGGCTTATAACAAGAAACAATCCTTCAAAAAATAATCAGTCTTTTCATATCTTGAGTTTAACTATATATGGAATTACTTATATATATATATATAAATGTCTTTAACCAACCAAAATGAAAATGGGGCCTTTAATTTCCTGCCATTTGCCAGGCTGCCACATGGTCGTCGTTATTTCATAGGATTTATGAAAATCACGAGCAGTACGGATTTTTCCTGGGACTTCGATTATTAATTCCACTGATCTTATGTTTGTATCTATCTCGAAACTGATAACGCTGTTACATGGAAGAATCACATGATCACTGACAAGTGAGAAGTTCACCGCTTGCTCCCTTTTCCATGAGCCTAAATTAATTAATCATTGACTGCTAACATTGGATGTAGCCCCTAAAAGCTTACCGGAAAAAAAAGAAGAAGTTCGCTACTGATCCGATTACATATATAGTTTAATATTGATAAGGACCTGTTTAAACTAAGTTTCAAGATTAATATTTGGATCAAAATGCTCGCCTATACAAAATGGCCTCTACCTCAACATTTTCTATATCCTTGCCTTGCCACAAACGATATTTTCTGGTGATAGAGGAATTGGATAGAATTTTTAGAATTGATTAAACACTGAAAAATAATTGCTACATCTTAATAGCTCAATTATTAATATTTTGTTTGAAGAGCTAATTCAATTATTTCGGGGGAAAAACAACTCTGATATCTGGGATAGAATAAATTTTTTAAAATTTCTTGCATGAGGGTATTTTTGTAATTTTCTATATAAATACTTGACATATTATCTATTTGTACTATGTCAGCAAGTTAAAACTATGTCATCATTTCCACGTCAGCGAAATTTAAAGCTCATATGAGAAGAAGGGACTAAGTGTCTACTTTACATTATACATGATACTAGAATGAATATTTTTTAACACAAAATACAAAATATCTATTTCACATAATACATAATACTAAAATATTTTTATCCCAAATTACAAATCATGGAGGATGCACATTATTCATCTAAGGCTAAGAGTAGCCCATTAGTAATCGGCAATGGGCTTCGTTGCAGATATTTCGTAAACCACGGAAAGGGCTCAGGAGGCTTCTTTACATGGGCCGTAAAGGACAAGCTCGGGGCCGACAGTTTCGCGTCGTTCCACCTAAAGCCCGACGGAGAACTTCGCCGACACGGGGGACAAGGCCAATTGGTCCTTTATGCTTTATTTTATTTCATTTGATACAATCAGAAATTGCCTTTTTCATCCAAAGACCCACATTAGTTTTGTAAAAAATAACTAGTAATCCTGAATATATAATTTTTTATGTTTGAATTTGAGATTTTTAATCAAGCTATCAAGTTTTAATGATTTTTTTACGAGCTTTTCATTCATTATCGTGTCCGAGAATAGTTGCACTAGCCTAATCTAATGGAAGACCAATGTAATCAAGATTTGATGCTTTTATCTTCAAATGATTAGTAGTTGAGGTCATACATAGATCTCCTTTTTGGTATTTTTGCTTAATGTGCACCTTATAAATATCATAAATATTCACTTATAAAAAAGATCAGTGAATATATGTACAAGTTGCAATTTTTATTGCTAAAATATATTAATTAAAACATAATCACATTATGTTACACAATACAGACCCAAATAAAATCATCTACATTTGCACATTAATTAACACGAACACTACTTAGACACACGTTAATCAACAATTAGGATATTGGCTCACCCAGCCGACCTTAAATTCACTAGGAATATGGATACACCAACACATATATGGTACTTCCCAATTAAGCTCACGAGCTTTAATTATTTATATGGCTTCGATACATGCATATCTTAATTAGTTACTTGCTTAGAATTAATGTGGGAATCGACATCCTTAGTGATGCTGTTCGCGATGGTAACGAACTTGGTGGGGTCGGGGACGTCCCCGTTGACTTTCTCGTAGTCCCATTTCCACTTGACCAAGTTCCCTTCTTCGGCTGGAATCACTTGGAAGCTGCACATGAAGCTCTTGTACAGCTCCATGAGGTGCCCTTCCTGTGCATGCGATGTGATCTTCAGGTTCTCCTCGTCTATCTCTATCCTCCCCTTCACAACCTCTCACGATTCCGTCTATGTATCAAAGAGATGTCGTCCGACTAAATTAGTTAGCATCGTGAATGTAAAATGGTTTCAGAAAAAAAAAAGTCAAATAGATCTGTAAACTTGCAACTTAATTATTTCCCTCTTGTCTAATTGTCTCTGATACTTGGTCCTTCATGTGTTAGATCTGAGAGCATATCTAGAACCTCATTATCCTATTTTTTTGGTATATGAATTAATTTTCCTGATAAAACATTATCCATTTACCAAAAAATAAGAGCTAGGATAATGTTTCATCAGGAAAATTTTGATCTTCTATTTTAGCCACTCAATTCACGGACAGTGAATAACTTGGAATTAAACACCGTTTAGCCACATATATTGAGCATCACTAAACAATATCATCTCAATTAATAATATTCAAACTGATTACAAGATTTTTCTTAAAAAGATTGTAAGGAAAAATTTCAAAACTTTTTTCAAAGCATGTGATATATTGTGATACATGTTACATTGACTAATCTAAGAGCCATCCAAATCAAACCACAATGGACAAAAATTTCTCCATAACAAGCTTCATTTTAATGAACTCAAAATTTAACATCTTTAATTAAATTAAAATAATTTATAGATGGTTGATTTAACCCTCGTCAGACCAATTGACGTGACTGAAGGGAAAGATGTCGAAGTTAAAAGCTCGAAAGATTTGACGTTTCCTTACAACACAAACCATGGACAAACTCTTCCACGTCGTTGGGTGTGCATGTCCGTGTGAGTAACTTTTTTAAAAATAAAAATAAAAATATATTTATTTCAGAATAGTTGTATAGTAAATAATTAATCTTACTATTTGTTACAATATTTAATGATCGGTCAATTCGACTTCATCAAAATCCTTTTATGAAAAATTTAGTGAGAGAACTCAGTGAAAGGAAAAGATTATTTCGGGAAGAAAAATCTCCCTTAATATTTGGTGTAACGTTAAACTTGGTCGTATACCATCACAAACTAATACATCTTGGGAAGAAAAAATTTTCTTGACTCCTCGTCAACTACATCTCTACACATACGAGTATAGCAAAAGAGGTTGACTCATCACAAATTATCAAGATACACCTCAATACAGGAGTCTAAAAGTACATAAAAATATCACGGTCATTAACACATTTCACCTATGTATATATAATATAATAACTTATTTATAAAGCAACGCTAATTAGGTTGAGATTATTTTAAATAAGGAGTACCAGTTTTTGTTCCTCTAATATTAGAGCAACTTTTATAAACATTGAATAAATTTATTAAGAAAATAATTAAAATAAAAAGTAATTATGTTTACCTATGGAGTACGTCCACTGCTTAACGGCGACAAAGCTCTGGAAATCGCCTTCGTGGAATTCGACGGTGTGGAGGTTGTCGGGAGTGGTCTTGGGGACAAGGTGGGATTCGAGCCTGTAAGTGTGCAAGAATTGTTCTGGAGAAGATTTTATCTTCACCTCGGTCTCCAAGTTGCCAACTAGGGCCATGCTTTAGGATATTGGATTATACGAGTATTTTTCACCACACAATTACGAGAAGAACAAGGAGCTGTTGGTTAAATTTTGGGCGAGTCCATGGCATTTCTTATATAGAAGATGCCACCACACCATACACAATTATTGTAACTACTCGGACCTGGTCAATATTATTTTTTAAATGTTCACATTTTTTCATAATATTAATTTTTGTTTATAAATATACGGCATCTACGTGCGAGAGTCAATCTAATATATCGTCATGGGAAATTAATTTTGTTTGAAAAACGCATAATCGCCGTGTATGAACAGTAACGATGGACTCCAAATATCTGACATATTTCTTCAAGTCATGGAAACTCGGTATTACGACATATCCTTTGGATAGCAATCACAACATTTTTCTAGCTTGACTAATTTTTTTTTAATTTGAGCAGTTGAAAAAAAATAATCTTAAATAATTTTTATAACATTTCAAATGTTGTGATCTATGTTTAATATCTTTTTTTAGAAGATATGTTTAATATCCTTTTTCAGAAGGGAGTATGACTCAACTTAGAGAGACTGACTACCAATAATATGCAAATCCCTCGTGGATGAATTATATTTTATTAATATAAAAATGAAAGGATTGGAGTATGTTACACGAGTAAAAAACGTCAACATTGCATTTTTTGTTTAGATGGTATTATTTTAATTTAATATTGTTAGTAAGTTATATCGCACGACGGATGAAAAAAAGTCCTGCATCAAAACAAGTTATATATGAATGGCACAATATAATATAAACACGTACTATTGAGGGAACTTGAACAAAATTAAAATAATCCCAAGTCGTCTCATCTATCATTTTCAATTTTCAATTTATCTTTTTCAATTTGAAAAAGAAATAAACACATTTTCAACTGCCCAGATCACTCAGCAACAATTCTAAAAAAAATAATGATGTTTTAATGAATAGCCCCCTCGTTGTACCTTTTTTTGGGGTTGAAAATATGGTATTCAAAATAATCATTATTGGTTCCTATTGAGCATATGATTCTAGCAATAATATCATTACCATTCTGAAAATTTAAACTCAACATGTCTCTAACAGTCATATTCATCAATATTTCTCATGCACATTATATTTCAACTCTTCACAAATATTTTGCTTCCCCGAGTAGGGATGACGAACAGAAATAAATTATCTAGTATTTATTGATCTAAATTTGTTTGTTTGAGCTTAGATCTATATCTAGGGAGATGGATTGAGTGGTGAACACATTAACGAGGAAATGATTCACACCTTGTTGATATGAACAACTTAATAGTTCAATTATTTCGGGGGAAACCAAATCTCTGTTAAAAAATTCCTGCGAGGCGGCGAAACAAATCATGGAGGATGCTCATTGTTCATCTAAGGCTGAGAACAGCCCATTAGGAATCAGTAATGGGCTTCGTCGCAGATAATTGTTAACGCCAAAAAGGGGTCAAGATGCTTGCTTCTTTACATGGGCCGTACCGGACAAGTTCGTGACCGACCGTTTCGTGTCGTTCCACCTGATGACCGACGGAGTGTTCCCAAACCTGAGGAAAAGACAGCCATGGCCCTGATCAGAGCCCCGGGGAGAACGCCGCCGAAATGGGGGGCAAGGGCTATTTGCCCTTTATGCCTTTTCTATTCCATTTGATACAGTCAGAAATTGTTTTTTTCATATAAAAACACATATTTGTTTTGTAAAAAATGTCTAGTAATCCGGACCAGCTATTTTTTATAGGTTTGAATTTTATTTTTTAATTAAGCTATCGAGTAGTGATTTTTTTTAAAAATTAGACTAGAAATTGTTACAAGTTAGGTGTCCAATTGTTAAATGGAATTTTTACGAGCTTCCTATCCATTCTTGTGTCCGAGAATAGTTGCACTAGTTCAATGCAATGGAGGGGACCAACGCAATCAAGATTTTGATGCTTTATCTTCAAATGATTATTTTTTTTAGAATATCTTCAAATGATTAGTAGTTGAAGTCATACATAGATCTCCTTTTTGGTCTTTTTGCTTGGGGTCTGCTGACTTTGGCAGACTAATGTACATCTTATAAATATCAATAAATGTTCACTTATAAAAAATATGACCAGTGAATATATGTACAAGTTGCAATTTTTATTGCTAAAATATATTAATTGATCATAATCACACTATGTTACACAGTGCAGACCCAAATAAAATAAGCAACGTCTACATTTGCACATTAATCAACAAATATAGTACTGGCTCACCCAGCCGCCCTTATTCATGGCACACGGACACAACAACACATACATGGTACTTCATAATTAGTACCACAATCTTCGATTATTTATATGGGTTCGATATATGCATATCTTTAATTAATTAATTAATTGATCCCCACATTAATTTAATCGGTTACTTGCTTAGAATTAATGTGGGAATCGACATCCTTAGTGATGCTGTTTGCGATGGTAACGAACTTGGTGGGGTCGGGGACGTCCTCGCTGACTTTCTCGTAGTCCCATTTCCACTTGACCAAGCTCCCTTCTTCGGCTGGAATCACTTGGAAGCTGCATATGAAGCTCTTGTAGAGCTCCGTGAGGTGCCCTTCTTGTGCATACGATGTGATCTTCAGGTTCTCCTCGTCTATCTCAATCCTCCCTTTCACAACCTCCACGATTCCGTCTATGTATCAAAGAGATGCTGTCTAATTAGCACCATGAATATTCAGATATCAAATAATTTCTATAAAAATAATAAACTGAATAGATCTATAAACTCTATAACTTAATTATTTCCCTCTTGTCTAGTTGTTTCCGATACTTGGTTCTCCGTATGTTAGGTATGAGAGCATATTACAGAATCTCGTTGTTAAAGACTCGGGCTAATGTTTCATCAGGAAAATTTTGACCTTTTTTATTTATAATTATTTTCTTTTGCCACCCATTTCACGGATAGAGAATAACTTGGAATTAAACACTATTTAGCCGCATATATAGAGCATCTCTAAGCAATATCACCTTCATTGTTCTATTAAGATTTATAACACTTATTATACCGACTAATCAAAATATGATGCATATCCACCATTTACAAGTGAGAAGAACTCTTCGAATGGAACTTCAATGTAATAAACTAAAATTCAACATCTCTGATTATATTAAAACAATATATTACATGTTAATTACTCTTTATTAAGACCCCTTATTAGTTACCACTTAGGAAAACTCCAATTATTAGCATAAAGAAATAAGACCAATTGACGTGACTGAAAGAAAAGACGTCGAAATTAAAGCCTGAAAGATTAGGCATTTCCTTGAACCACAAACCGGGCTCAGTTTCTTTCACGTTGTGCCTAACGGTTGCAAGCGTAAGTACGTAGTACTTGATTTTAACCTCGGAGTGTGACTTTTTATTCTTCTAGTATTATAACAACAATTATAAACATTGATCAATTTTATTAAGAAAATTATTAAAATTTCAAAATTAAGAGGTTTACCTATGGAGTAAGTCCACTGCTTAACGGCGACAAAGCTCTGGAAATCGCTTTCGTGGAATTCGACGGTGTGGAGGTTGCCGGGAGTGGTCTTGGGGACAAGGTGGGATTCGAGCCTGTAAGTGTGCAAGAATTGTTCTGGAGAAGATTTTATTTTCACCTCCGTCTCCAAGTGTCCGAGTAGCCCGGCCATACTTTAGGATATTGTATATTTCACCACACAATTACAAGAAGAAAGTGGAGCTGTTGGTTTAATTTTGGGTGAGTCCATGGTAGAGGTTGCATTTCTTATATAGAATAAAAGATGCCACCACAGTACACAATTATTGTAACTACTCGGACCTGGTCAATATTTTTTCATGTAAATATTTTTTTTATGAATGAGAGTTGGTATAACAGGTAAAGAGTTTGAATTTATTTAAAATTATTTAACCCGTGAAAAATATTATTGAGAGAATCGTTACTCACGTAGGAGTATTCTTGGTGTAATTTATCTTTAAAAAAAACTGAACTAGTGAAGATCAAAAGTAAGATTCGATCAGACCCTCGTGGAGGATAGACGAGGCATCTTCCTCCCAAGATATGCCCATAAAAATTGTCAAACGCCAAGTCTCGACCGTAAGATCCTCACTAAGGTCATCAGTACACACCTAAAGGCTAAATCAAAACAAATATATTGCTCGACGGATGAAAAAAAATCCTAAATGAAAACAAATATATATGAATTGGCACAATATATAATATAAACGTGCACTATTGATGGAACTTGAAAAAAATTAAAACAAACCCAAGTCGTCTCATATATCATTTTAAATTCTCAATTTCCCTTTTTTATTTTAAAAAATAAACATGTTGGGTTTTGTTACGACATTTTTGTTTCTTTAGACGATAAGTACTTACGAATATTAGTAAAAAATAACAAATATAATTATTTACTATTTTGACAGTTTTTTTAGTAAATACAATCTATTTATCGTAAAATAAACGCGTTTTCAAATAGGACGGAGGCCCCAGGGCCCAGACTACTCGGGCAACAATTAAAAGGCCTCTATTTTAAAAGTCAACAATAAATGAGAGAAATGGAATTCCTGGAATTGAATTGCTCACCGTTACTATGGTCATAATAATTAATATTAAATAGCCCCTCGTATTTCCCAAGCACATTGTATTTCCTCTCATCATTCATACAGTACCACGTCTCTAAACTGATTCTCTATTAATTGATAGTCTCTGATAAAAAAATTTAATTTTAAGTTAAGAGGAACATTAAAATTTAATAATCAGTCTATCGTAATAATCGTGGTTAAAAAAAACATGGAAATCGACTCAGGATTTTTCAAGTCTTCTGAATCAACTGGCCTGATCGATCGGACGACCGGTCAAATCAGAGATTTTTAATTAAAATATAATTATTTATTATATTTAGTACAAAAATAGCGAATAGTCATAAATATTGTTTAGCTTTATTGAAAAATTATAATATACAAGCATCAAAACAATATTTTAGTCACTTTTAAAATTTAAAATATATATTTAGCAATAAAATTTTTGGCGTGGCTCTCTGGTTTGACCAAAAAATTTGGTGGTTAACATCGTTGACTATCGGTTAAACCATATCGATTTGTAGTTATGAGATTGCAATTTTTAAATCCCTGAAAAAAATTAATATTTTTTCAAAAAATTTGTGTATTAAATTTTGGTTCAAATTTTTGCATAAAATAATATTTTTAAATAATTATATGTATTTTTACTTAGTCAATGAATTTTAAAAAATATTTTAAGCTACTAATTAATACTAAGTTTAATTGTTCGATAATTCTTCTGCATATTTTTTTTTGAGAAATTCTTTTGAATCTTTTAGAATCAAATAAACTATTGAAATTTTCTATGTGATAATAAGTGTGATTATTATTGATATTTTTTTAACTTGAAAAATAAACAATTTTTTTCGTGCACATTAATTTAGTTTACAAATCTCAATTTTAACATTTTGAAACTAAAAAAATGTACTCCTGTTAAATTTTGATTGCACATTATTTATTTATTTTGCATGTTACCTTTGAATTTCAATAATTTTTTTTTTAGGGAAAAAGTGCCGCAAGGCCTATATAAAACACAAGTAAGAGAACAATAAAGACAAGTACAGACAGAGGACAAGAAACTTAAGCAGAAAATGATAGCCGATCCGATGGCAGCAGGGTGGCACAAAGGGGGGAGCGATGGGCGATCGAAAAAGTACGAAAGCTAACAATCGGGGCAGAATTCTACCGAAGCAAGCTTCGGCCAACAACCTCAAGACAACGTCAAGAAGGCATCTAAATGCATACAAGATACACTCAGATGAGAGCCAAGGTCGACGTAAATCGACCAAGACAAGGTTCTCCACCCGCAACCACCCGACAGGCAACGAGATCAGACAGGATCTCAGGTCAGGCGAAAGCCGAGCCAGACAAAAGCACAAGCAGAAACTCGACGCTGCCACTAAACACGTGTGACTCGAGAGCAAAAGCAATACACAAAGAGAGAAAGCGACAAAGACATAAAAAAGAAAAGGCAAAATGAACAAGGAAAGCAAGCAAATCGAAGGGAGACGGCTGTGACCACCCCCCCCCCCCGGAAGCCACCGGCGATGTCAAACCAAACCCTCGGGGATGAGCGGTGGTGAAGATAAAGGCTACACGATGACACACAGACGGTGAGACGAAGATGAGCAGCGGACGGTGGAGTTGCAGGGATCCACAGACGGTGAGGCGACGAGGACGACGATTGACAAAGACGGAGAGGGCTGGCATGGATCGACGAGGACGGCAAGGACCGGCTAAGATGGTGAGGACGGCGAGGACTGGCGGGGGGCTGGTGAGAGCGAAGGTTGAACTAAGGATGGTGAGCTATGACGGTGGAGAGCAGAGGGCAGAGCAGAGGATGAGCGGAGGTGGAACTAAGGACGGAGGTTGAGCTGAACTAAGGGCGACGAGCGGGCCGATCAACTTCCAAGCGGGTGGTGAGGCGACGGCGAGATGTGGCGGAACGGAGGCGACAAGAATCAGACACCTGCGAAGAGATAGATGGAGAGGGATGGAGGTGGCTGTACGAAGGAGGCTGGGCAGATGGAGGTTTAGGGGAGGAGGCGGCGGGATTGAGATAAAGAAGAAGAAGGGCACAAAAGCCCTAGTAACTGCTCCAACTGAGGGACAGGAAAACTTCTCTCTAAAAAACTAGAGAGAGAGGAAATTATGTGTGCAGGTTTTGAATTTCAATGGGCCTGTTTGTTGAAAAAGATTGAGGTAGTAGATGGAAGATTTGGAGTAGATTAGGAGTAGATTAACAATCTACTTGTTTGGTAAATTGAGTAGATTGCAATCTACTAGTAGATTGCAATCTACTAGTAGATTAGGATAGTTTTGGTTGGTTATCTTTTTTAAAAGTTAATTAATTTTTTGACTAATATAGATTTTATTTGAGATGCTAATTCCAGAGGAAGGCTCATTATTTATTTTGCTTATGAATTATTATAAAATTTAAAGATTCTATTTAACTTAAAAAATGTAAGAGATTTTTTTCTAAAATGGTTCGTTTAAATTTTATGAGATTTTCGTTTAGTAGATTTTCTATTAAACTTAATTTTTTTAATTTTAAGAGATTTTGTTTTACCTACTATATATTTTATTTTGCTTGATAATTATTTGAAAAATTAAAGATTCAATTTAACAAACAAATTTTAAAAGATATCCTTTAAACTACTTCTTCAAAACTGATTTTTTATATAAATATTTTAAATTAGATTTAAGTTGAGATTTTTTTCATTCTGAAAATTATTATTTCTTTCACTATATAAATACTAATAGATTTATTTGATGTAATCGTAAGAATTATAATAAATGATCATTCGATGATCTTTTAAATATTATAATAAATATTAATGTATCTACTTTAATGAATGATATGGTCTTATTATTCTTATTCTAGTTTCGTGAATCTTTACTAAGTAGTTGTTTAATATATGTTTGATTTTATTTTCATGATTTTAATTATATTATATTTATAAAAAATTAAAATTAAAAATAATTAAGTTTATCTTAATTTATTAGTATTTAAGTTAATTAAATAATATAGGTTATTTTATTTAAGTTTAACCAAACACGTACAATGTACTAAATTCAATCTGCAATCTGCTAGTTGATTTTACCAAACAGTCTGTCCAATTTGTTATTTGCTATATGCTAAAATGAATCTGCTATCTGCTTTCTGTTATTTGCTATCTGCTCCGAATCTATTTTGTCAAACAGGGCGAATATTTAGAAACCAAGAACCCGGATAAGTGGATGCGTGGCACCGTAATGTTGCTTTCGTGCGCGTAACTTTATTTTTTGTTGTTGAAGGATTACGCGTAACGTTGTTGGTCCCTGCAGTGATTGACGTATGAATAACTTATTTTTATTAACTAAATAGAAAATACGACGAATCTCGAATAAATCAGAAAAGCGGCAGATACAGATTTGAATGTGAAGTTGGTAGACCAATAAATCTCGGAGAAATCGTTTTTGATCAGAAAAAATAATAATATTTTAAAAATGTATTTGGCTGCTAATGCTTATGAGAATACAGTGAGCGGATCCACTCACCCAGTAAATAATTAATTTATCTCTCATCAAATTACTATTCAATTTAATCCAATTCAACCTTATCTTTTACCATATTTATTAGTGATCTCATCTAATCATCTCACCAAATAAACACTTAATTTCTCTCTCATCCACATATTATCTATAATTTAATTTATGTTTACATATAAATTATAATAAATATATAAAATCATGCGTCCATAATTATAAAAAAAATTAAAATTAAAATAATAAAATTAATATTACAAAATTAATATTACAAAAGTTAGAATACAAAATTAGAAAGAAATAACTCGATCTACAAATATATGCGTGAAATGATAAATTAAAATTTATGAAAATGCAAATTACATATTGAGCTCTATTTATAGAGAATTGAAAATTAGTAATTTTTATATTTCTTAAAGAATAATTTTAATTTTTATAACTACACAAATAATATCTATTTCAATAAATAATATTATGTTGGGTTGAATGCATATTTAATGCATTTGGCCCAAATTGGAAAGGCCCAAGTGGAAGGCCCAAAGTCAAGTTAAGGAATGTGTACCACATTGATTAGAGCAAGGAGGATTTCCTTATTTATAAGAAATTCCTCTCCTTACCTCTTAACTTGATTGACTACCCAAAAGGCTGACCCACCGCTAGCTGCGAGGACGGTGCTTCGCACCGTCCGAGCACGAGCACGCGCACGTGCGTGTGCGCATGGCGCATTGGACGCAGGTCGCAATGGGCGCATCGTGGCGCACTTGGCACTGCGCATCGTGGCGAGGAGCTGGAGGAGCCTTAAGTATTTTGCCCGGGTCCTGAGAGAGCTGCGCAGCTACCGAAGGGCCGAAGGGCTGCGAGATCCCTCGCGGAAGGGCACCAGCACAGCCTGGGCGTGCCTGGAAGGATCCAAAAGCCACCGAAGGGCCACGAGCGCAGCCAGCCATCCTGCTGGCCGAGCGGACGCGTCCCTTTGGGGTGGCTGCCGTAGATCCTAATCAAGTACACCAACCTCCGACAAACAACAATCGTAAGACGAGATTGTGTACTTGAAGATGGCATCGACAAGCTCAGCACTGGTCCCGGGAACTGTCCATGCCGAAAGGCCGGCCAAGTTCAACGGTACCGAGTTCAAGAGATGGCAACAGAAGATGTTGTTCTATCTGACGACGCTCAACCTGGTCCAATTCCTGAAGGAAGAGGCTCTGAAGGTGGCAGAAAATGATGCAGATCAACAGAAGATCAACGCCCTCGATGCATGGAGTCATAGCGACTTCCTATACTGGAACTACGTCCTGAATGGACTAGACGACACGCTCTACAATGTCTACGCAGAAGCCAAGACCGCTAAGGAGCTATGGAGTTCACTCGAGAAGAAGTACAAAACGGAGGATGCCGGGACGAAGAAATTCATCGTCGGACGATTCCTCGACTTCAAGATGGTGGACTCCAAGAAAGTCATCGACCAAGTGCAGGAGTTGCAGCTGATCCTTCACGAGATCCAAGCCGAAGGAATGCAACACAGCGAGTCCTTCCAAGTAGCTACAATGATCGAGAAGCTCCCCCCGCTCTGGAAGGACTTCAAGAGCTACCTCAAGCACAAGAGGAAGGACATGGGCCTAGAAGACCTGATCGTGAGACTTAGGATCGAGAAAGACAACCAAAAGTCCGTAGTCAAGCAAGGCAAGGCCAACCCTGAGACCACCGTGCACCTCGCCGAGAGAAAAGGTAGCAAGAAGAGGAAGAAGTCTGGGGATAAGCAGGAGAAGCAAGAGCCCAAGAAGAAAAAGAACAAGAAGATCAAGGGCGACTGCTACAACTGCGGCAAACCCAGACACATGGCTAAGGACTGTCGCCAGCCGAAGAAGGACGACCAAGGAAAGGCTAACCTGGCTGAAGACTTGTCCCAGATGAATCTGTCAGCCGTGGTGTTTGAAGCCAACCTGGTGGATAATCCGAGAGAGTAGTTCGTGGATACAGGAGCTACCCGCCACATCTGCTCGGACAAGGAGATGTTCTCAAGCTATATCCCGATCACCGGCCGAAAGCTGTTCATGAGAAACTCCGCAACGTCCAAGATCGTCGGTCTGGGTAAGGTGGTCCTGAAGCTGACCTCAGGAAAGGAGCTGACCCTCAAGGATGTGCTGCATGTCCCGGACATCCGCAAGAACTTAGTTTCTGGCTCACTGTTAAGTAGAGCCGATCTTAAGCTTGTATTTGAGGCTGATAAGTTTGTACTGACCAAAGCGGGTCAATTCATAGGAAAGGTTATCTAGAAAAGGGGATATTTAAGATGAATGTAATAACTGTACATCGCACCTTTAACGGCGAAAATAAAGTTAACGCTTCTTCTTACTTGGCAGAGTGTTCTAATTTATGGCATGGTAGATTAGGACACGTAAATTTAAACTCGCTGAGAAAGTTAGTAAGTTTAAATTTATTACCGAATCTAGTAGGGGTGAGTACGGTTCGGTATCGCGGTATTTTACCGAATTTTAATACCGAACCGATTTTGACGGTATCGGCTATTTGCAACCGTCGGTTTCGCGGTTGAACTCGAAACCGTAGATTTGCGGTATGGCGGTTTCGGTACAGTATGGCGGTTTGGCGGTTTGAAACCGCAACAAGCCCTTTTTGTTTTCAGGTGAGAAAAGCCCATTTTAGTTGGCCCAAACACGAAAATTTTATTTTTCCACTCCATTAAAATGTAATCTGAAAATAAAAAACCAAACAATCGCATTAACTAAACAAAAAACCCCTTCAATCTAAAATTAACTAAACAAAAAACCTTCCTCAATCGCATATAAACCAAACAATCGCATATAATAATTAAGTAACTCTCGGTATCGCGGTTTCGCGGTACGGTACATAATCCAAACCGCAACCGTACCGTTAACAGCGGTTCGGTATGAAACCGTACCGTGAAACCGTTTCGGAAGAGCGGTTTAATTTTTTTCGGTTTACGGTTTTGCGGTTTTGCAGTTTGCCGGTATTTTGCGGTTTCGTGCTCACCCCTAGAATCTAGAGTTCAACCCATCCGATAAATGTGAAGTATGTGTGGAGGCTAAAATGACCAAAGCACCTTTCCATTCGGTGGAAAGAAGTACTACGCCTTTAGAGTTAATTCATATGGACACTTGCGATATGAAACACGTGCAAACTAAAGGCGGAAATAAATACTTCATCACGTTTATCGATGATTGCACAAGATACTGTTACGTATATCTCCTAAAAGGCAAAGACGAAGCTCTTGATGCCTTTAAGAGATATAAGAATGAGGTTGAAAATCAACTCAGCGTGAAAATTAATATGATCTGAAGTGATCGAGGGGGAGAATATGTAGCTCCGTTTGATGAACTCTGTCGAGAACATGGCATTATTCATCAGACGACTGCTCCTTACTCACCTCAATTGAATGGCGTAGCTGAATGCAAAAATCGAACTCTTAAGCAGATGATGAACGCTATGTTGATTAGCTCGGGCTTACCCCAGAATATGTGGGGGGAAGCTGTGCTCTCATCTAACCACATTCTAAACAAATTACCACACAAGAAAAGGGATAAAACCCCATATGAACTATGGAAAGGAAGAAAGCCTTCCTACGGTTACCTTAAAGTGTGGGGGTGCCTAGCAAAGGTCGAAGTACCTAAGCCTAAGTAGGTGAGAATAGGACCCAAGACCATTGATTGCATCTTTATCGGATATGCACAAAATAGTAGTGCTTATCGATTTTTGGTGCATAAATCTGAAAACTCTGAGATAAATGCGGGAATAGTCATAGAATCAAGGAACGCAACATTCTTTGAGAATAGCTTTCCTAATAAGGAAAGAAAGGAAAGGAGTCCAAAGAAAAGGGCTCACGAGACTACGCAAGGGTCAAATCAGGAAGATGATGAACCTAGACGTAGTAAACAGACAAAGATAACAAAATCCTTTGGTCCAGATTATCTAACCTATGCGTTAGAAGATGAACCAAGGATAATCCAAAAGACATTGTCCAGTCCAGATGCTCCTCTCTGGAAGGAAGCTATCAATAGTGAGATAGAATCTATTATGCAAAACTACACGTGGGAAATCGTAGATCTCCCACCAGGCTGCAAACCTTTGGGATACAGGTAGATCCTAAAAAGGAAATACAAAGCTGATGGATCAATCGACAAGTACAAAGCTCGATTGGTAGCTAAGGGGTTCAAACAGAAGGAGGGATATGATTTCTTTGACACGTATTCACCGGTCACAAGAATCACATCAATTAGAGTACTCATAGCTGTTGCAGCACTCTATAACCTCGAGATCCACCAAATGGACGTAAAAATAGCTTTCCTAAATGGAGAACTGGAAGAGGAGATATACATGGAGCAACCTGAAGGGTTTGTGGCTCCCGGTCAAGAGCATAAAGTGTGTCGGCTAGTCAAGTCACTATACGGGCTAACTGGATATCAGACACTAAGGATACAGTGACGCAAACTGGATATCAGACACCAAGGACTCCAAATCCACAAGTGGATACGTATTCACCATAGGAGGTAGAGTGTGTCTTGGAAATCCTCAAAACAAACGTGCATAGCTCGATTCACCATGGAGTCGGAGTTTATAGCACTAGACAAAGCTGGGGAAGAAGCTGAATGGCTCAGAAACTTCCTAGAGGATATTCCGCGCTGGAGCAAACCGGTGTCTCCCGTATTGATACATTGTGATAGCATGTCTGCAATCGAGAGAGCACAAAGTACATTGTACAACGAAAAGTCTCGACATATCCGTCGGAGATACAATACCGTTAGACAGTTGATCTCTATTGGGGTGATCACCATTAATTACGTAAAGTCCAAGGACAACTTAGCTGATCCTTTAACAAAAGGAATCAATATAGATCAAATGTACAACGCAGTAAGGGGAATGATACTAAAATCTACACACTAAAGAACGTCCATAGCGGTAACTCAACCATGATGAGTGGAGATCCCACAAACTTGGTTCAATGAGACAACTAAGTTATGGAGGGTTCAGTTAATCACCTGGAACCTATCTCATTCTCAGAAACTGCCCAGGTGTTAGCCTGCAGCGGTGTGGTAAGGTTAAGCATTACACTTTTAATAATTCCTATACCTTGATAAAGGTGGAGTATGGCAGGATACTCCTGATGGGAGATCACCTATGTAAGTGTGAAGTGAGGCCGCTTCAAATGGGAAAAAATACTTATGAATCCAAGATACGGTCCATGGCCGAAACGGACACAACGTGAGAACCCAAATATACTAGGGTTATTATTGTGTAAATGTTATTGTCTTGGTTTACGCCAAAAGCTGATGGTTCAAGACATTCACCGAGCAGCGAGTAAATCCGATAACATATTACTATAGAAGGTTCAAAGCTACAAGCTACCTATCTAGATGCAATAATAACACGTCAGAACTTTCGATTAGAGTCTGCATGCATTAATCATCATTCATGTGGGGGATTGTTGGGTTGAATACATATTTAATGCATTGGGCCCAAATTGGAAAGGCCCAAGTGGAAGGCCCAAAGTCAAGTTAAGGAATGTGTACCACATTGATTAGAGCAAGGAGGATTTCCTTGTTTATAAGGAATTCTTCTCCTTACCTCTCAACTTGATTGACTACCCAAAAGGCTGACCCACCGCTAGCTGCGAGGACGGTGCGAAGCACCGTCCAAGCACGAGCACGAGCACGATCACGAGCACGCGCACGCACACATGCGTGTGCGCATGGCGCATTGGACGCAAGTCGCAATGGGCGCTTTGTGGCGCACTTGGCACTTCGCACGTGCGCATCGTCGCGAGGAGATGGAGGAGCCTTAAGTATTTTTCCCAGGTCTGGAGAGAGCCGCGCAGCTACCGAAGTGACGAGGAGCTGCGAGCACCTTCCAGGTTGGCCACCGAAGAGGCATGAAGGGCTGGAATGTCCAGGAGTCTTCCAGAAGGCCGAAGGGCTGCGAGATCCCTTGCGAAAGGGCACCAGCACAGCCTGGGCGCTCCTGGAAGGATCCAGAAGCCACCGAAGGGCCACGAGCGCAGCCAGCCAGCCTGCTGGCCAAGCGGACGCGTCCCTTCGGGGTGGCTGCCTCCCTGCCTCCTCCAGCCTATAAAAAGGCCTGCCCCCTTGCTATTATCCTCATCCCAGAAGCAATTGCATTCTCTATTTCGCCCGAAAGTTTCGAGATACGTGTGCAACGTTCTTGGAAACGCCCTAAACAGTCGTTGTATCTTGGGGACGATTGCCGAAGCCCGTACCGCACTGAAATATACGGGACAATCTCGTCTTGCGGAGAAAGTGTCCAACACTTGCCTCGACTGCCGTAGATCCTAATCAAGTACACCAACCTCCGAGAAATAACATATTATACTATGTGTGATTAGGATTGGATTTAAAAAAAATCTCGCTCGGCCAAAGTTTTTCATTTCTCAATTATTTGGTTAATTTATCTTTTGTCTTTTTGTGGTGATTGATTGTCATCGATCACCGATAAACTCAGTCTGGCAGGCTAACCAACGACTGGCCATCAATCAATTGAATGAAATGGTACTGGATTGTTATGAAGAAATTGATGAACACTACAGCTCGATGTTTTTTGCTTTTTCCCTGTTTTTCTCTGTGTTGCTTTTATTGACACCATGATTGATCAACTTTATGAGAACGTGCGTTGATTGGTAAAAAGGACACGTAAGTCCTTGAGGTGGCCAACTCACAAATCTTGGTTTTATTAAAAGGACACGTGGGTCTTTGAGGTGGCCAACTTACATTTTTTTTATGTTATTCAAAAAAAAAAAACCTACATGTATAGGTTTTATTAAAAGGACTCGTGGGTCCTTGACGTGGCTAACTTTCGTGTTGATCTTTTTTGCTTGAGTGCAAATAAAAGGGCTAAAAACCACTACAGTTGTGGGCTGATTTTTGAATCCTCTCCGCACAAAAACAAATAGGGATCGAAACATTGAATCAAATATAAAGGGGTGATTTTGGTTGCTTGGTTCTCTCAATTCGACTCCGTAACATTTAGTTCGTGAAAATTGTTCTTATTTTGATTGTTCGTGGGCAAGAACCGACTTGTAACAAACCTCGTTTCGATCCCGAGAAAACATGCTACAACAAGTTTGTGTATTTATGTTTAAATAAATTCGTTAATTTATTAATCTAAAATTATTAATTATATGATTATGATCTATAATTATAGAAAACCTTCACTGTGGGTCATTAAAAAATTCATTATTTTAAACTCCATGGAAGAACTAGTCCGATCGAAAAATAGAAAAATCTTGATTGTCATCGAGTCTGTTTAAAAAAAATATAGTAGTAGATAGAGAGAGATACTTACATAGCAGATCAGATTAATTATGGTGCGTCATTTTTTGCGAATAAAAACGTACCCTGGAAGAAAACTAAACTTTCAAATAAAAAAATAAAATTGTGACGAATCTAAAAACGAGGGCCATCGTGTTTCACGAGTGACAATTATATTTGGTGAAAGGCCTTCAGCAATTGTTCACCCAATAAAGAAATCCTTCCCATATGCCTTTTTTCACAAAATGGCAAAAATCTTAATTAATTAAATCCCCGTAGAATATGGCGGTCATTGGTTCCCCTCCCTAGCCAACATCTATTCTTTCCTGGAGGTTGGCGAGTGGCTAGTGGGTAATCTGAATCTTGGGGTCGAAGTTAGAGGGCGGTGTTAAATGGAGCACTCTATTTACTGTATTATAATTTATGATACATCCGTGCCTATGTTTGGGAGCCGGCCAAATGCTCATGATGGGTAGGTAAAATGCAAATAGGAAGAAGGTTTTGAAGGTTATCGGGACGAATTAAAAAGGTTTGAATTAAAATTGGATGTGACTTAAAAAATTATATATATTATATCGGTTAAATATTGACTTCATTCTCCAAATATGACTACCGGTAAAGGTAAAATACACAACATAGTTACGCTGTTAAATAATTTTTTCTTGGCACGTATTTAATAAGTAAAGTTCTGTAAAATATTAATAGTTTCACTCAAAATATATATAATTTTCTTATACAAAGGGAAAATAAATTTTCCTCCAAATTGTTTTTATTTTTCTCCTTTTCCCCACATTAGTTCCTTCCCCAATCAAATGATTAAAAATATATCATAGATGGACAAAAAAGAAGACCAAGCTTTCCGTGCTTCACTATCCAAAAAAAATAAAAGAAACAAATAACACAGAAGGCTTTCTCTGCCTCAAAAAGTCAACAAAGATAAGCAAGTTCACTAAGTCTCTTATTTTTTAGTGTGGCCCCATGGGACCAAGCAGGAAAAGCAAAAATGTTGAAATATTGGATGCCGTTCAGAAATGGCCCATGGGATATATGAAAACTTTGGAAATCGAACCGAACCCAACTTCCTTCTAAAAAAAAAAAGAACCCAACTTATTACGGTTAGCTTAATGAGTGTTTGATAGTTTATATAAACCAAAATAATATTATTCGACTTTCGTGGATATACTAGGCCCAATGAAGACCCGCGTTTGGTATCTAAAGTTAGAACCATGAACTACAGAATTCAGATCTTAATCATTTTTCGTACACTTGGATGTAGATGCAGATTTGTTTAAAGAAACCCGTGATACTTATCCAAAAAAGAACCCGTGATACTCATATCTTTTACGGACTCTACCTTGAAATTCAGACATATTATATCAACTAATTTAATTTCGTACCCATCAAAATTATAGGGTGTGAATTTTAAGGAATCGGACAGAGGGAGCGACTAACCCGGGATACTTAATCCTACCGAGTTATAGGACACATCGTCTCTGAGAAAACCAGTTTAAGACATCTGCATTCATAATGATCGAATTTGTAACCCATAATTAAATTAAAATAATCCATCATAACAAATTTAGTAATTACTTATTTATTAATTACTCTGACCGACTATGTCAAGATTCTCAAAGGAAAGAAGAAAATGAGTTGAAAGGAAAAGTGAGGAAGAAATCTGGAACGTTTTCATTTACTTTTCTCTTACATCTCTTGAAAAGAAAAAGGTATTCTCTTTAAGAAAGGGAAAGCTAGAAAAGAAAGCATTAATGACAATAGTGAGCTGTTCTCCACACAATTATATCTAACAAATCTCTGGTGGAAAAGAAATCCTAGAGATGTCAGGTGGAGCGAATATTATGGGAAAATTTGTGTTATGAAGCGGGACCCATATGTTCCCCACTATAATGCATTGAGGAGTGTCATTTGTCGTGACTTCTTCCCGGATGACAGCTTCTTTGGTAACTATTTGAGTGACAGCCTCATTATCCTTTGTAAGCTGGGCGACAGCTACATCTTCCGAATTGCAAACGACAGCAATCTCATTAGCTGATTTCAACACCCCTTCGCAAGTTGAAAGGTGGGGATCCAACATTGCCAACTTGGAGATGCGAACAGAATGCTGATGAGCTCCTAGAGCTTTAGTAAAAACATCAGCAACTTGAAAGTCAGTTGGAACATGGAACGGCTTGATTAAGCCGGCTTGAAGGTTCTCACGAACAATATGACAATCCAGCTCAATGCTTGGTGCGTTCATAGAAAATCGGGTTCTCGACGATGTAGATTGTACTTTGGTTGTCATAGAACAGCTGGAAAAAAGCAATGGAGAAGGCACACGCAGATCATTTAATAGGTAATAAAGCCATTGGATCTCACGAGTGGTATTGGCCATAGCTCGATATTCAGCCTCCGAAGAAGAATGAGAAACAGTCAGATGTTTCTTGGTTCGCCAAGAGATTAAAGAATCACCAAGAAAGATGGAGAAACCAGTTAATGATCAACGTGTGAGAGGGCAACCAGCCCCAATCACTAGCACAGTAGGCTGCCAATTTACTTGGACCACCAGACCAACCACTTTCACAATAGGCTGCCAAATGACTTGAATTCTGAGTAGAGTAGAACAAACCAGCACCTGGTGATTGCTTCAGATACTTCAAAACTCTATATGCTGCTTTACGGTGAATATCAGTTGGTCGTGACCTGAATTGGCTAAGTTGTTGCACTGCATAGGTGATGTCAGGATGCGTATTGGTGAGGTAGACGAGTCTGCCAATAAGCCGTCTGTATATAGATGATGTTACAGGCTCTGCAGGATCCATGTCAGAACCATCTTCAATGTCATCATCATTTGTAATAAGTGGATTATCGTCGAGAGGAACACCCTCATTAGACAATTTCAGATTCATCTCAGCAGGAGTATGAACAGGCTTACAGCCAAGAAAACCACTATCTTTCAACAACTCGAGAGTATACTTCTTTTGATAGATGTGTAAGCCTTTAGAACTTCGAGCAATTTCAAGACCAAGAAAGTATTTATGGTATCCCAAATCCTTGAGCTTGAGGTGGTGGTGAAGAAATTCTTTAACAGAATCAATTGCAGATAAATCAGGACCTGCCAAGACTATATCATCCACATAGACCAAAAGAAACTGTAAAAGATTGAGCCAGTCTCTTAGTGAACAAAGAATTGTCAGCTTATGATTGTTTGAAACCAAAAGAGAGTAAGATAGAAGCGAGTTTAGCAAACCATTGGCGATTGGCTTGCTTCAAACCATATAAGGATTTCTTTAATCTGCAAACAAGACCCTGCTGAGTTGCTGGAATAGACAAGCCAGGGGGTGGTTCCATGTAAACTTCTTCGTCGAAGTCACCGATTAGAAAGGCATTATTGACATCCAATTGATGAAGATGCCAATTGTGATGCACAGCAATAACCAACAAGATCCTAACACTAGTAAGTTTTGCAACTGGAGAAAACATATCAAGAAAATCAATTCCAAGCGCTTGGGTGTAACCCTTGGCGACGAGCCTTGCCTTGAATCTTTCAATAGGTCCATCTGCACGATGTTTGATCTTGTAAACCCACTTACACTTGACTGCCCTCTTAGTAGCAAGTAAAGGCACTAGCTCCCAAGTCCCATTCAATTATAGAGCATCCAATTCAAGTTGCATAGCTTCAGACCATCGTAGGTGTTTGATGGCCTCTTTGTAGGTCTTGGGTTTTGTATTGGTTAGCAGAGAAAAAGAGAAAGTTTTATGGGACCCTAGTAGATTATCTATAGTGAAAAAAAGAAATAGGATAGGGATAACAACGTTGCTTGATGAGGATGGCAGCATTGTTACAAACATAGTCTGCCAAATAGGCTAGAGCTTGTAGAGCTCATAGATTTCTTCTGGTAGGAACATCACGGGTATGACTAGAGGTTGGTGTAATTATGTGAAGATCAGGTTGGGGACTAGATAGGTCAGGCTGTGAACTATAAGAATCAAGAATTGGACTATGATGGACAAGGCTTAGAATTGGATGATGGTGTGCATGGCTGGTTGGTTGATCTACTACTGTAGCTGGGAACACTAAGTCTGTGATTGGTCTAGTTAAAGGAAGGACCAAATCTGTTGGTTGATAAGGTTGAAACACCATGGGATTGTATACATGTTGATTTTGAAAGGGGAAAACATCCTCATAAAAGATGACATCTCGTGAGAAAATGACCTTTTGTGTATGAACACTATAGAGTTTGTAACCTTTTAGGTTAGGGGATATTCCAAGAAACACATATGCAGTAGCTCTTAGATCAAACTTTGATCTCCCATGTTGTAAAGTTGAAGCAAAGTACAAACAACAAAGACTCGCAAATGCTTCAACTTAGGCACATGGTTATGCAATAATTCAAAAGGAATTTTGTTGTTTAATAAAATCGATGGTGTTCTATTAATGAGATATGTGGCATGGAGAATGGAATCGCTCCAAAAAAATTAGAGGAAGATGTGCTTGTATGCATAATGATCTGGCAACACTGAGAATATGTTGGTGTTTCTATTCAACTCGCCCATTTTGTTGGGGAGTTTGAACACATGAATACTTATGATGAATGCCTTTTTCCATGAAAAATGAAGTCATGAAGAACTCTTTACCTTGGTCACTTCGAATCATCTTAATTTTGGTTGAAAATAGAGTTTTGACTATGACAGAAAACTGTTCTATTAAAAAATGTGCTTCAACTTTTGTCTTCATGAGAAAAGTCCACAATGCTCGTGTATGATCATCAACCATGGTAAGAAAATAACAATAACCATCATATGAGGGAATGCTATAAGGACCCCAAATATCAACATGTATTAGATCAAACTTATTTGAAGCAATATCAGTACTAGAGGGAAATGGTAGTCGCCTATGCTTGGCCAAGTGACAAACTTCACATGGGTTAGGAACTAAAGGATCTATGGTAGGGTTCAAAACGCTACATATTCTGTAATTTAGACATAGGGAGATGTCCTAAATGTGAATGCCATAAAGCTAAATCATTATGAATCAATTACAAACTGGCAATATTAGGGAGAGAAGTGGAAGGAGGTGGTTGTGTGTGATGTCCCGCCTGAAGTAGATATAATCCGTTTGTAAGCTCAGCTTTACCAATCATCCTCTGGGTAGCAAGGTCCTATAGTATGCAATAATCAGATGTAAAGTTAGCTGCATATGAAGAGCATTTCAAAAATTGGCTAATGGAAAGAAGATTGAAGTTGAATGTTGGGACATGGAGAACATTTAGAAGCAGGATTGTTTCATTGAGTTGGACATGTCCTACATGAGTAGCCTTTGCTTTAAAACCAGTGGGAAGAAGAATGTGGATATCATGAAGTGTCTCATACTTGACAAATAAGTCGAGGGAGCATGCAATATGGTCAGTAGCACCTGTATCTACAATCCAAGTACTAGAGGAAACTAAGGATAGAGAACCAACAAAGGAGGTTATCAGCTTACCATACATAGAAGAATTAAAAGAGGGAATGGGATAGATATGTGGCAAATAACCAGTGTGGCCACTTGAAAAGCTGGTGGCATAAAAGCCAACTGGAGTGGAAGCTTGTTAAGCAACATGTGATGGATGCTCTGCAATCAAATGCATCTTAGAGAGTTCCTGACTAAAGTCAATTATGCATTGCTGCACAAAAGGAGCTGCACAATTAATCATGTTAGAACTATGCAATGGCCTCCCTTGAAACCCGGATCGAAAACCAGAATTGGTTTGGGAACGAGGCTTGTATCCTGGAGGATATCCATACTTTTTGTAACACTTATCAGCTGTGTGACCCAAGTAGTTACAAAAGGTACACTGAGACTTCTTGTTGGTGGTATTCCAATTTTTCTTGGCACCATATTGACCTTGTGCAGCAAGAGAAGTAGAGTCTTGCAGAGATAAACTACCAGAAGAACCACCATGGTTGATAGGAAGTGCTATTTTTGGACTCATATTTGTTGCTCATATTTTTGAGCAAGAACTAAGACAAGAACAAGCTCAGGAAATGGATCAGCCAAGAGAATCTGAGATCTAACACTTGCATAGTTATTATTGAGCCCAATTTAGAACCTAACAACTTGATTTATTTCATGATCGCCTCTCACAGTTTGAATAGCATCATCACAAGAGTCATCTAACAGATCATCATCTTTGGACACAAATTTACAACGAGGAACAAGCTACAACTCTTCTAAACGGGCCCAAAGGTCTGAAATCGAGTGAAATAATCACCAATAGATAACACACCTTGCTTGAGGTTGTGCACTTTCTTAAGGAGATTGCAGATGCGGATTGCGTCTCCCCTTTCGAACCTCTGCTTCAGGTTACTCCAGACAGAGACATCAGTATCAAAGCGATGCAAGAACTGGGCAATCGTTGGCTCAACGGATCTAATGATCCAGTTAAGAACCATGTTGTTGCATTGTTTCCAAGCTCGATATTGAGGATCAGTTCGGTGAGGAACAAAGAGAGACCCATCAACAGGTTACTCCTTGTTCTTGCATCCAAGTGTGACGAGCATGGATTTGCTATATGAATGATTGTTCGTTCGGCCCATGCAAAAGAGGGGAAACCAGAACTAGAGACGGTGTCTCGTTGGGATGCAAGTAGTAAGGCTTGACTCATCGAGAGGTAAGCTTACCTCCCTTCCAGGCTCTACGGTTGGAGATTAAGCCATCGTCAGAGATGGAGAACCGAAGCTTCACCACTGTTAGTTGCGGTTGAGAAGCTGGCAAAGTAATAATTTCAAATGATATAAACTATTGGGCCCCTCTTTTTTTAGAGGTAACTCTTGGGCCCGTTGGGATTTTTGTAAATGAAAATTTTATTAATCTCTGTGTAATATTTAGCGGGAATAGAATCCTCTCATACGAGATTGTGATCGACGACCTCATCAAAACTCCGTTGCGTTGGGCTTTCTTATGCTTAGAGAAAATGGTACTACTGTGTGGGGTAGGGATAGCAATAAGTAGGGTAGGATATTCGTAGGACCCTACTCATACCCTAATTTTTTTTAGTTGGACCCATATTTTATCATGGACTCTACAAATTTTTTATTGTTAGATTCGTACCCTACCATTCTGGAGACCCAAGTTTACAGAGTCTGCAGGGTTCGACCCTTTAACATTCTGCATTTTGATAATTTTTAATCAAAAGTTAATTTTTATATAAAATTTAAATAAATTCAAGACATTTACTACGTTACACATCAACATTCAATAGAAAATTAATGAAATATCAAATTTTACAATTTAATTTTAATAGTACAAAGTTTTTCTTTTCGAGTTTGAAGTACATAAACAATTCAACAACAAAAAAATATAGAATGTCGGCTTTTAATGATACATCATTCACGACATCTTCTAAGCTGGTTGTGTAATAACATAATAAATATATTAAAGTCAACCTTAAAGTATATTATATATATTATCAATAGGGTCTAACAAGGTTTAAATTAGGGTAGAGGATAAAGTAGGGTAAAAATATAAGGTAGGGTCCGACCCATAGGGTCTAATTATGGATTCATACCCTACCCTAGACCTTACTTCAAAACATGGACCCATACTCATCCTCCACTCTAGACCCAGTCAAGATCAACATATCCTAAACCCGTAGGATAAAAATAGGATCCAACCCCTAGAGTATAAATATTTCTGCTATCCCTACGTGGAGTACACGATATCATCAATTCATCATGGAGCTTCTCGTACTCCGTGGTCCAGATGATGGAGAGCAGCCATCTTGGTCCTTGATTGAACATTTAGCTTTATTTGCCTTTTTTATGGTCGAAATGATATTCAGATATCAAATATTTCGATAAATTCATATTTTAACCAGGTTAGAATGTAAAAAGTTGTAAGGTTATTCTTGTTGGGTTTTAAAACATTGTTTGATTTTCTTAGTTCGAATTTGAAACTTATATTTAGAGTATACTAAATTTATAAGTTTAAATGGTATTTTCTTGTTGGGTTTTAAAACATTGTTTGGTTTTTTTGGTTCGAATTTGAAACTTATATTTAGAGTATACTAAATTTATAAGTTTAAATGGTATTTTCTTTATTTGTTATAGAAAAAGAGGAAAATTTATGTGGCTGATTGTTACTGTGCTTTTTTCATCCGAGCTGTGTGGAATGATGATATTTTATTTTTTGGCAGAGGAGTTAGATTGTATTTATCTTTGATATGTATTTATCTGATCCATGCGTGATGTAAGTATCATGGTGTAAAACTACATATGAGATTTTGTTGGGGAGTAATAAAATTTTATTTTTCAAAAAAAGAAAAGAGGAAAATATATTTAAAAAAAGATCGGTTGAACCTTAAAATTGAGGTTAGATGTGGTTCAACTCGTAGACATTTTTCAGCTAAGATGCTCAATTATTTTTCCAAACATTGTTCGACCTTCCAGATCCAGCCTATGGCGTAGTCACTTAGTGATTATAGACTGAAGACATAAACAAATTTTATAAATATTGTACAAAACAAATAACGACTTAATGGCTTTGACCATCCTATATTATATAATTTACTAACAAAGAGACTTATGAACATAATATTGAGACGGCTAATTAAGTTTTGTGGTTGCATAAGGTTAGTGTTAGGATTTGTCCCATATTCCTAAATAGAATAGAACTCTATTTCCTAATGTAAAGCATATTATGCTTGACCTCTATATATAGAGGGCTAGGGGTTAGGAGTTCTTTGGTCTTGGTTTAATTGGCCATGGTAGTATAGACAGAGATTTAGGCTCGAGGCACAGCCTCGCCTATGGCTTATGTACCATGTATATCCACATAATATAGTGATGATCGTCTCGGCCCCGTGGAGTAGGTCATTCGACCGAACCACATAATATCGTGTGTCCTCGATTCTTCCTATCTCACGTACTATTTGTTATGGGTGTTTAACACATCCGTGTTTACTCTTCCGCTGCCCTAACAAATTGGTATTAGAGCTTTTTCTTTTGGAATTGATCCGGGTGAAATTGGTGAAGAGTTTCTTTTGGATTTGTTGAAAAAATTCGAAATTGAGACAAAGAGACTGATTTGCAATTTCAGAATAAGGTCAGGAACAATTTGGTAGTTTTGCCAAAATTGGGGGAAATTGGGATCTTGGAGATTTGGACCGCCGCCCATGGAGAGGGTGATCGCCGCCCGCTGCGAGCAGAGGGAGCTCGCCACCTGCCTCCTATCCCTGCCGTCGTCCGCCTGCGTCGCTGGGTTGAAGAGTCGACGCCGTCGTGAGTCTCTAGGAAAGAGACACCACTGCCGTCGCTGAGAAGAGAGGAGAGAGAGATCGCGGAGAAGAAGCCGCGAGAGGAAGATGAAGGTCTGTCCGCCATTGAAGAGGGTAGAGAACCCTCGCGCCACCGTCATCAAAAGTAGGTCCCCGTCGCGTCTCCGGCCCTGTGCGTCTCTCCCGTCGCTGAGAAGGTCGGGGAGAGAGAGAGACCTTGTCGAGGAGAGATAAGGAGATTGTCGGGGAGAGAGAAAACTCTCGAAAACCCGCTGCCACCGTTTGGCCACGTGTCGGTGCTTGCCAGCTCGTGCCGACCGAGGCCGAGCAAGCCTGCCGCCTGCCGCGCCGCCATGGAGCCCGCCGCCGTCTCCCTGGTTTTTTTAAAAAAAACCAGGGATTGAAGCTGAATTGGGAATTTTGGGTCAAAAGGAGTTGACTGACCGGTTTGTATTTTCTGGTCCGACCAAAAGATGATTTTGGGGCTGGTTAGTAATATTTTGACCAGTTTTGAGGCTGATATGTTTGGTTTTGACCATATTGGTAATGGAGGCTTGGTGGATGTGATTAGTCATGGTTTGAGTTGACCAGACTTGTTTTTGGGCGGAGATCATATGGTTGATCCTTGGAAGTAGACCGATTAATGGCTTAAATGTCTGGGTCTTATTTTGGATCATGAAGTTTGGGTCGGGTTTGATGGGCGTGGTGATTTTGTTTGTCAAAGTTGAAGAATTTGACCAAAGAAGGGTCAGATTGGGGTCCTGTCGAATTGAAGATTGGTTCAAGTCTTGGAGATTCACGGTTGAAGATCGGTCATCTGATTTGGTTCAAGGTGGAGACTTGTTGGGTGTTTGACCCAAATCTTATTGAGATTTGAACTCGAGTCCAATGGTATCTCCTATACATGTATGTGGTATTATGTGTGTAGTTGAGAGTGATGTGAGAAAGTTAGAGGAGTTTGAGGCGACTTCTTTCTCCAGAGACTCCCTTGTTCCATGGGATTTGATCAGGTCTGTTTGGGTTCATGGTTGATTGGTCATGGAATGGCCATAACATATTGGACCAAGAGGTAGATCGTGTGAAGACCTTGAACATTGTTTGGACTAGTTACTCGTGGACGACGAAGGCGAAGTTTTGGTCCAAGTATCAATTTTGTTTTAACTCACGTGTTTTGCAGTGTATCTCCTGGTTGCCCACGAGGATGGAGGAGTGAGGTGTAATAGCAATAGCAAGATTGGTGTCCAGAAGGTATTCACGTGAAGGTGATGTAAAGTCCTATAGCTGGTGGAGAATTCCAAGATTGATGTCCAGAAGGTGTTCACGCGAAGGTGATGTAAAGGCCTGTAGCTGGTGTCCTCATCTCTTATGTGGACACCGACTGTTGGGGTTACATCGCCGAGCGAACACCAATCTCAGTCCAAATAAGAGACGAGGACACCAGCTACAGGCCTTTACATCACCTTCGCGTGAACACCTTCTGGACATCAATCTTGGAATTCTCCACCAGCTACAGAACTTTACATCACCTTCACGTGAATACCTTCTGGACACCAATCTTGCTATTGCTATTATACCTTACTCTTCCATCCTCGTGGGCAACCAGGAGATACACTGCAAAACACGTGAGTCAAAACAAAATTGATACTTGGACCAAAACTTCGCCTTCGTCGTCAACGAGTAACTAGTCCAAACAATGTTCAAGGTCTTCACACGATCTACCTCTTGGTCCAATATGTTATGGCCACTCCATGACCAATCAACCATGAACCTAAACAGACCTGATCAAATCCTATGGAACAAGGGAGTCTCTGGAGAAAGAAGTCGCCTCAAACTTTCTCACATAACTCTCAACTACACACATAATACCACATACATGTATAGGAGATACCATTGGACCCGAGTTCAAATCTCAATAAGATTTGGGTCAAACACCCAACAAGTCTCCACCTTGAACCAAATCACATGACCGATCTTCAACCGTGAATCTCTAAGACTTGAACCAATCTTCAATTCGACAGGACCCCAATCTGACCCTTCTTTGGTCAAATTCTTCAACTCGGACAAACAAAGCTCGCGCCGGCGAGCGGCGGTGGCGAAGGGACAGTGGTTGGGTGTTCCTTTCTCTCTCCCCGATTCCCCCCCCCCCCCGAATCGCTCTCTCCTCGCGGGTGGCTTGAAAACGCGAGCCTCTCTCTCATGTACGGCGGTAGAGGTCTCTTCTCCTCCTCTTCGCGCACCGACGGCAACGGGACGGGGCTCCTCTCCCTCTTCGCGGAGTTCTCTTTCCTCCTTGACATGGCAGCGAACAGACGACGAGGGTTTTCTTCCTCGACTGGACAGCCGTGCGAGGGCTTTGTCTCCTCTTCTTTCTCTCGACAGCCGCGTCATGCGGCTTGGTGGTGGCGGGACGGCGCTCGGGCGGGAGTCGGCTGATCTCCACGGCGGGCCTGCGAGACAGCGCGGCTTCTCCTGGCCGCCGGCCAATTTTTGGTAAAATTACCAAACAGCTCATGCCCTTCTTTTGAATTACAAATCAGTCCCTCAGCCTCAATTTTGAATTTTTCACCAAATCCAAAAGAGACTCTTCATCAAGGTCCACTCGGATACACACCAAGCTTTGAAGTTTGCTATTAAATCCAAAAGAGACTCTTCATCAAGGTCCACTCGGATACTGGAGGTTTCTCGTGGAGGTGGAGTCTGCTATGTCGGTAGAGAAATGTTTTGAGAGTGCCCCGTGAGAGTACACCATACTGGGATGAGTATTGGTTATGCTGGAGCTTCTGGGATTGAAGCCGGCCTATGAGATTTAGGCATTGTTGTGGGTGTTGGAGTGGTTTTCTCCAATGTGAAAAACTCTCGTGTTGCCCGCATGGTGATTTTCTCCCGTCGTATTGGTTCTTTAGAGTGGAAGACCCGAGGTGAGTTTATGTTGTTGAGATACTATGGAAGATTCCATTAAAGGTGGAGTTTTCAAGATTGAGGCGGATGATTGAACTTAGGAGAAGAGACACACAGTGAAGATGGTCTGATGTGGAAGATGAGCTTGAAGCTGGAGAAGATGAGATTGTTTTTGGAATTAGGGCTAGGGGTTAGGAGTTCTTTGGTCTTGGTTTAATTGGCCATGGTAGTATAGGCAGAGATTTAGGCTCGAGGCACAGCCTCGCCTATGGCTTATGTACCATGTATATCCACATAATATAGTGATGATCGTCTCGGCCCCGTGAAGTAGGTCATTCGACCGAACTACGTAATATCGTGTGTCCTCGATTCTTCTTATCTCTCGTACTATTTGTTAAGGGTGTTTAACACATCCGTGTTTACGTTTCTGCTGCCTAACAGCTAGCAGCAACAGCCTTAGTCTCACCGAGGAGGAGTTGCAGAATCGAGTTGAGTTCTGGTCCATCTTTGTTGAGCTTCTCATATATAACGGCCCAGTTCACCTGGCTTCTCCCCTGACCTCTAGGAATAGCCTGGACAACCAGCTTCAAGCTATCGTAAAATTTGAGGATGTTTCCTTCGATAACCTGAACGTCGTCGACATGTTCGACTCGTTTATGTCCTCGATAACCACCTTGCACTCTTGGGGAGCCCCATCTGCTAGTCATTTGCCACCAAATACTGCTTTATGTTTTTTTTCCTTCAGTAATAACGTAAATCGTAACTATTAAATGTACCGAATCATATCTACGAGATGTGAAAAATCGGGTCATATTTTAAACGAATATTAACTGAAATTAAAGGTCCAATAATAGATGACTTACCGAAGAGAAAGGTCGAGGAAATGACGGTGCCTTTTCGACCCCAATAACTCAAAAAAAAAAATCCACTTTCTGCACAATTTGGGGACACAGAGAGGGTACTTTGTATTGTTTACTACTAATTACATCGTGGTACACATTTGCCGGGGCTTTTATCTCCATCCCATCCTCCATCTTGCCTGAACTAGACATGATTTTTTAAAATATATTCTAGGACTTTGTATTTGGAGTTCCTCAAAGAGGGGAGCTATATCTATATGCCTAATTTTATCCCATACTTTCGGTTTTTTTCTTTTTACCCATTTAATTCAGGTAGCCACACTATTTTCCAAAGAACATGATTGATGTTGACCGATAAATATCTAGGGATCCCAGTTCAAAGCGGTGTGGCCTATAATCCAAGCTCTTGGCCCATAAAAATATGGGCCTTATAAGCCCAACACTAGCGAAGAAAGCTGGGCCTTACAGGCTCTTGATCCAAAACAATATGGGTCTTAAAAGGCTAAACAATAGCGAAGGAAGCTGGGCCTTAAAGGCAATACATCACAGGTGTTAATTAGTTATTTGGTAAATAAAATTAATTATCCTTGGAAAAAATAAGAGGATAAATTATTTACCAATGCCAATAAATGATAAATTGATAGTAGAAGTTGGCAATATAACTATGTTTGGCCCCACCAGCTCGCGTACAGATGGAGTCTTGATAGGATGCAAATAATTGTCGCAACATATATAGGTAGAACAAATAAACGAAAGTATATCCCCAAAAAAAAGAAAAGTGCTTTAGTACTTTGTAGTATTACGAATTTTACATTCAAGACATGTTGTTTAAAATTTGGAATTCAGTCCATGTGACTTGTAAATTTTTTATCGATTGTCAGTCCCAATCAGTTGCCCGGGCTGCCTGGATTGTGGCAGTCCACTTAATACGATTTTTCTCATAGGGACTGAATTCAAAATTTAAAACCACAGATCTTGAACGCGAAATTCGTGATACTACAAGTACTAAAGTGCACTTTTTTCAAATTTTTTATAATGACAGTAGATCCAACCGCCGGCCCACGCATTTTTATTTGACATATTCCTATCTTCTTCAAAATTATTCATTAACTAATAAAAAATGATCTAATTGATATAAACAATGATCTAATTGATAAACTTATATTATTTTAAGAATATCTTATATTCAAAGTTTACGAATTGAATATGCACCATTTTAAAATCAAATAAAACAATAAATCTGGGACAAGTCTAAAAACGAGGGCCATCGTGTTTCATGAGGAACACAATTACATTTAGTGAATTGATAATGATAGGGCAAACAGCAATTGTTTACCCAATGATGAATCCCCTTCGATAAGTCTTCACCAATAAAATCGCAAAAAATATTAATTAATTAAATCCCCGTCGAGTTCACACGTATGAAGTTTAATTTATCACTGCTTCATTAGTAGACAACAAATCAAGTTGACTTCTCCTACTTATTATAGTCAGTGTCAATATTTAAATACGTGGAGTTGATTCCTTTTTTTAAGAAGTAAATATTTATTATTATTGTATACGGCAGATGGAATTGATCCCCTTTCTTATAAATTAAATACATATTGTAATTTCTGATACATGCATGCCTATGTTTAGGGGCATGTAAACCTAAATTCCCAAATTCCCCAAAGCTCCTCGTACCATCGGCCATCCACCAGATCCATTTACCAAGCTTACATTCCACTATTAAGTTTATTTAAGTAGAATATTTATTTATATTACATAACATGGATCTGAATCCAAATCCATAATATGACTTGCTATATAAGAGAATTATAACCCTTCTATATATTGAGCACCAAAAAGAAAGATAACAAGCTTAGATTTTAAAATATCCACCAGGAAGATTAATAAATTATTAGTTAAGCTTGTGGCTGCATGAGGTTAGCAGCAACAGCCTTGGTCTCATCGAGGAGGAGTTCCAGAATCGAGTTGGGTTCTGGTCCATTCTTGTTGAACTTCTCATATATAACGGTCAAGTTCACGTGGCTTTTCTCCTGACCTCTAGGAATAGCCTGGACAACCAGCTTCAAGCTCTTGTAAAATTTGAGGATGTCTCCTTCGATAACCTTGAAAGTTGTCGACATGTTCGAGTCGTTTATATCCTCAATAACCTCCTTGCACTCTTGGGGAGCCCCATCTGCTAGTCATTTGCCACCAAATACTGTCTTATGTCTCTTTTTCCGATAATAACATAAATCATAACTATTAAATGTACCGAATCATACATATATATATATATATTATATTATATATATATGTATATATATATATAACGAAAAATGGGGTCATAATTTTTAACGAATATTAATGAAATTAAAGGTCCAGGAGATGACCTACCGAAGAGAAAGGTCCAGGAAATGACGGTGCCTTTTCGACCCCAATTACCCTTGATTAAATCCACTTTCTGCACAATTTGGGGACACATAGAGGGTACTTTGTATTGTTTACTACTAATTACATCGTGGTACACATTTGCCGGTGCATTAATCTCCATCCCAGCCTCCATCTTGCCTGAACTAGACATGCTTTTTAAAATATATTCTAGAGCCCCTATTGGTTTTGTATTGGAATTCCCCAAAGAGGGGAGCTATATTTATATGCCTAATTTTATCCCACATTTTCCAGAGAACATAATTGATGTTGACCGATAAAAATCTATGGATCCCAGTCCAAAGCGGTGTGGCCTATAATCCAAGCATCGAATGGCCTAAATATTCCAACGCTACTTACGATTCTTGGGGACCATTTTGATCTTGGATAGCAAGTGATCTGTTGGCCACACATGACTACTGTTCTTCTCATAGGGAAATTCCTATGTTATGGGCCATACAAGCCGTTGGCCCATAACAATATGGGCCTTACAAGCCCAACACTAGCGAAGAAAGCTGGGCCTTACAGGCTCTTGATCCAAGACAATATGGGCCTTAAATGGCCAAACAATAGCGAAGGAAGCTGGGCCTTAAAGGTAATACATCACAGGTGTTAACTAGTTATTTGGTAAATAAAATTAATTATTCTTGGCAAAAATAAGAGGAAAAAATTATTTACCAATGCCAATAAATGATAAATTGATAGTAGAAGTTGGCAATATAATTATGTTTGGCCCCAGCAGTTGGCGTACAGATGGAGTCTTGATAGGACGCAAATAATTGTAACAACATATACAGGTAGAACAAATAAATGAAAATATATCCCCAACCAAAAAAGAAAAAAATTGTACTTTAGTACCTTGTGGTATTACAAACTTTGCGTTCAGGATATGTAGTTTAAAATTTTGAATTTAGTCCATGTGATTTGTAAATTTTTATCATTGTCAGTCCCAATCAGTCGATTGGGCTGCCTGGATTGTGGCAGTCCACTTAATACGATTTTTCTCATAGGGACTGAATTCAAAACCACGGATTGTGAACACGAAATTTGTGATACTACAAGTATTAAAGTGCACTTTTCTCAAATTTTTTAATGAAAGTAGATCCAACTGCCGGCCCACGCACTTTATTTGACATATTCCTATCTTCTTCAAAATTATTCATTAACGAATTACAAATGATCTAAGTGATAAATTTATTTTATTTTAAAAATATCTTATATCCAAATTTTACGAATTCAAATCCTTCTGAAACGGAAAAACCTCCATATATATATATTACTCTTCTTTTTATTTAGGGGAGACCCAACCGATAAACATTAAGAACAGAGAGATTACATCATTACAAGATTCAATACAAATTTAGGAATACATCAAGACATTAATTCATTTATTGGAGACCCACAAGAACCAAGAAATCAAGCATCATATAAGCCAGGAAATCAAATCAAATTTTCGCTTTTCGCAAATTAATCAATAGGATCGGCGACTCCTGCGTCAATGTCCTGGACAAACTTGACGAGGAATGGGATGTACTTCTTGGGATGTGCGTCTTCGGGCTTAAACAATTCATATTCCAGAGTGATCGTCACCACGCCGCCACCTGCTTCCTTGGGGATGCACTTCAGGATGATCTTGTAGCTCTTGACTTGTTCCAGAATGTGTCCACCCACCGCCACCATGGTAAATGTCTTGTTTGCCTCGTCCACTTCAAGCCTTTCCTTGAATTCCTCTTTCTCTCCCTCTACATGTCAAAATGAGGAAAACAATATTAATCTTTATATATCGGATCAACTTTTGAGATTAATCAGTCTCGAATTATAGTTCTTGAGAACACAACAATGTCAAATACTTTCAGGAAGACATTTGCCACATTTTACAGTTCAATACATTAGGTCTGTATACTAGATGGTATAAATAAATAAAAATTCAATCGTCATATTTTATTTTTTTGGAAAAGTAGAATTATATTCATCATACTTTGTGGTACATTTTATTAAACAGCTCGATCAAGTGGGTGGTAAAGTTGTTATAGCTTAGTCAAAAAATATTGAATTTGAGTAATTGACAATATAATTGTGTTAAAATGATTAACCAAGTCAATTACCTAAGGTGGTGTAATGCCAGCTCTTGACATGGCCAGGCTTATCCCACTCCCCTTCATGAAGCTCCACGGTGTGGACAAGATCAGTGGCCTCGGTAGAAAGATGCGCTTGCTTCGTTAGAAGCTCGAAGAAGTCATCAACGGAGCTCCTGATCTCCACCTCGGCTTGCAGCTTCTCATATCCCATGATTTAGATATTACAGTTTGTAATAATATACAATTTACCTTTCCAAAAAAAAGCTACTTGTTGTAAATTGAGTGTACAAAATTGGAGTTCATTGCTTGCGTTTTATAAGAGCCGGGAGGTAGAGGTCGAGTTCCAGTTCAGTATCTGTCAATTTATATTGGGCCCTATCCCCTTTATGATATGAGAATTATCATTGCTTAAAATATAATATTCCCGCTTAATTTATGACATTATTCAAATTCGAGTAATGTTCAATCCTATTAATCTTTTAATTGTGTTTTTTAACACTTCACTGCGTTTATTTAACGTTGAAATCTACTTTATTTTTGCAAAAGTTTATGTCTATTAGAGTCAAAATTTCATGATTTTCTTGTACGTGTCTAGATCTCCAAATGCATGGATAAGAATACTTATAGAAAACATTATTAGAATATTAGTTTAACAATATAGTCTATTTAAATAAGTGCTAATCATATATTCAAGAAATTTATAGTGAACTGAAGCGTAGGTACATATCTACCACGCATTTCTTAACAATTCAACAGCTAACAAACAACAACCAACAAGGGTAGGATCTCTGGGCTTTTATTTCGAAGAACATAATAATAATTGCGGAAAATGACATTATTTACTAGACAACTAACAAGGCTGGCTGAGTAGCTGACTTGAATTATGACGAGTTTTTGGAAAATTATTATATTGAGAGTTGGGTATTATTATATTCTATATTATTACACTCTATTTTAAAAATGGAGTTTCCAATTATATTTTTTACATTTTGGGAGTGTTAGATCATTGTTGATATACATGAATTTTTCATCGTTGTCCGGATCCTCTAACCATAAAGATATAAAAAGTTTGATTCGTTTTATGTGTTTGAAATCACTGTGAAGTGGTTATACCTCAGGGTATTAAACATCATTTTCCCCTTAATTTTATATGCTGTAGTAACATCCTTGCAGAAATTCTAGCAATTCTAGAGATTAGACTGGTTAATAGTAGAGATAATTAGAGATAGAAATTCGTTACTACTGTCTGCAATAAATCATTAAGCAATCTTTTTAAAATATTTTATCAAATAAAACTTGATGCAGATCATCTAATGTTACGCATTCGGTGATGCACCTGCAAATAATGTCCTACCTAACTAATAAATGACATACGCGGCCCATGATAGGTCTCGTAATTTTTTTAACAAAACAGTGATTCAGTGAATTTAAGAGATCAAGAAAATCCATATTCCAAAATACGAGTGTTGCACTTTTATCTGCTTTTAAATTATACCCAAAAAAGTTAATAATTTTACCCATAAAAAAAAGTAAATAATTTTGGGCCCGAGGCCTTTGGGTCCAACAGCGACTCGATTAAGTTTACCCTTACTATCTATAGGCCCGTGATCCACATTAACCGGAACGAGGATGTCTTCCTAGGAAGGTAACTATGAATCTTACTAATAATTTTGTTTCATGGACCAATATAACATACTAAGCGATAAGAATGGACCAATATTTTTTTAAAATAAAAGATAATAATTAAGTTATAAAAAATGTCATAAATTTACGACGTATAGATATAGTAAAATCGTTTAGACTGCTAAAATTTTCGCTATTCTATTTGAAGAACCGTCCAACGGTTCCTCTTGGACAAATTCTGCACCTCTCTCTGCTCAATTTCCTCACGAATACCAATAAACGTCAAATTCATGAATCTGTATTAACCCGCTCAGCCAATTTCTACGTACATCCACAGCCCGTTAATTATGACTATTGGTTTTCGCATTCCGATGTTAATAAAATTCCTCTGTACATGACGAGGCAATATACAGAGTTTACGTGCTTATAACCACCGGAAAACTAGCCAACCAGTATTCAAATAATAATTTTAGATAAGTATATTATAATAACTTGTAAGTTTATTATAAGATATAACAAAACTTAGGCTATATGGCCTATTTAAAAAAACTTAGGCTATTTTTTATAATCAAGGGAAAACTGGTTAATAAAAATTGATACAATTAATTATGAAATTGAATCTTTTAAGGAGATCGTGAATTTAAATCTTATGAATATATTATAATCTTGGTATTTGTGACAAATATACTATATGGGTCGGCAGCACATGCATGCGTGGTTGGTTTAGGGGCACATCTTGATTTTATCAGTGCATGGATCTAATTAATTATTCTAACTTCCATTACCACCACCATGCACATGCTCCGGAGGTTAGCCGCTTATCCTTATATTTTATTTGAAAAAAATAATGACACTTTTTCTTGAAATATAACTTTTAGGGGCTTTAGCCCCACTTCTTTTAACAAAAAAATTGTACGAGGGCTAAATTAAAATGGTCAAGGAGTCAAAACTTGCTGTCGATCGGTGTAAATTACCGCTTTTAAACTTTTTACCCTTGCGACAAAGTACTAACCATGTATATACGTGTGGATGGGAAAAAAGACTTCCGTTCTCATTACTTGTCAGAGAAAGAAATGTGACCTTTTACAAACGGGGGCAGATTCTATGGGGACAAGGCTAATCCCCAAATTTGGGGACTAAAAGGAAGATTGTGGCAATCTAGATATTAACAAAATAATTAAGGGTAAAATTGGAAAGCTAATAAAAACAAAAGGGGAGATGGAAAATTAGCTGGCACACTTTTTATGGAAAGACTAAAAAGGTAAAAAAAATAAATAAACCAATTTCACGTTAAAAGAGGAAGGGATTCTTTCTCTCTCTCATTAAATTATTGTCAAATTCAAAAATTCTACCACCTACCAGATTATTATTTTTTAAATAAACTCAAAAAACCAAAGAACGAAAATACAATAGAAAACCAATATCAGTACGTACTAAAACCAATATCAGTACGTACTCAAACCAATATCAGTACGTACTCAAACCAATATCATTACGTGCTCAAACCAATATCAGTACGTGCTCAAACCAATATCAGTACGTGCTCAAACCAATATCAGTACGTGCTCAAACCAATATCAGTACGTGCTCAAACCACTATCAGTACGTGCTCAAACCAATATCAGTACGTGCTCAAATCACTATCAGTACGTACTCAAACCAATATCAGTACGTACTCAAACCAATATCAGTACGTACTCAAACCAATATCGGTACGTACTCAAACCAATATCAGTACATCTGAAAACCAATATCAGTACAGACTAAAACCAATGTCAATACGTACTAAAACTAATATCAATAGGTAATCAAATCAATAACAAGATGTACTCAAACCAATATCAATACATACTCAAGCCAATATTATTAGCGATTGAAACCAATATCAGTATAGACAAAAACCAATATCAGTACGTACTCAAACCAATATCATTACATCTGAAAATCAATATTAATACATACTCAAACCAATATCACCAGTGATTGAAACCAATATCATACAAACTAAAACCAATATCATTACAGACTCAAACCAATATCACTACTGTAGAAAACCAATATCACTACTGTAGAAAACCATTATCACTACCGTAGAAAACCAATATCACTACTGTATTCTCCTTCCGTCGTTTCTTCTTCTTCTTCACAGACAGCAAGCGACGGCGGTACCCAAGGCGACGGACGAGCGATGGCGAGCACGTCTACTCTAGGCACGGCGCGGGTTCGTGGGCTCTCTCCCCGAGCTCTCTCTCTCTCCTTGACGGCTCCTTCTTCTTCCGCCGAGCTCTCTCTCTCCTCGACGACGGGGTGACACTTTTTTGTTGTTGCAGTAGGTCAGCAAGTGCTCTTCTTCGTCATCGAAATCCGTACGACTCTAGGGGCCACACTGTTGTACGACGCCGTAGGGGCGAGTTTGGTGAGGCTCCGGTGCTCTGTGTACTTCAACGGAATGGGAGGCGGAAGTCTTGTACTACTCGTTGAGAGAGAGAGAGAGAGAGAGAGAGAGAGAGATTTTGTTTCAAGAAGAAGAGGCGGCCACGATTTTTTTTAATAGCAAATTTAGGAGATAAAATAGTTTAAATAGATGGGGTGGAAACCCTAGTTTGTATGAGATGGGTAAAAAGTCAAAAGTATCCTTGATAGATTAATGGCCCTTGGATTTGCAGATACTGTTTTAAAATCAAATCTGACGGCCTATATTTAACTCCCCACCTATGGACAACATTTATTCAATCCCCACTCAATCCATTCTCTTTACAAACACTATCAGACTATCTTCATTAAGTCACATCTACAATAACTACGGACAACGATTAATCTAGAGACAAACGTGGAATGAATAATAACTCCGAATTAATGGGAAGCGGACACCAATAACATTGGAGAGGGAGTGGTAGTGCATGAAGCGACATCGGCTGGTAGTCTTGGGTGTGGATGGGACACGAACCTCGACGAGAAAGCACAGAAATGGTAGTAATCCTCGTCGTCCATCATCTTCCCGCACTCGCTCGGATCGAAGTTAAGCGAATAGCTAAGAGGGTCGTATTGCCTCCTAGTACTTCCATTGGAAGACGACGACGAAGATGGAGCTCTCAATATTCTCCCTTGCCTCCTTATCTTCCTCACTAGCCTCGTTATGCACCCGCTACAGAAACTCGTCGCTAATGCGACGCCGCCACTCCCGTTCTTCATCGCTGAGGTGGTGGTGGTACTGGCAGCGGCCGAGGAGGTGGTGGTGGTGGAGCTCTTGGACCACCGGAGCAATCCCATTTGTGCCATTCTTCCTCCGTTCGGGTATACGATTCGAAACTACCTGATATACGAATAACTGGTGGACTTAAAGAAATGAGGGTTAAATAATGTAAGCTGTTTAGCTAGTTTATTTGATGCATATGGTGGAGCTCGGGATATATATACATAGAGAGAGCCTAGCTAGGGTCACTTGGTGCTTATACATAGAGTCGACGTCGTTTTTGTTTGCCTTTTTTTACTATCCTCTTTCGTTTCTTATTAATTTATTTTTTGTGGTGGATGTCGGGTGGAAATTAATCAATTAATAAGGGGAAAAGTCCCATGAAGTACCCTGTAGTTTCAGACTTTCAGAATTAAGGCCATGTGGTTTCAAATTGGGAATTTAGTACCCTGTGGTTTATACATTTTTTCCCGGGTAGGTCCAGGGTAGTTGCCCGGGCTAGTTGGATTGCCATGTCATACACTTTGTCCATGTGTCACGCCAGTTACACCCAATCTATCCTATTGGTTGATTTTATGGAAAATATCAAAACAATCCCCATTTTATTAATATTTTTCAGAAACTTCATTATCCCTAACCAACCTCCATTCTCTCTCCTCTCCTCCACTTCTAGAAATTTGACCCAAATTGGACCGACCCAACCCTAACACATGACCCAAATCAGACCGACTCAACCCCAAAAATTTTGTCGACGAGAAGAGGGAGGTCGAGGATGCAGCAGGAGTCGACGCCGGAGCTTCCACGGGAGCCACCACCATTCTCTAGGAAATCGCTAACCATAACCACCAAAAACTGCCACCGTTGTCCCCACCCTCTCGCAAGTTACCTTTTCTCCGATGGGGATCTTCCCTGAGGGGCGTGGGTGTGCTACTGGATCCCGACGGTGACGCCGCTTTCGGCGACTAGCTGATGTTCTCCGATGCCGTTTTGAACTCTCCAACAGGAAGCTCGTCGAAACCCTAGCCAAGGAGGTGGCTTCGCTTGCTTTCGGAGCTCCTCCTCGACGGCAATAACTTCACAGCGGTCCCCAATGATTTCTTCGACGGCAACAACTTCACTTCTTGTCCTTTTTGGGTGATTTGATTCCAGGAGGGAGACGATAATTGCAAGTTCTAGGAATCTCTGGAGAGAGAGATAGAGTCGTATGTAGCTTGGACATGCAAATCTTGTTCGAAGAAATTTGGATTTTTGAAAAAATATAAATAAATTTGGGATCAAAGTGTAATTTACAAAGTGACACGTAATATACCATGAGGATGGATCGGGTATAGCTGGCGTGACACGAGGCACAGTCTATGACATGGCAATCCAAATAGCCCGGGCAGCTACCCTGGACCTGCCCGGGAAAAAATATGTGAACCACAGGGTACTAAATTCCCAATTTGAAACCACATGGCCTTAATTCTGAAAGTCTGAAACTACAGGGTACTTTATGAGACTTTTCCCATTAATAAGTGGCACTTTTGAGTTTTGACATGAAAATCTATGCAAAACCATATGTGAAGTGGAATAGGCATACCATTTTTATGAAAAGAAGCATCTTTCTATTTTCACGTGATATTTGGCCGACCAATCATAATTTTTTTATATAATTATTTTAACGCAAATGTATATGACACCAAAAATAGTGAAAATACAGATCACACCATTAATATCGGGGAAAAAATCTATCACCAAAGGAGCACATAACGTTAAAGGCCTCCCTGCAACATTTCCATTTTTAATATTGTTAAAGAGCAGCAGACAATAATTGTCATGTATCAATTAATTGTCCAATTTTCTCTAAAATATATATATATACGTCAGTTTTCAGATTTTATCGCTGAAACAATTAATGGGTCAGTGTACAATATGTTATTAACATAGCATGAAATATTTTTTTTAATTCGACATTCTCCAATATAACGTTGGAACTTGAAACTTTCTTCTTTGTTGAAAGAGAAATTGGAACTTTCTTGATTGAGTGGATATGGAGATGAGGCACATGAAAAAGAGAGTGTGTATTTTTTTACCATTAACATTGGATGCACTGCCTTCTCAAAAAAAAAGGATGCACTGAGTTATTTTTGTCAATAAATTTAATGATAATTATCTTCTTTCTTATTTTATTTGTATTTCAAATTAAAAAAGTCACTCTCTTTCCTCTTATTTTCTCTCCTCCATATTCCGAACAAAACATAAAGTCTTAGAATAACCAACAGAAGAAGTGTTAGGAATATATATATATATCAGAGAGAGTCCCTTCCTCTTTTCATGTGAGATTGGTTTAAATTTTTTTTACCTTTTTTAGTTTTTTCATAAAAAAGTGTGCCAGCTAATTTCTATCTCCTCTTTTATTTTTATTAATTTTCTAATTTTACCCTTAACTACTTTATTAATACCTAAATTGTCACAATCTGTCTTGTAGTCCCCAAATTTGGGGACTACCCTTGTCCCCATGGAATTCCCCTGCTAAAGTGCATGTACCTTGAGGCACATGTTACAGGAAATTCATAATTATGTTTTTTTTAATTTAAGGCCATAATCTTGTGTTCGATATCCCCACTCACTTGCAATACATTGTCCCGCTTGGTATTGGATTGAGTGGGGACTACATAAAAGTAGTTTCCACGGAAGAGATTCTGTTTGAGCCGTAAGATATGGTTTAAAAAAAAATCTTACAAATCTAAAGGCCAAAATTTAATGACTTATCTATAAGAGCAAATTCGGTATTTGATACAAGAGCCAAACCCTAAAAAGTATTTTATTTCTCTCTCCTCTTCTTTTCTCTGTCATCTCCTACCTACTATTCTCTCATTCTCATCTTAAAATCCAGAACAATGGATTTCTTATAACTCCCCAAACTTTGCACACAAAAAAAAGAACAACCGCAAACAACATCATCCAAACCTTCTGTTTAAAACCTCCACCAAATTTTATTCTTTATATCTCATTCAGTTTTACAGAAGACAGAACAGAACACTTACTTCTCCATATCGAGATCCCATTGACTACTGCCAGCAACGAGGTGGCGACCGGCTACCAGCGATGAGCCCGGTTCTGCATCGAGATCCCATTGACCACCGCGTCGCCGTCCACTTCACCCGTGGGGATCTCGCCACTCTTTAGAAAAGTTGGGCTTCGTCCCCTCATCGCGTTGTTTTCGTTTCTGTTTCCCTTTTTTGCTTTAAAAAGTTTAGTCAAGAATCGTACTGGTCGGCACTGACCTTTCATCTTTTTTCTTATTCCCTTGATTTTCTTTTTTGACCCACTGTAGTTTTCTTTATTTTCATGGTAGTTGGGTTAGTTTTCGTCAGTTCACAATTTCATGCCTGGATTCTCCATCATTTTCCCTTGAAAAAGAAGCAGCGGTTGATGGCAACTTATTATATTTTATTGTAGAAATTATTGTTGTTCTTTTTTACTAATAAGTGAAACATCTATTAGTTCATGCATTGGACAGTAGAAAAGGACTGGAGAAATTTTCTACATCTCTTCACTTGCAGATGGAGACCAAGGTTACGAGGAAAAAGATTGGCAACTGACCTGGGTTAATCAAAGAGATCATTCCGAGCAATCTCCTTGGTCACTGTTGCATTGCCTATCGAATTGAGTGGTAATTGACAGCATATGGGAGAGTTCATTGATTCCACGGATTGGGAGAACAACCTATTTTTTATCATGCAGGTTTCTCTGCAGTATATGTATATAAAAGAGATTAAAAGATATTGGTATTCAATTGTCATTGCAATGGTTTATAAGTGAAGTGATTTTGGTTTCAAATTATTTTTAGATTGGTTTCAAATTTTCATACCGAGTGAGATTATATTTGAAGTGATATTGATATCTAGTTGTTATTGTAATTGTTTATAATGAGAGTAGAAGGAAACCAAGATGAGAGTAGAAGGAAACCAATAGATAGATGGAGCAAACCAATATCAGAGTAGAATGATACCAATATCAGAGTAGAAGGAAACCAATATCAGAGTAGAAGGAAACCAATATCAGAGTAGAAAGAAACTAATATTATAGAAGGAGGAAACTAATATCCGAGTACAAGTATACCAATATCAGAGTAGAAGAAAACTAATATCATAGAAGGAGGAAACCAATATCCGAGTACAAGGATACCAATATCAGAGTAAAAGGATACTAATATCAAAGTAGAAGAAAACTAATATGAGAGTAGAAGAAAATCAATATTAGAGAAGAAGGATACCAATATCATAGAAGAAGGAAACCAATATGAGAGTAGAAGGAAACCAATATGAGAGTAGAAGGAAACCAATATCATAAAAGAAGCAAACAAATATCAGAGTAGAAGGAAACTAATATGAGAGTAGAAACAAACTAATATCATAGAAGAAGCAAACCAATATCATAGAAGAAGCAAACCAATATCAGAGTAGAATGATACCAATATCAGAGTAGAAGAAAACCAATATCATAAAAGGAGAAAACCAATATCCGAGTACAAGGATACCAATATCAGAGTAGAAGAAAATCAATATGAGAGTAGAAGGACACCAATATCATAGTAGAAGGAAACCAATATTAGAGAAGAAGTAAACCAATGTCAGAGTAGAAGGACACCAATATCGTAGAAGAAGAAAACCAATATCCGAGTGCAAGAATACTAATATTCCCATAATTAAATTTTCATAAATTGTATTGTTGGTTAATGGTATAAAGTGAACAACTGTAATTTCTCCATTCACATCACTCTCGGAAGATTACCCCGATCAAGCGAACAACTATATTATTTGTATATCGTACCAATATCATTTGTATATCATACCGGTATCATTCGTACATTGTACCCGTATCATTTATATATGGTACCAATATTATTCGTATATCGTACCAGTATCGTTCGGACATCGTATCGGTATCATTCGTACATTATACCAATAACATATGTACATCGTACCAATATTATTTGTATGTTATACTAATATTATCTATATATCGTACCAATATTATCTATATATCGTACCAATATTATAAATGATCTTCGATTAATCGGTTGTTATTTGTTTCCCCATCGAAACATTCATCTTTATTTTCTTGAGTGCTTATGTTTACTGTCGCCATAAAAGAAAGGGAGACGAAAAGTTTTGTGTTAATGGTTGGTTGCTGCGATAATTAATCTTTATTTGGGGTAGTTATTTGCTACGATGGTTGGTTGTTATTTGTTTATTATCTATATATCGTACCAATATTATCTATATATCGTACCAATATTATAAATGATCTTCGATTAATCGGTTGTTATTTGTTTCCCCATCGAAACATTCATCTTTATTTTCTTGAGTGCTTATGTTTACTGTCGCCATAAAAGAAAGGGAGACGAAAAGTTTTGTGTTAATGGTTGGTTGCTGCGATAATTAATCTTTATTTGGGGTAGTTATTTGCTACGATGGGGAGACGAAAGGGTAGGCCAGCTTTATTTTTTTTAATCTTTTCTTAAAGCTATTAACCCTAATTTTTAGATTAGTTAGGTTAACAATATTTTTTTACTATTGCCCCTGATTATTTTATTACTTCTTTTGATCCATTTGAGTGGGGATAACCCTTGTCCCTGCTCAATCTTGCCCCATACAAAGCTAGGTAATATTATATGCTTTGTCATGCTTAACAGCGACATTTTCCTCGCGACATTGAAGGTTTGTTGCTACAGATCTTGCAACTTTTTGGCGATACAATTTTTAGTGAGATTTTCGACTACAATTTTCGTACTATCGTATGCCGGAATCACCATCCATAAGGGAACTACATCAGGTACTGGTGATTTAAATATTGCAATGCATCAATAAAGAAATCAACTAAAAAGAGCCTACAACCCATCCCTTTTTATCAGAATTTTATATTTGAATATTTATCGGATGAACATATCTAAATTTGAGTATTTTAACAATATGAAGTTTGGTTCAATGCTCGTTCATAAATGAGATTGATATTTTTTTTGCGATATAAATGAGATGGATTTAGATATTGATTATGATTGTTCCCATTTAGATATCTTTTGACTTAATTGTATTCCAAATCTTGCCAACTTGACTTAATGACGAGGAGCTAGGCGCATGTGTTAAAGCATTAGGGTTGGTAGGTGCCGCGGTTCAAGGTCCGAGGCATCCCCAAATGGTCCTAAGAAATTTTTTAATTTCAAGTTGTTTTCTGGAACCAACGGCGGTCCAAAGCATAATATATATGGTCAATCGTTTGCTCACTGCAAACATTTTAAAATGTTACGAAGAAAACCAGTCTTCACGAGTAACATGGAAAGGACATCGTCACATGTTTTCCTTTTTTTTCTTCTTATAAATACAAATAAACTAATTAAATGGACTACTGGCAGTATTTCTAAGAGAATAAAGCAATACGATAGGAAAAAAATTACAAGGTTTGTATAATGAGCTACTCAGTCCTTTTTTTTTTTGATAAATAAATTATATTATATTATAAATATTAATTACATCCTATCTAGCTCAGAGTTCCATCTTTGTCCATCTGTGTAACTTATTTTTATAATTACGATCCAGACACTCAAACGAAACTTTTTTACCTCACATGTTTGTAATAAGCCCATCATCAGGGCTCAGTTGGGCCAACGCGGGCCCGTCATGAAAGCCCATGAGCGGGATGCTGACCCAGGGAGTAATAGGGCCGGCCCATCTTCATGGATGCGACATAAACCCTTTTGAAGAATTTCTGTCGGAATAGTAAAAGGGGTTTAAAGTTTCCGAGTCATCTCTTCTTCTTCTTCTTCTTCTTCTTCTTCATAGGTTGTCTTTTGACTTTGGTCTTTTTGGTCTCTCTCCTTGGCGCGTGAGATGAACAGTCTGGTCGGCGCTGCTCCTGCCACTGCTAGTAGCTGCCTCCACAAGAATCCCATCTTCCCGCAACTTCTCCGCCCCGCCGCCGCGGTCTCGCACCAGTTGCTCCCTCTTGTTTTCCTCCGCCGCGCCCGGCTTTCGGTTAAGGCCATGGCCGCCGCCCAGCCTCAGTCTCAGTCCCATTCTCCCGGTACTTAGCTTTGCATATCCCCAGCCCGAGATTGTTTGTTCCCTGTTTGGAATTGGAATTGGAATTGGAATTGGAATTCCTTTTCTTTGGGTGGTTTGTTTGGAATCAATAGAAAATTGAACTATATTTGCATTGAAATTTGGCAACTGGAATTCTTTTCTCAAGTAGTATAATTAGTACCACCAAGCTCGCTTTGCCACCCTATGTGTTTCAACCCGCCCGGCTCGAAATTGGATTATTGCGCGACAAAAAAGGTACTATAATCCGTAGGGACTGAAAAGAGAATTAGGATTAAGTCATCATTCTTATTATACCTACAATACTTCTAATGTTACTTGTTCTCAGAACAAATCATTAACAAAGTTTCCTTTCGGAAAATAGATTACGTTGTGTTTTTGCTCTTTGTTTAGGAAGGGACAAAAGAGCGCTGATATCGCTGTCCAACAAGAAGGGCCTCCCCTCTCTTGCCTCTGCTCTTGTGGACCTTGGGTAGGTGAAGCTGAAACAAAAAAGATTTAAGCTTTATACTATGCTTTTGTAAATGATCGGCTTGTTTTACGCTGTCCTCCATTGTCGCTTGGTAGGTACACGATAGTTTCGACAGGAGGAACGGCGTCTGCTCTGGAGAATGCTGGAGTTTCTGTCACCAAAGTTGAAAATATCACATCTTTTCCCGAAATGGTATGCCCCATTTTGTGTGTTTTCCGCGCTTGTTTCTCGTTGCAAGTTTTTGAATTTGGACGTTGGCAATCTGAACTCACATGTCTTGTACATTTTGTGATGCGGAGGAAACCCTCGTCCTTTCCCACTCGTTTTCTTCTGCCATATCCTTGTTGGTGGTGTTGTGGCCATCGTCATCCTCGTTGTAGTGATTGTTCGTTTATCCACTGATTGATTGTTCAGAAGATGCAAATTGGATCGTCATCATACAGTTCTTCACTGGCTTTCTATTTGTGTCTGATATGAAGCTCTATGCTTTCTTGCAGAGGTTTTCTTTCCAGTTTTTTAAACAATTTTCAGGGAACTATATTGTCCTACAATTTTTCTTGGATAACAGCTGCTTATTCGACTTTTTTCGTTGTTCGTAGCTTGATGGCCGTGTGAAAACTTTGCATCCGTACATACATGGTGGTATTCTTGCGAGAAGGGACCAAGCACATCATATGGAGGCTCTTACTGACCATGGAATTGGTAAGTTTCTGTTGAAAGGCTTGATTTTTTGTTAACCGTTTTGCGGGTGCTTGGACTAGTGTTATTGAGTTTGCTATTGTTTAGGTACATTTGACTTGGTAGTCGTAAACTTGTACCCCTTTTATGAGAAAGTTACTTCAAGTGAAGAAATTGATTTTGATGATGGAGTTGAGAACATTGATATCGGTGGCCCAACCATGATTCGAGCTGCAGCAAAGGTCAGCGATTTGATGTTTCGTTGTTTAATAAACTATTAAACCGGGGATTGATGGGTATTGATTTGAGTTTTTTGTGGTAATCAATGATTTGATTGATGTAATGCAAAGTCCCTAACTAGTCAGTTGTTATGTTTCCCTTCATGATTCTATGTTTTTAAAAATTGTGAGTGAAGTGTGGATTTTCTGTTGGCCAAGCTTCTGTTTTTCAATTGACTAGTCCGTACCTTTTGAACAGAACCACAAAGATGTCTTGGTGGTTGTTGACTCAGAGGATTATCCTGCCGTCGTGGAATTTCTTAAAGGAAACCAAGAAGATCAAAGTTTTCGTAGAATGCTTGCCTGGAAAGCATTTCAGCACACTGCTGCATATGATAGCGCGGTTTCAGAATGGCTATGGAAGCAAGCATCAAAAGGTTTTCACTTTTGACCCTTTATTCATCATTATGCCATAATTTTGGCAGAACATTTAGTTTTTGCGGGAAAGAACGATATTGCCTCAATTGATATTGTGAAATCAGAATTAACCAGAAAGTTTGACTCTGAAAGGTGTATGTGCGGACGCAAATGTTCGATAATGTTCTTCTCTTTGTAAGGCACTTTTTGTACCATTGTGTAATGACACTGAAGTGGCCTTTATTTTGCTCAGGTGATGAATTTCCTCCGAATTTCACCGTCCCTCTTGCACTTGCAAGTTCTCTGCGGTATGGTGAAAATCCTCATCAAAAGGCTGCATTTTATGTGGACAAAAGTATATCCGAGTTCAATGCTGGGGGCATTGCAACAGCTATTCAACATCATGGGAAGGTATATCTTGAGGGGAATGATGCTGCTCAAATCTTGGGTGTTCGCTTATTCAAAGCGTTTTAACGAAGTTCTCGTGAACAAGTTTTTTGAGCAAGATGATCAAGGGAGTGATGACATATTTTGTGTGTTGCAGGAAATGTCATACAACAATTATCTTGATGCTGATGCAGCTTGGAATTGTGCCTCAGAGTTTGAGAACCCGACTTGCGTTGTTGTCAAGCACACAAATCCATGCGGAGTAGCTTCTCGTGCTGATATCCTTGAAGCATATAGATTAGCCGTGAAAGGTGACCCAGTAAGTGCATTTGGAGGCATTGTGGCCTTCAATGTCGAAGTTGACGAGGTATGTGCTGATCGTGGTCTCGAGCAAACTGGATCAAACTGCCAATTCTGTGAATGTCTGTTAAACTGTGGAATGAGGGAGTTGATTTGAGTTACATGAGAATTGGCCTGATCTAAGCATGTTCAGTTTCAATTTTGTTTGATATTTGAGCTCTTGCGGCGTTTTCTTCAGGCACTTGCCAAGGAAATCAGGGAATTCAGGAGCCCCACAGATGGTGAAACACGAATGTTTTATGAGATTGTGGTTGCTCCGAAGTACACCGAAAAAGGGCTGGAGATTCTAAAAGGAAAGTCCAAGAATCTAAGAATTCTTGAAGCAAAAATAAACCAGAAAGGAAAGGTTTCTCTTCGACAAGTTAGTGGTGGGTGGCTTGTCCAGAATTCAGATGATCTGACACCCCAAGATATCCAGTTCAATACCATGTCCGAAAAGAATCCTCATGGGAGCGAGCTTGATGATGTAAAGTTTGCATGGCTTTGCGTAAAGCACGTAAAGAGCAACGCTATCGTAATTGCCAAGGTTTGTGCTTCTCGAATATTTTGAAATGAAGTGGTTGCTCAGCTTCCCCGTAACTCCTTACCGTGCCATTATGTTGTGCAGAATAACTGCATGCTAGGTATGGGAAGTGGACAGCCAAACCGTCTGGAGAGCTTAAGAATAGCGTTGAAGAAGGCAGGAGAGGAGGTCAAAGGAGCTGCCTTGGCTAGCGATGCATTTTTCCCTTTCGGTAAGTCGATCATCTAGTAGTGCCACTGCCTCGAAACCTCTATGAGTCAAAGGCTGACTAATGCAAATGGAACGTACAAGTTTCCCCTATTCCGTTGTTCCGGTGTCTTACTAATGAAGTCAAGAAGACATATCCCGGTTGTTAAATTTGCTTAGCTAATGCATTTTACTCGAACTTTCCGACGAACAGCTTGGAGCGACGCGGTGGAAGAGGCGTGCGAGGCTGGGATAGGTTCCATTGCAGAGCCTGGTGGGAGCATCAGGGACAAAGATGCCATCGACTGTTGCAACAAGTACGGCGTTTCGCTGCTCTTTACTAACGTGAGGCACTTCAGGCATTGACAGATTTTGCTTCATTCATGTTGAAGGAAGTTCCTATAAAGTAAGAGACTTCAGCTTCTTCATCTTTTTTATGCATGCTGTTTGAAACTAGTTGGAGAGATTACTCTTTCCCTTTTATCTGTTAGTACTGTAGTCTCCCGTTAACAACCATTAAACTCGCAGATGGATCGGTTAAAAGTTGTTTTAGTTTGATCAGAGTATTCGAGTTTTGAGTTTTGGGTAATAAACTCGGAAAAACTGCTTTGTTTTATTTGTAGTCGGATCCGGCTCAAACCATAGATTTATGGCATCGGGATACCCTTTTTTTTTTAAACGAAAATCAAGTCTCCCAATAAAAAAGAAACTAACGCCATTCCCATGAAAAGAAAATAACGTCATTCTGGTTGCTAACTGTTATTTTTTATCGTCGGTCACGTGAAAGACCACAGGAGGTCGGCGTTCAAAAAAAAAATAATATAAGACTATAGGATGTTGTAATCTTGGTCAGCGTCGTCTATTTTTTATTCATTTACTTAATAAATGACCACGAATTTTATATTTGAAAAATTGTCCCAGTCAACGGGTTTACCCTGTCATTGAAGTGGACATTTGTTAGTGGTCGTGTTTAGATTGGTTGTTACATGTGAAATTGGGTTACAATATTAGAACGGAGGTCAATTTCTCCTATCCATAAATCTATACTGTTTCAAATGTCACAGAATCTTGACCCAAGATATGTTTTTTCTGAGAAAATACAATCTCCGAAGTTGACAATATAAATAGGGACAAAAACACCAAGAACTACGAATAAGTTATGCTTTTTTTTAATATTGCGATATTTGCAACTTTGATTTTTTAATGAACCACATAAAATTGACACTGTAAAATTTATATTTGTGAAAAAACACTGTAAAGTTTTCCAATAAGGGCAGTGCAAATTCAATTAGTTTATTCGTAGGCACGATGCAAGTACGACGTCGGGCCGCCTCGTTATTTTTATGGCAATAGCTAATTCCGGCCAATCGTATCATAGCTAATTAGTAATGCCATTGTTCTAAAATTCGGTAAATAGAATTTTGTCCTTTTTGTCATCTTGATCGGGATCAAATATAGATTAGTCCTATCAGGATACTTATCAGAGTTATAAGAATTTATATATCTTATCAAAAATCTTAACGTAACGAGTATGTGAATCTTTCATACTTATAGACCAGCCTGACCGATGGGTAAAGTTTGCACGGGCTTAATCCCTACCTCTCATGCTTTCAAATGGGGGTCGTGCGAGTGCAACGGGCTATGGGTCTTGTTAGAACAATTGGCTCTGATACGATGTTAGAATCTCCATATGCAACTCAAAACCTTAAGACAATGGGTTGATGGATTTTCAATACTTGTAAACTAGCTCACCACTCTTGCACTAAGCAATGTTGTATTCTCATCTTGGCCCCTCAAACGAGACTCATCGGATTGAAGATTGCACGAGTTTTGACTTCACCAACGTGCGAGAAAAGGGGGTTGTGCGAGCACAACGGGCCATGAGTCTCGTTCTGATATCATATAAGAATTTTCATATCCTAACCAAATCTTAATATAATAAATAGTGAACCTTCCAAACTTATAAATCACTCCAACCCACTTGCAATTTTCGATGTGTAATTCTCTCCAATAAAGATACCTTGTGTTTTCTTACGAAAAACAAAAATCTCCAAATAACGAAAAAAAACTAACGCCATTCCTATAAAGAGAAAACAACAGCGTCCTGGCTGCTAATTGCTATTTTCTCTCGTCGAATGCATTCATTGATCTTGACGTAAGCGTCGGTTGCGTAAAAGACTACAGGAGGTCGATGTTCAAAGATAAAAAAGAGACTAAAAGGAGGTTATGATCTTGGTCAGCGTCACCTATTTTTCTATTTATTTACTTGATAATTGACCACCTATTCATATTACAAATAAGTAGTTAAAAAATTTGTCCCACTCAAGGGATCTCTTAATGAAGTGGATTTTTGTTAATTCTCGAGTTTAGATTGGTTGGTATATGTAAACTCGACGACCATTTTTAGTGGGTTACAATATGTGATATCCAAGTTAATGATTTGTTCTGAAAAATCTTAACTGATTTGATTGATATTATTCATACTAACGGACCTACTTTTCTGGCACACATCTTAAGAAAACTCTAAGGTTAAATGTGTTTGACCTGAAATACACTTTGAATGGGTGATCTCCTGAGAAGTTTTTCAGGATGCGTGCGAATGAGGATAAAGTACGCTGGAAAAGGCTTATGTTGGTTTGTGGTGGTTTGTGAGGACAGTCGATCAGATCACGGGGCGTTACATTTGGTATCAGAGCAAAAAAGATTATGGGATTGTTCCGTGTTCTGTCTGGTACGATGAGGACGTCGCGTATTTAAGGAGGGGTGAATGTGATACCCCGTAAATGATCTATTCTGAAAAATCTTAAGTGATTTGATTGGTACTATCTGTTGGATTTTGAATGAAAAATTCAATGCAAAGCCCAAAGTGGTAAGGCCCAAAGTAGAGGCCCAAAAGGGAAATGAAAGGGGCAATACCACATTGATTAGAGCAAGGAGGATTTCCTTGTTTATAAGGAATTCTCCTCCTCACCTCTCAACTTGATTGGCTACCCAAAAGGCTGACCCACCGCTAGCTGCCTGCGAGGACGGTGCGAAGCACCGTCCGAGCACGAGCACGAGCACGAGCACGAGCACGCATAAGCATTCGTTAGCAATAGTTGTCTTCTTCTCTGCCCCGATTCTCACAACCAAGAGTCCGAAAGTTCTGGGTATATAAGGGTTCGCCCAAAAGTTTCGAGATACGTGTGCAACGTTCTTGGAAATGCCCTAACAGTCGTTGTATCTTGGAGACGATTGCCGTAGCCCGTATCGCACTGAAATATACGGGGCAATCTCGTCTTACGGAGAAAGTGTCCAACACTTGCCTCGACTGAAGTAGATCCTAATCAAGTACACCAACCCTCCGAAACAACAATCGTAAGACGAGATTGTGTACTTGAAGATGGCATCGACAAGCTCAGCACCAGCGGTCCCGGGAACTGTCCACGCCGAAAGGCCGGCCAAGTTCAACGGTACCGAGTTCAAGAGGTGGCAACAGAAGATGTTGTTCTACCTGACGACGCTCAACCTGGTCCGATTCTTGAAGGAAGAGGCTCCGAAGGTGGCGGAAAATGAGGCAGATCAACAGAAGATCAACGCCCTCGATGCATGGAGTCATAGCGACTTCCTATGCCGGAACTATGTCCTAAATGGACTAGACGACACGCTCTACAATGTCTACGCGGAAGCCAAGACCGCTAAGGAGCTGTGGAGTTCACTCGAGAAGAAGTACAAAACGGAGGATGCCGGGACGAAGAAATTCATCGTCGGACGATTCCTCGACTTCAAGATGGTGGACTCTAAGAAGATCATCGACCAAGTGCAGGAGTTGCAGCTGATCCTCTATGAGATCCAAGCCGAAGGGATGCAACTCAGCGAGTCCTTCCAAGTAGCTGTGATGATCGAGAAGCTCCCCCCGCTCTGGAAGGATTTCAAGAGCTACCTCAAGCACAAGAGGAAGGACATGAGCCTAGAAGACCTGATCGTGAGACTTAGGATCGAGGAAGACAACCGAAAGTCCGAAGTCAAGCAAGGCAAGGCCAACTCTGAGACCACCGTGCACCTCGCTGAGGGAAAAAGTGGCAAGAAGAGAAAGAAGTCCGGGGATAAGCAGGAGAAGCAAGAGCCCAAGAAGAAAAAGAATAAGAAGATCAAGGGTGACTGCTACAACTGCGGCAAACCCGGCCACATGGCTAAGGACTGTCGCCAGCCGAAGAAGGACGACCAAGAAAAGGCTAACCTGGCTGAAGACTTTTCCCAGATGGATCTGTCAGCTGTGGTGTTTGAAGCCAACCTGGTGGACAATCCAAGAGAGTGGTTCGTGGACACTGGAGCTACCCGCCACATCTGCTCGGATAAGGAGATGTTCTCGAACTATATCCCGATCACCGGCCGAAAGCTGTTCATGGGAAACTCCTCAACGTCCAAGATCGTAGGTCTGAGTAAGGTGGTCCTGAAGCTGACCTCAGGAAAGGAGCTGACCCTCAAGGATGTGCTGCATGTCCCGGACATCCGCAAGAACTTAGTTTCCGGCTCACTGTTAAGCAAAGCCGGTCTTAAGCTTGTATTTGAGGCTGATAAGTTTGTACTGACCAAAGCGGGTCAATTCATAGGAAAGGGTTATCTAGAAAGGGGGCTATTTAAGATGAATGTAATAACTGTACATCACACCTTTAACGGTGAAAATAAAGTTAATGCTTCTTCTTACTTGGTCGAGTGTTCTAATTTATGGCATGGTAGATTAGGACACGTAAATCTAAACTCACTAAGAAAGTTAGTAAGTTTAAATTTATTACCGAATCTAGAGTTCAACCCATCTGATAAATGTGAAGTATGTGTGGAGGCTAAAATGACCAAAGCACCTTTCCATTCGGTAGAAAGAAGTACTAAGCCTTTAGAGTTAATTCATACGGACACTTGCGATATGAAAAACGTGCAAACTAAAGGCGGGAAAAAATACTTCATCACGTTTATCGATGATTGCACGAGATACTGTTACGTGTATCTCCTAAAGGGAAAAGACGAAACTCTTGATGCCTTTAAGAGATATAAGAATGAGGTTGAAAATCAACTCAGCGTAAAAATCAAAATGATCCGAAGTGATCGAGGGGGAGAATATGTAGCTCTGTTTGAAGAACTCTGTCAAGAACATGGCATTATTCATCAGACGACTGCTCCATACTCACCTCAATCAAATGGCGTAGCTGAACGCAAAAATCGAACTCTTAAAGAGATGATGAACGCTATGTTGATTAGCTCGGGCTTACCCTAGAACATGTGGGGGGAAGCTGTGCTCTCAGCTAACCACATTCTAAACAAATTGCCACACAAGAAAAGGGATAAAACCCCATATGAACTATGGAAAGGAAGGAAGCCTTCCTACGGTTTTCTTAAAGTGTGGGGGTGCCTAGCAAAGGTCGAAGTACCTAAGCCTAAGCAGGTGAGAATAGGACCCAAGGCCATTGATTGCATCTTTATCGGATATGCACAAAATAGTAGTGCTTATCGATTTTTGGTGCATAAATCTGAAAACACTGAGATAAACACGGGAATGGTCATAGAATCAAGGAACGCAACGTTCTTTGAGAATAGCTTTCCTAATAAGGAAAGAAAGGAAGGAAGTCCAAAGAAAAGGGCTCACGAGACTACGCAAGGGTCAAATCAGAAAGATGATGAACCTAGACGTAGTAAACGGATGAAGGTAACCAAATCTTTTGGTCCGGATTATCTAACCTATGCGTTAGAAAATGAACCCAGGACAATCCAAGAGGCATTGTCCAGTCCAGATGCTCCTCTCTCGAAGGAAGCTATCAACAGTGAGATAGAATCCATTATGCAAAACCACACGTGGGAAATCGTGGATCTCCCACCGGGCTGCAAACCTTTGGGATGCAGGTGGATCCTCAAAAGGAAATACAAAGCTGATGGATCAATCGACAAGTACAAAGCTCGATTGGTAGCTAAGGGGTTCAAACAGAAGGAGGGATATGATTTTTTTGACACGTATTCACCAGTCACTAGAATCACATCAATTAGAGTACGCATAGCTGTTGCAGCACTCTATCGAGATCCACCAAATGGACGTAAAAACAGCTTTCCTAAATGGAGAACTGGAAGAGGAGATATACATGGAGCAACCTGAAGGGTTTGTGGCTCCCGGTCAAGAGCATAAAGTGTGTCGACTAGTCAAGTCACTATACGGGCTAAAACAAGCGCCGAAATAGTGGCACGAGAAATTTGACAGAACAATGCTGTCAAATGGATTTAAGATCAATGAGTGCGATAAATGTGTTTACATTAAGGGCACACCTGAAGCTTACGTAATTGTATGTCTCTACGTAGATGACTTACTAATTATGGAAAGCAATAAAGAGGTTATTGTGAAAACTAAGAATATGTTAAAGAATTACTTTGACATGAAAGATATGGGTCTGGCAGACGTCATACTAGGAATAAAAATTTCTAGGAAAGCTGACGACATTATCTTGACACAATCCCACTACGTGGAAAGCGTGCTTAAGAAATTTGAAGCTTTTGACAAACCTCCGGTTAAGACTCCAGTAGATTTGAATCTACACTTAGCCAAGAATCGAGGGGACCCAGTATCTCAACTGAAGTATGCGCAAATTATCGGGAGCTTGATGTATTTAACAAACTGCACTCGCCCCGATATTGCGTACTCAGTTAGTAAACTTAGCAGATTCACAAGTAATTCAGGAAAGGATCACTGGCTAGCTCTAGAAAGAGTTTTACAGTATTTAAAATATACCATAAACCATGGCATACATTATGCTAAATATCCAGCTGTATTAGAAGGATACAGTGACTCAAACTGGATATCAGATACAAAGGACTCCAAATCTACGAGTGGATACGTATTCACCATAGGAGGAAGAGCCGTGACGTGGAAGTCCTCTAAACAAACATGCATAGCTCGATCCACCATGGAGTCGGAGTTTATAGCGCTAGACAAAGCTGGGAAAGAAGCTGAATGGCTCAGAAATTTCCTAGAGGATATTCCGTGCTGGAGCAAACCGGTGCCTCCCGTATTAATATATTGTGATAGCATATCTGCAATCGGGAGAGCACAAAGTACAATGTACAACGGAAAGTCTCGACATATCCGTCGGAGACACAATACCGTTAGATAATTGATCTCTAGTGGGGTGATCACCATTAATTACGTAAAGTCCAAGGACAACTTAGCTGATCATTTTACGAAAGGAATTAATAGAGATCAAATGTACAACGCAGTAAGGGAAATGGGATTAAAATCCACACACTAAAGAATGTCCATAGCGGTAACTCAACCATGATGAGTGGAGATCCCATAAACTTGGTTCAATGAGACAACTAAGTTATGGAGGGTTCAGTTAATCATCTGGAACCTATCTCATTCTCAGAAGCTGCCCAGGTATTAACCTGCAGAGGTATGGTAAGGTTAAGCATTACACTTTTAATGATTCATATACCTTGATGAAGGTGGAGTATGGCAGGATACTCCTGATAGGAGATCACCTATGTAAGTGTGAAGTGAGGCCGCTTCAAATGGGAAAAATACTTATGAATCCAAGATACGGTCCATGGCCAAAACGGACACAACGTGAGAACCCAAATATACTAGGGTTATTATTGTGTAAATGTTATTGTCTTGGTTTACGCCAAAAGCTGACGGTTCAAAACATCGTGTTCACCGAGCAGCGAGTAAATCCGATAACATATTACTAGAGAAGGTTCAAAGCCGCAAGCTACCTATCTCGATGCAATAATAACACGTCAGAACTTTCGATTAGAGTCTGCATGCATTAATCATCATTCATGTGGGGGATTGTTGGATTTTGAATGAAAAATTCAATGCAAAGCCCAAAGTGGTAAGGCCCAAAGTAGAGGCCCAAAAGGGAAATGAAAGGGGCAATACCACATTGATTAGAGCAAGGAGGATTTCCTTGTTTATAAGGAATTCCCCTCCTCACCTCTCAACTTGATTGGCTACCCAAAAGGCTGACCCACTGCTAGCTGCCTGCGAGGACGGTGCGAAGCACCGTCCGAGCACGAGCACGAGCACGAGCACGCGCACGAGCACGCGCACGCGCACGCGCACGTGCGTGTGCGTGTGCGCATAGCGCATTGGACGCAGGTCGCAATGGGCGCTTTGTGGCGCACTTGGCACTTCGCACGTGCGCATCATCGCGAGGAGCTGGAGGAGCCTTAAGTATTTTGCCCGAGTCCGGAGGCAGCTGCGCAGCTACCGAAGCGACGAGGAGCTGCGAGCGCCTACCAGGATGGCCACCGAAGAGGCACGAAGGGCTGGAATGTGCAGGAGACTTCCAGAAGGTCGAAGGGTCGCGAGATCCCTCACGAAAGGGAGCGAGCGCAGCCTAGCGCACCTGGAAGGATCCAGAAGCCACCGAAGGGCCACGAGCGCAGCCAGACAACCTGCTGGCCGAGCGGACGCGTCCCTTCGGGATGGCTGCTTCCCTGCCTCCTCCAGCCTATAAATAGGCCTGCCCCCTTGCCATAAATCCTCATCCCATCAACTCATTGCATAAGCATTCGTTAGCAATAGTTGTCTTCTTCTCTCCCCCGATTCTCACAACCAAGAGTCCGAAAGTTCTGGGTATATAAGGGTTCGCCCGAAAGTTTTGAGATACGTGTGCAACATTCTTGGAAATGTCCTAACAGTCGTTGTATCTTGGGGACGATTGCCGTAGCCCGTATCGCACTGAAATATACGGGGCAATCTCGTCTTACGGAGAAAGTGTCCAACATTTGCCTCGACTGAAGTAGATCGTAATCAAGTACACCAACCCTCTGAAACAACACTATCTATATCAATAATGTGCACTTATTAAATTCTCTCACTCGCACGTTAAAAAATGCTCGTATTGGTCTGTGGAGACAGTCGGTCAGATCACGGAGCGTTACATAATATAAGAACTGTTGAGTTTGGCGAGGACAAAAGTAAAAGAGAAATTATTTTCCTGTTTTGTTTCAGACTCCTAATTTGACCTAAATAGATTACTTGATGTACAAGAGTTTGACTCTATATAAAGGCATATTATCCAAAGATTTTGTATTGCTTTGTGGCTTGGATCCATCAATAAAAATTCTCTTTTTTCTCCGTGGACGTAGGCATTAGGCCGAACCACATTATCTATTGTGCCCGTGTTCTTTGTGCGTATTATTCTCTAAGTTGCTGAATTCCTAACAACAACGAAGGTCAATTTTTTGTACACTTAAAAAGTAAAATCTATGCTGTTACATATATCACTGAATCTCGACCCAATATATGTTTTTCTGAGGCTCATCCGGTGAAAATAAAACCTCCAAAGTTGACAATATGATAGCCACCGAGTTAAAAATGAGAAATAATATGGCGAAAGCACCAAAAACTACGGGGTAGTACAAATTCATTGAGTTTATCTCAGGCATGACGCAAGTACAACGTATAGTGGATGGTTCGAATCTTCGCAAGTACCGGGTAATATTAAAAAAAAAATCTCAAATCTTTTTATCAAATGCAAAAGTAATACATCGATAATTCGAATCTTCTTAGCATGGAGGAAAGGCAAAATGATCCTTAAATAGATGGAAGGTTATGATTCAAATCCTCCCAAGAATAGGCTCACGTACTTTTTTTTTTGGTGTCTAGCACACAATATTAAATGTCAAAATTTTCCCTAAAAAAATATTAATCAAAAATTACTGTTAGGTTCTTGGTATTTGGCATATTTGTCTCTCACTCCCATGTATTTTAAAAATCGATTAAAATTCTTCATAATTTGGCAAAGTAATACTCTCAGGCTTCTCGCTTCTCGCTAATGTGAATAATTTTTTAATTATAAAAAGACTATTTTACCCTTGGTCATCTTCAACCTCAAACCTTCTCCGTTTCCGCCGATGAACCCAATTCAATCAAAATCATTTTAACGAAAAACCCAATTCAATCAAACACATATCCAGAATAATCGGAACTATTTCCCAGTAATTGGAGATGAACAACAAATTCTTCGCTCGCGATCGCAGATCTGGGCCCACGAGCTCAGCGGAGACGTTTTGAGTAAAATTCAATCGACATTTTTTAGGATAGCTCCGACGAGCTTGACGACGTCGACGGAGGTGGAAGATGACGTTTGTACGTCGTCTGCGTTTGCTACTATCAAAAATAGATCGAAGAAGCCGGCGACAGAGGTGGTAGAAGGCACCGAAAAGCCTGACTGATTCCCGACCGATTCCATGGATGCCTCTCGAAAACTACGACGCCGGCGCGCTTGGCGCTCCAGCTGCTCCCGACGATTCCAATCGATTCTGACGCTCCAGCTAGATGGAGACGATGCCGACGCTCGGTGCTCCATCTGAACGCCCCTCACCTACCCGAAGAACATTCCCTATCTGAATGGTCGTCGTCGGAGAGGAGAGTTAGTCGGCGGACGGTGGAATCGGGCTCGGAGAGAAAACAGGGACGAAGATGGGTTTTTGGGCTTGGCGTCGTGGAGACGATGACGGTGGAATCGAGCTCGGAGAGAAAACAGGGACGAAGATGGGTTTTTGGGCTTGGCGTCGTGGAGACGATGACGGTGGAATCGAGCTCGGAGAGAGAACAGGGACAAAGATGGGTTTTTGGGCTTGGTGTCGTGGAGACGATGACGGTGGAAGTTCGTCAGCGTTTGTATTTAATAGTTTATTAATTTTTGTAAGGATATATAAGTTATTTACTTAAAAAAATTGATCGATGACGTCAGATGACATCAGCGAGGAACTTTAGAATATAATTTTATCAAACTATGGAAAATTTTTAATCGATTTTCAAAATACAGTAGGGTGAGAGGCGAATATGCCAAGCATCAGAAACCTAACAGTAATTTTCTCAGTAATTTTCTCAAATATTAAATGTCAAAATTATATTTTCCCTTGGCCTTTTAGGACTACCTTCTGCACGATGGATTTAGTTGCATGAAAATACAGATGGGACCTCGATATAAATCTAGCTATTAAAACTTCTTACTGATTAAATTGAAATAATATATATTGCTCCGACAAGATCTCCATATATATACATGAGAGAAAACAAAAAAAAAGAAAAAAAAACATGATAAATCTACAGAAAAACACTGTATAGGTTACTTGCTAGAGACAATTACACAACCTTGCAGTATGTGCCATGGACTTATTACACTAAGCATAGCAATCACTCGCAACCTCGCTAGAGAGAGATTCCTCCAACAACCTAAATTCATACAAAGGAAAGTCAACAAAAAACCCATCATCGGGCATCTCCAAGTAGTTACAAGGACTACCATAGTTGATAATACTATTAGGGTCACCACCATCGCTTGGCACCGGCAAGTGATTGCAATTATTCTCGTGATCAACACTATTTATGGCCTTATGATCATGATCATCAGACGAAGTAAACTCCTTGCAATAGGCCTCCTCCAAGCCGATTGATTGCTCCGGCCACTCTACCGGATGCGAATTTTGTTGTTGATGATGATGACAGTGATGATCTTGGTTATTATTATTGTTATTGCTATTACTGTTGACTCCAAAGAGAGAGATCATGTTGGTTGATCCGCGACGACTTTGGACCTTCCCAAGCTTGAAGTTCAAGTTAACTGGACCGTTGGGTGATATTTTAGGGCATCCGGTGAATTTTTGCACCACTGCTCTAAAATTGTTGGGGTTGGCATTTAGATGGGTCGTAGGTGTTTTCTTGGAAGCTCTAGACCTTCTCCTTGTAATTGGCTTTGAGAAGGTATGTGTCCTCACTAGTTTGCCGCTTGGAGACACAACTCTTCGTGATGGTGGTGAAGTTGTAGTAGTAGTACTACTGTTGCTTGGGCTACCTGTAAGAATAGAGAGGTCAGAGGCGATATAATCGATTTGTTCTAATATCATGAGTGAGATGAGAATCGTATAACAACGATAAGATCCGATTGAATAAACAGAGCAGTCAAAAATCATGACAAAATTATTGATAAGATCACATGGACCGACTCACTTGGATATAATTAAACATGGGTTGTGCAACAAAAATAGACAACAAGATGGACTCGCTATAACAAATTCGAGAATACCGAGGAATTCGAATTTCACGTACCTTGCCCATGATGAAATGATTGTTCATAAACTTGCAACCACTCCATGTTAGCACCGAATAGAGTAGTGTCTCCCATGTTGGCTATTTTGGGTCTCTCTCTCTCTCCCTATCTATTTGGTTTTCTGTCTGAATTATTACCTCCAAGATTTTGTCATGGTGGATTACGGAAAGAACCAAACTACCACAACTCGTATATATAGTGTGGTGACGAGAAGGTTCGGTCAAACTAAAACAGCTTAAGCTTGACTTTCCTTCCTTCCAAACAAAATAGCTTCACTGTTCCTTTACTCTTATTAATTACTTTTATATGCATATAAGATGATCTTGGGAGGTGGGAGTGATGTTTCCTAGAAGTAAGATGTAGATGATTATCAAATTAATATTGATCGAGATTTTATAGCAATGTTTTCAAAATTGCAGTCTAACCTGCGTCTCGATTGGTCAAACGTTATCCGAGATCATTCTCTAGTCATTTTTGACTAATAATCAGAGAGCGGTTCAACCGCTCAAAAACTCGTCAGACTGTCTGATCGAACACCTCCGAGTGAATCGGTTCTTCCAAAACAAAATAAAAATAGACGACAAAAAATAACAAAATATAAAACGACCAAACATATATAAACAGAAAAACTAACAAAAGTTACAAACGGCCTAATCTTCTTCGAGTTTCTACCCATCAAAACTAAAATCCTCATTCTTAACCTAATTTGTCCACGACTGAAGTCATATCAGTGTCTCACGCCGCTCGACTTATTAAATTAATGTGCTACACTTATAAAGATTTTGTTTAGATATGTTGTAGAGAAAAGTTGGTAAATATGTGGAAAAAGTAAACGAACGAAGGAGAAATAGGGAAATGGAGAAGAAGATGGAAATGGCGGAGAGAAGGTTTCGACGGTTATTTTTGGGTAAGTGAAAAACCACTATTATAATTCCAGAGAGTTCCTCTCCTTTACAAAGTAACTACCCAGCTATATTTATACTAAGGAGTACAAGTGTCCAGTTAGATGAGTGAGATGGCATCCTCTTATTGTTACTGCGTGGCATTTTCTTGAGTGGAATCTAATTCCTCTGTAATTACAATATTGCCACTATGCTCAGTCTTCAACACCCTCCCGCAAGTTGGAGAATGGATATCAATCATTCCCAACTTGGAGATCAAGAACTGATGGCGTCGAGAGGTCAAACCTTTGGTAAGAATGTCTGCAACCTGATAGTCAGTGGGAACGTGAAATAAGTGGACCAAACCCTGCTGTACTTTTTCACGAATGAGATGGCAATCTAACTCAATGTACTTTGTCCGTTCGTGAAAGACGGGATTCTCAGCGATAGCAATAGCAGACGTGTTGTCACAGTAAACAAGGGATGGGCCAGCCGGAGGAAAATGCAGATCAGTGAGTAAGTATTTGAGCCATTGTAATTCGCGGGCCAAGGAAGCAAGGGCACGGTACTCTGCTTCTGAAGAAGAACATGAAACAGTAGGTTATTTTTTGGACTTCTAACTAACCAAAGACTCACCAAGGAAACTGTCCACCCTGTAACAGATCTGCCAGTGTTCAAATATTTCCCCCAATTGCTGTCACTAAAAGCCTTGAGCTGCAGAGATGATTGGCTGGAAAAGAAGATACCTAGACCCGGAGTGCCTTTCAAATACCTGAGAACGCGATAAGCAGCTCTCATGTGATTGTGAGTGGGTCTAGAATTGTACTGAGACAACTGTTGAACAGCAAAACTAATATCAGGTCTAGTGTTAGTCAAGTAGAGAAGTTTTCCAACGAGTCTTCGATATGTGGAAGATATAATGGGATGACCAGAATCAAGAGGAGGTTTATCCAACCTATCTGCAAAATTGTCAGCTTCTGCAGTTTTTGAAACTGCCGCCGAATTTAAACTTGCAGAATCATTAACAGAATGGTCAGGCTCGAAGACACAAGCATCCAGCAGAGGACTATCGTTGGCAGAAAGCTGGCATGATGCATCAATGGGTGTGCAAACTGGTTTGCAACCTAAATAACCTGTCTCTTTAAGAAGCTCAAGTGTATATTTCAACTGACATAAATGCAAACCTGTATCTCGGCGGGCAACTTCCAGACTGAGAAAGTATTTAAGAGAACCAAGATCCTTGAGTTTCAAATAGCCACTAAGAGCCTATTGAACAGATGCTATGGCAGCCTGAGTTTGACCTGTGAGGACAATATCATCTACGTAGACTAGTAGAGCAACAAATGCACCAGACTGATCAACCATGGTAAACAAAGAATAGTCACTTGCAGACTGGACAAAACCCATGGTCAGGAGTAAAGAAGTCAGTTTGGCAAACTATTACCTACTAGCCTACTTGAGACCATACAAGGATTTGCATAAGAGACAGACCTTGCCCTCATCAGATGCAACAATAGACAAGCCAGGTGGAGCCTCCATGTACACCTCTTCAGCCAAATCACCATTAAGAAATGCATTGTTGACGTCTAACTGATGCAAGTGCCAGCCCTGTTGAACTGCAATAGCTAACAGCAATCGAACAGTAATTAATTTGGCAACAGGATTAAAAGTATCAAGAAAATCAATACCAAATGCTTGAGTATAGCCTTTGGCAACCAATCGAGCCTTGTAATATTCAATAGAATCATCAGATTTGTACTTGACTTTGTAAATCCACTTGCATCCAATAGGAATCTTGCCAGGCGGCAAAGAGACAAGATCCCATGTGTGATTAAGGGCCAGAGCAGCTAACTCCTCAGTCATGGCCTTCCTCCAACAATCCTCTTTAACAGCTTCCTTATACTTAGTGAGTTCGACTACGGAAGCTATGGCTATACTATACACTCTATGGGAAGCACTTAAATGGTCAAAAGAAAGATAATTAGTAATAGGATATGGAGTGGAACAACGAGGAGACACATGAGACATAACAGAACTACTAGATTGAGGAAAAAGAGCAGATATATACTGTTGTAAGTGAGCTGGTGGTCTCGTGCAACGTGTAGAACATCTGACTGGTACAGAGGGAGCAGCAGGGGAAGGTGGAGATGTTGTATTTGGGTTAGGACTAAAGAAATCAGGTTGGGAAGGCAAATGAGTAGGTGGAGCAAGTGGTGTAGAGGAAACAAAGTCTGAAGGATCAGAAAAAGAGGCTGGCATGGGAAGGCAATCTTGATCTGTGGAGAAAAGTTGAAACTCTGAGTTCTGAGAGTGGTCTGCAACACCAAAAGGATAGATGTCCTCATAGAATATGACGTCACGAGAGATCAGAACCTGATGGTTGTGTAAATCATAAACTTTGTAGCCTTTGACTCCAAGGAGAAATCCCAGAAACACACATTGTTTACTTCGTGGATCAAACTTGGATCTCCCTGGACGAAGATTGGAGGCATAACAGAGACATCCAAAGATCTTGAGGTCACTAAGAACAGGTGGTTTTCCAAAAAGAAGCTCATATAGTATTTTGTGGCGAAGGATTGGAATTAGTGTTCTATTTATAAGGTAAGCAGCATGAAGAACTGCATCACTCCAAAAAACTAGGGGCAAATTAGCATGAAATATGATGGTACGAGCAATGTTCAAAATGTGTTGATATTTTCTTTCCACCCTCCCATTTTGTTGAGGTGTCATGACACAAGAAGTTTCATGGAGAATACCCGTGCTAGAGTAAAAATCTGTCATCATAAACTCTCTCCCACCATCAGACCTGATCACTTTGATCTTTGTGTGGGACTGAGTCAAAACCATTTGATAAAATTCCACAATACACTGTCGGACCTCTGCTTTATTATGCAGCAAACAAATCCACAAAGCACGAGAGTAATCATCCACAATAGTCAAAAAATATGTATAACCATCATGAGAAGGTAGTCTATTCTTGCCCCAAATATCCATGTGGACTACATCAAACATACTATCAGCTCGAGAATCACTAACAGGGAAAGGTAATCGTTTTTGCTTTGCTAAATTGCAGGGCTCACAGTGAGTAAGGAAACATGTAGTTATTCTGGAGTCTAAGATTTTGAAAAAGAAAAGTTTATGAGGTGGTACATGACTAAGGAGGCAATGCCAAAGATCAATTTGCTTGGTTACAAGATTTATATTGGTTTGGGTTGCTGCTCCATGTACAGGCTACAAGAAGTAGAGACCACCACGCTCTTCAGCCTTGCCAACCACCTTCGAAAGGGTAAGGTCCTGAATATGACAATGATCCTTAGTGAAAGACATGGAATAGGAAGGATACTTGAGAAGTTTAGACAAAGACACAAGATTGATCTGGAATTCTGGGATAAAAAGAACCTGATGAAGTACTAAAGCACCTAGCTGAACATCTCCAATATTAGTCACAGAGATTTGTTGACCATTAGGAAGACAAACAAACATATTTGGTGAAGGACGTAAGGTAATGAAGTGATCTAAGGAGCAAGAAATATGGTCCGTCGCTCCAGAATCTATGAGTCAACTAGTATGAGACAAAAAAGAATTAACTAAAGGATAGACATGAATGTGGTTACCAGACTTGTGTTGAGGAGGAAGACTAGATGTGGTTAGAGGAGACAAGTTTGGAGGAGGAAGTCATAGTGGAGTTGTAGAAGAGGATTGTTGAACCAAACCCATGACATCAGTGTACTGCTGGTGTGTAAGGTTCAACTTAAACAGTTCATGTGACAAATCCAACACTCTTGATGTACCAGGATTGTAACTAGTTGGTCCATTGCCCACCTGACGCACTGATGCTGAATCAACACCAAAATTGCTCGGATAAGTAGCAGGGAAACCAACTTGATTCAAAGAACTGTAGTTAGAACCAGAAGGAGGTCTATTCATGCCAGGATAGAAGCCCCGTGGTCTATAACCAGGAGGATATCCATACTTCTTAAAGCACTTATCCACAATGTGACCTAGGCCTCCACAATATGTGCATTGAGGTTTCTTATTTCCTCCGTTCCAAGTTCGTCTGTTGCCTTGATAACCTTGTGCAGCCAAAACTGGACTCGAAGAAACAGATTACTGGGGTATAGGCTGCTGAGATGTAGTTGCCATAATCGGATGCAAAATGTGTATCTCATGTTCCCCAGCAAGAGATAGAACACGATTGATTGAAGGCAAAGGGTCCAGCGTTAATATTTGTGATCTAAGTCCATTGTAGTTATCATTCAATCCTCGCAAAAAATGCATTACTTTATCTCCTTCAAGATAACTTCTCATTGCCACAGCCACAACACAATTATCACCACAGAGACCTACATTGATTCTGTCAACACATTTACAACTAGGCACAACTCTCAATTGCAGCAACTGATCCCATAAAATCTAAAAATTCGTGTAGTAATCGTTCACACTTAACGCACCTTGCCTCAGATTGTAGATATGTTCCTGAAGAGATACTATTTGCATAGATTCACCTCTTCTGAAACGTTCTTTCAGATTCTTCCACAGCGCAGTCGCCGACTCAAACCAGAGGACGCTCTGTGAGATAGTAGGCTCAACGGAACGACAGATCCAGCTAATCACCATAGTATTGCATCTGTCCTAATTAGAATGCCTAGGATCATCAATCGCAGGTCGGGGAATAACCGTCTATGAACCCTAGCTTATTCTTCGAGCAGAGCGCCAGTTGAATAGATCGACTCCAGGAGTGGTAATTTTTGCCATTTAAGAGAGGCGTAACAAGAATCACTGCCGGTGACTCATTCGTGGCCAAGAACAAAGGATCTGATTCGGAAACCGCTCTAGGAAGAGACACAGGTGTTGTATTCGCCATTGACGAAGAAGAAATAGCTCAAAATAGCTCAAACAATAAGAGGATGAAGATAAACTGAGGATCTTTAGGCAAAACACACGCCTAAAGGCTCTGATATCATGTGGAAAAAGTAAATGAACGAATGAGAAACATGGAAATGGAGAAGAAGATGGAAATGGCGGAGAGAAGGTTTTGACGGTTATTTTTGGGTAAGTGAAAAATCACGATTATAATTCCAGAGAGTTCCTCTCCTTTACAAAGTAACTACCCAGCTATATTTATACTAAGGAGTACAAGTGTCCAGTTAGATGAGTGAGCTGGCATTCTCTTATTGTTACTGCGTAGCATTTTCTTGAGTAGAATGTAATTATAATATTGCCACTATGCTCAGTCTTCAACATATTTAAATTTATTTGGTATTTTGTTATTTTTTTTGCTAAATTGAACTTATTTAATAATTATTTGAGTAAAAAGAAAAAGTAAAAATTTTTGGTCTGATTGGGTCGACTGCATGAACCAAAAATTGAAGATTTTTAGATTGCCTTGAGGTTTGGATTTAATAACATTGTTTCAGGCAAGGTTGTTAGGATCTAGAGTTAACTACTGGGATCTTAGAATTTTACGATTCACCATGGGCAAAACAAGTCAGAGCCTCTACAAGATCTGGAGTCGAGCGGGATCTGTGGGATCTGAGTAATAACTCCTAAGATCCTGAGATCTACGAGTTAACTCTTAAGATTATGAGATCCGAGTTGGAGCGATGGATGTTTCTCAACGCTTCCAGGGGAGAGAGAAGGATAAGAGGTTATCCTTCGTTTAATATTTTAATAATATATGTTATTCGGATAACTATACTTTTTTACTATATAGGCCAAAACACAAAAATCTACTGTACTTTGTTTAATATTTTTTAATAACATTTATTATTCGGATAACTATTGATGTACTAAAATGCTTAAAATGACATGATTGTTGTTGAGCTCAGAAATTAATAATCAAATTTACATTAATTAATATCTCTGAGATTAATAATTTTAGAGTTATTGAAATCTATATTTTTATCCTACCAATTTTTTACCACTTATTTCTTTTACATCAATTTTGATGTTTATTTTATTTTGTTTATTGCTCGTCAATCACATTATGTAATCTATAGATACGTAGTGGATTACCATTAAAAATGTATTGAACTGATGTTATTGTGTATAAATTTATGGAAAAAAAATTGGTCATTAGTGAAAAGTTTATGAAAAGATTATTAATCTTAATTATTTCTATAATTTTATCTATTTGGTGGATCTTACGATTCATATTACGATTTTACGATCTACGCTTTTTCTATGCTCGAACGATCTTTAGTGAAATCCCAATTTTGACAACCTTGGTTTCGGAGACTTGACTCAACTTTTGGGCTTACACTATACGTATATATTTATTAATTTAACTTTTTACGAAACTACCTGTAACTTGCGATATTATATAATATTAGTAAGTAAATAATCTATATAACTATCAACCAATCCTCGACCGATTTCTTGCGTGACAAGTTTCTGTTGGTATTTATGGCATTTTTCTTAGTGAAAATTGCGTATTAGTCTAACCGTGCAAATCGTTTACAAATTTAAAGAGATCCAGAATTTAAATCCTAACATGTATAATTATAATGTATAATTATAATGTATAATTTACGGTTATGAAAAACTGTGTATTAGTCGAATCGCTTGAAGTCATCCTCTTAATTAATTGCCGCTACCTACGAGATAATGACCACCCAGAATAAAAAAAAAATTAGCGATTAACTAACTTGGTGGATTGGTATGTAATGGACGTGATCCATCGACGCAAATGCAGCAGCCCCATTGAATCTTACATGTGGTTGCGAAAACGAATAATACAGAGCCGATTATTTTTAGTGATACTCATAATAATATTTATTTTATTTATAAACTCAAGAGTTTAAGATATCCATAAATTTTATTGCTTGAACTCAGTTTTTCCGAAAATATTTTATATAAACTTTTAGATAGGTTAAGAATAAGAAATTAATTATACGATCCTTGTAATTTATGTCCATCCCTCCTGTGATGTCTGCTTGGCCCAGTCTACGCCCATTAATTAATTATGGCTTTTGCTTTCAACAGTTGTCGACCTTTTTTTTAATAAGTAAATATGCATTAATAAAGGAACGAAATAAAACAGTACAACAAGCAACCAAAAACTAGAAGAGATGGTAATTAGAGTGGAAAGACCCAATCTCCTTTCCAGTGGTGGCTCCTAGTGCAAGAAACTTTGCCTTACCGAACAAACTCGCTATTTGCAAATAAGTTTAATATATCTGAACCCAAAATTATCGAATCTTGAAAGAGTCCGAGAAGAGCTCAAATTCCTGGTTGTCCCTATTTTTAAAAGTTTTTGACCAAAGGAGCTACTCGCGAGTACGGTAGTAGATAGAATGTTTGACAAGTTTACGATCGCATTGCTTCTCGTCGAAAATTACTTAGTTCCGATAATTCCAAATGATAGAACCAAATAACGTGTACCAAACATTCCCAGACATACCATCATTAGACAATCCACTCCAATTCGATAATGCGGATTCAATAGAAAAAAACTCACACCAAGCAATTCCAATACACTTAACAAAATGATCCCAAATCAGTTTTGAGAAGGAGCACAAAAGAAGCAGCTGTGTGGCGGTCTCATCTTCATCCAAACAGTTGTCGACCTAGCGACGGTAAAAAGAAGGTGGCGGCTGAAATACATTTTTGTTTGGCTTTTGCTTCCTCTTCCCATAATCAGCGGCTCTTTGGACGGACACCCATAATTAAACTAAGGGAAAAAGCTATTTTTAGAAGAAAAAAGAAAGTTATTGGATTGCATCGATTATTGTTCAAACAATAAATTTATAACAAATTATACTTATAAAATTCGTTGTACGCGTTCATAAATAGAAACAACTTTCCTCTTGTAAGATATTGTAGCTTCACTTTGCATCTTGTTCATAAATGAAACAATGGGTTGTAAAATGATAATGAGGTTCACTCACTTTGATACTATATTTTAGTCATCATGTTTAATCTCAAATTTGACGATTATTAATAAGTATAATTATAATTATTTCAATTAAAATTTTCATTGTGCTGTATTCTTTGTGACATAACATATTATCATGTACATACGGCATATACCTATAGTCGACACCAGAAATACACATCGGTCTTTGTAAACTCAGATATCATAGTCTCTAGGTCTTATTTTAGGAGGTAATTTTTTCATAATATTTTTTTAACGATTGTGATACTTAAATTTAAGATTTTTTAAATGTATATAAATCTCTTAGGATTTAAACAAATTTATATTATTAAATGGTCTTAAATTAAGTACACGTTTCCACACCAATGCACACTTGCCAGCCCTCAAAGGGCATAGCTTGCACGAGCAAGTCCCACAGAATCGTGTAGGTTTGACCAAAAGTATATCACATCCTACCGTTGAATTCCACGCCTTGGGACCTTGGAATGATAGAGCACTTGCGGTGCTCAATTTTGACGGGCTACATGTTAGATGCCTTAGTAAACGAAGTTACGGTGACTTTATTTGAATAACTATTGGAGTAGGGATGGCAAAAAATTTAGGCCCCGCAAGCCAGATTCTTACTCTATACTCGAATCGTTACAGACTTGGCGTTTGTTGGTCTAAGGTAGAGTGAATATATGAGTCGACTTTTAAATTAGGGTATGGGTTTAGTCCGTCTCGATAGGATCTGGAGACGGATCCAGAGTAGTCGTCTCAAGGTCGGCCTAACGGAGAAGGGAAAAAAGTGCTAGATTATGAGCTACGGACTAAGGAAAAGAAAAGATAAGATAAGTAACAATTGTTGTTGTTGTGTTGTGGATGTTTTCTCCTTTGCCCATGCCCTCTTTATATAGACGTCTTCATCCTAGCGTCGGCCTCTTGAATAGGAAAAAATTAAATTAGGTCGTTTCCAACTCAACCCGGCCTTGTATAGGAAAATCTTAACTGAGACCGCTTTCAATATAGGAACGAGACCGTCTTTCCCACGAGACCGCCTTGCATATAAGACCGCCTTCCATATGAGACCGTCTTTCCTACAAGACCGCCTTTGCTACGAGACTGCCTTCCATATGTGACCTCCTTTCAATACAAGAAAGAGACCGCGTCTTCAAAATAGGAATGCCAAGGCCGTGGTGAATAAGCATCCCCAGGCCAAAACAAGAACATCCCAAATAATGGAAGATCCGGCTCAACTTAGAAAAATCTCAAGGCCATGACTGCATATCAAAAAATCTAGCCTCAATATAGGAAACTTCGTTTGGGCCTCACGTAAGAGAAGACAAAGTCACTTATTAACCAAAATGCAAGACCACTTCTTGAGTACATGCTCACATAGACGCCCTGGCATAATTTTTTACGCCCTGGAGGAATTCGTGGACGCCTTGGCATCATGCTCCTCCATAAATGTCCTCACGTGAAGCCCTCGACACCCTTGCCGTGGTCACATGTACCAATCCATTTTGAAAAAGAATGCCCTTCTTGCACCTAGAACGACCATGAATCACATCATACCAACTCCGAGCTTGTGGTCCAAAGTTAACACCAATTCACCAAGGATGGGTATGGTTGTCTTAGTGCCCACCATATGTTTGTGAAAACTTCGAAGCTCTTTTCTCCTGACCCCCACCGTATAGGACGTCCATGTGACGGACGTCGTACGAAAATCGTTCGTGCAACGGTCGTCCGTGATGCAGGGACATGGACATGGACATGGTCTAGACGCTTTTGGTGAGGCGACGTTAACATGGCCCAAATACCTTTGGCGAGGCGACGTCGACATGATCCAGACACTCATAACGAGATGACGTGGACATGGTCCAGATGCCCTTGGTGAGGCAACGTAGACATGCACCTTGATCTAGGCCTCTCCTTTAAGGACATGAGACCCTTCATAAACTTTGTGATAGGCGTCGCCCCTACGGGCATAGACTTGGAACTAAATCTCGCCTTCATCGGCGTGGACCTCATGCTCAGCGTCACCTCCTTAGATATGAAATATTTGTACTCCAACATATCTAAATAAAACTAGACTCAAATCTTACCTATAGACCAAAATCTAGGGTAGGGTAAGGATATTTATCAAGAATTTAAAAAAAATACAGTTTGACCGATTTGATTACGAACCGGATTGTTTAGACTTTAGCATACATGATTTGAGTGTTAAACCAGTAATCTTGCGAACCACCCAAGATTCTATCGGACCAGGTGGTTCACTCTCATTTTTTCGGCCAGACCGAGCAGTTCATTTAGAATTGAAAAAAAATTCCAAAATCCTCACAACTTCCCTAATTTTGCCCAATTTTTTCTAATTTTTCCTATTGGTTAGATTCTGGAACCTATATTTATATTATTTACCTATATTATTTATATATATTTTTTAAAAATATTATTAAAAAATATGGTCCGACCAAGAGGTTCCTGTGTCATTTTTTAAAACCTTAGTATTTATTTTATATTTTGTATTAAAATTTCAATATTATTTTTTAAGTTAATGAATCCATGGGTATGATATGGATCTTGAATTCGACCATAAGAACCCTAAAGATTTAAGACTAAGATTGTTACATAAAAAATATGTATGGTCTAGGATAAGATTTAGGTTCTACCTCTAAATCTATAATCTATGTTCTCATTTTAGATCTTATGGACTCTTAATCTATTATACCCATTGCCACTCATATATCGGAGAGGAAAATTAGGCCCATTCTCAACATCGTTCTCGAGATTCTTGAATTTTTTCCTACGACAATAATAAACAAAATTTACAATGGAGAGTGGCTATGTTCAGCTTGATAGCCTAAGCAACTGAGTTGCGAGAATCTTCGTTTCGTGCGGGATACCTTTTTCAATTTTCGGCGACGAAAACCATGAACGCGGTAGCCAATGTGAAGCTCTCTCTTCTACATTCACTCAATGACATGAAGAAAACGAGCAACAATATATATATTTTTTAGTGGAAAACTAGTGAAAGATTTTGCGATAACAAAATTTCACAAAGTTGACTGTGTCCTCATCACTAGCTACAAGCTACTATGATCATTTTTTATGAGTAATAATTACTTCAAACTTGTATATTATTGTTAAAGTCTATTTATATGGTGACCATGTTGTTCAACTTTGAATTTAAAAAAATAATGAACACGTTAACTCGGGAAGAGAAACGAATAAGTTTTTACTTGGGAGGAAAAAATGTCTTGGACAAATATAGCATATTCTATATCTAAATGGAGTGTTTATCTTGACAAATTAATGTAGCGTTAATTAAGCATCGGCAAAATGTGAACATGGAACGGAATAAGACAAGTGACAGCCAAAAGTATACCATTACCAAGAAAGCTTAGGATATATATCATTCGTAGTCATACTGTATACGTCGAAAAAGACAATTATTGTGACACCCTAACAGTGTCCTTCTTTTGTTTTGTTTAGATAACCTAGCATGTCAAACCAAATGTGTCCACTAATTCGAGTTCGAGTCGAGTGAGACATTTGAAAGCAAAAAATTCTCCCAATAAATATTTAACATTGATATATTCTTAATTATTTGAACTTTGATATATCTTTAAAAAACACATTCATTGACTAATCTAGTCGTTGGTTTTGTTTTTTTTTTCTAATTGTAAAGATTTGATAACATCCGGGCCGGTGAGCCTACGGAAATTTAATGAGATGCACAAGTGTCCGAGTAATCTTTATCATCCATCCACCGGCACTAATATACAGTAACATAGTTGACTTGTTCCAGTTTAATAAATGCTACGCTAGAATTTCAAATTGTTTAGACTCTTCATTTAATTCTCAAAATTGTTCGTCCATTTAAGATATTTGGTTGTATACATTAAAAAATATATAATATTGATGAATCAGACACGACTCTTCGACCCTTGTATGGTCGCATACGCGTTGGAATATTAATTTCATATCGAAAACTGAAGAACACAATGCTACAAATTACACAAATTTTGAGTTTTTTTCCCTGGATCCTGCCTGATACGGTGTGAAAGTGATTAGAGTATATGTTGTTGGATATTGACCTGAAACTAAACACTAGTCAAGCAAATATCGATTGTTGGCTAGCAATCCACACATTTTAAGTTGAAAAGTATTTATTTCCCGGGTTAATATAATATATTTAATTTCCTGCAACATGATCGGCAATGAAATTTGGGAAGACTACCGCCAAGCCCATTGAGACTTGGTGGAAAAAAAACTGAATAGGCTTTTATTTCAGGAAGTTAAATCAACAAAATATCTCGAGTTTTAAAAATTATAATATAATTGTGTTAAAATTTAGTTCGATGAATCTTATAATCTTGTTGTTATATCTGAGACGGACCCATAGATATAAATTAGTGAGACAAATGTCTAAGTAAAGTATGAAATGAATGAATAATGTAAGAAATATTGATGCTATGATCATATAATATGAGAGCAAACTAAAATTTTTTTGGTGGAAATGGAGGAGCTAAAGTGCCTACTAATTTTTATTAACTGCGTGTTGTAGTATCAATTCGAGTACATCGTGAAAAGCTAATCCTCTTCAAATCATCTACATAAACATCAGTGCAAAAACTGAAAGGAGTATCAGATATAACATGGCCAAATCCTATAGACAATGCATATTTTGAGAGAAAATCTGCCACAAAATTCTCCACTCTAAAGGTATACTATATATGTGTTGTCTAGTCAAGATCAAGCAGTCCTCGTGCTCGGCTGATCAAATTGGCCTACTGGTGGTCCCGTCCCACCTCACGACCGACACAGAGAAGAGCTAGAGAGGAGTCGACATCCACCATTACCTGTCAAAAATCTCGCTCGCATGCTAGCTCGAGTCCCAATACTAGAGCCCAGAACTCCGTGACTAGGAAAATGCAGCATCTGATACCTTTGGCAAATCTCCATAACCAATAGACTGCTGCATCTCTGATAATCTCTCCGGTACCAGAAGTACCTGGATTGCCAGGTGAGGCTCCGTCAGTGTTGAGCTTGATAAATCTAGGCGGTGGACGTGTCCACAACACAAGTACCTCGCGCTTAGAAAGGTTTGGAGTATTCTGATTAGTCATAACAGGAACAACTCATGTGGCTGTAGAGATATTAGAAAGTAATTTAAATATTTTATATTAATCTATAAAAAAAGTACAGTGATAATTGTCTCCAAACCCAGCGAACTGAGTCCACCCCAAGTTCTATCTAACGGAAAATATTGAATTTATCGACCGTCCCATCTTATTTTTCTATTGGGCCCATATCAAGTTATTTTTTATTTTTTAATATTATCCAATTATATTTAGGATTTTTTTCTCATAAAAGAAAAGGTCAAAGGTTAAATCTTGATTCCCGAGTTAATCTAGGTGGCCACAGTACACATATGACGTCTCCATCGAGTTTTCCGTACAAATCAAGGCATGACGTTGAGGCCCGACGGAAATAATTTGTGCAATTGGCAACAAGTAGTATACTATCTTTTTAATTAACGTGTAACCACACCAAATGGAATATGGACGGACAAAATTGAACGGTTAAAAAATCAATCGTTAGTATTCAAACTTTACAATTGGTACCTCTGCTTGGTGACTAGGATGACAACAGATTTTACCTCGTTTTCCAGAGATTCGTAGGCCAATTTTCACTCTTTGCAGAAATGACAAAATTTTACTTGGGAGTTGGGAGGGAACAATCTCCAATGCCGTCTATGGACCCGCAATTTAGAAAGAAAAAAAACTTAACAATTGGTAGAGAAAATTGTCACATTTTATAATTATACATAACTGTTACTTAATTTAATTGGCTAGTGAATGTTCAAAAATTAAGTACAATACATTTTTAGTTAATTTTTTTTGTGATTTCTAATAAAATAATAATATTGAGAAAGATTTTTATATCATTTTATATCTATCAACATCATAAAATCAATAATTATTTGATATTTATAAGCATAACTAAAATACTTCAGTAAAATATGAATCTAGTACTACTTTCTGCTAAATTTTAATTCTAGCTAAATTTCTATCTCAAAAGCCCAGTTCTTCTGTTGCACAAAGATGCAGTCCGCTGATTAAGTGTACGTATCTTCAGAAAAAGCCAACCAAGCTTATGAGGCCCAATACCAGCCCATAGTTATATCGAAGAACAAGCTGAATTAGTCGATTCTGATTTTATTGTACCCCAATACCAAATACTATTAGCCAAAAAGTTAAAATCTATTTTCTTTAGGATATGAAGAAAGAGGTGCCAGCAATAAAATAAAAAAGATGTAATACAAATGTCATTTACACAACGGGGTGGTGCAAATTTACCCAAACCCCAAAGTAAGGAGATAATATACAAAACTAGGATCGTTGGGTTTTCTATTGCTTCGAATCCCATTTTTTTTCCTGGTAAATTGGCTCGTGTCTAGAGATATTATAACCTCGCTTGAAAAAATCGTGTTCTACTCTACAGTAATTTCTAAGAGCGTCGTGAGTCTGGGTTTCCTATATCTTCTAAGAAGCAAAGAAGAGCAGACGACACTCACAGAAGAAAGAGCCATGCATGCACCGGCTGCCCACGGGGGCAACTTGATTCCCAGAGAAGGAAACAGAGCACCGGCAGCGACGGGAATCGCGACCACGTTGTATGCCATGGCAAATATGTAATTCAACCTGATACGAGATAAGGTCTTTCTGGAGAGGTCGATCGCAGTGATCACGTCCTCCAAGTTGTTTCTCATTAACACATAGTCGGCTGCTTCAATGGCGACATCGGTCCCTGCACCGATGGCCATACCGACATCGGCAGCGACCAGAGCAGGAGAGTCGTTGATGCCATCACCTACCATTGCAACTGTACTTCCATCCTTCTGGAATGAGCGGATAACCTCAGCTTTTCCGGCTGGCATTACTTCGGCCCTGACGTCGTGAATGCCGACCTGAATGCAAACAACAATAACATCAAATATCCTCGATGAGAATCAAACAGTAACAAAAGATAGGGAGAATAATTTAGTTAACAGAAAAATTAAAACATGTAAATAACCTCTCTAGCAACAGCTTGAGCTGTTCTCCAATTATCCCCCGTCACCATGATTGGCTTGACTCCCATTTTGTATAGGCCTTCTATTACAACAGCAGCTTCTCGTTTTAGTGGATCTGCTATCCCCAGAGCACCAATCAAGCTGTCATCGAAAGCAACGAGAACTCCCGTGCTTGCACTTTCTTCAAGTTCTACAACAAAACTCTCGACATGGGTTGGAATGTCAATCCCACTTTCAGTCATCAGCTTCCTATTACCAACCTGCCAAGGATACAGATTGTCAGTAAAACTTCAGTATATAAACACATAAACATGTCTCAAATTAGCACGATCGTGATGTTGTGAAGCTTACTAGCACTTGCTTTCCACTAATAAAACACTTGACACCTCTTCCAGGAAGGGCAACAAAGTCTACAACATCAAGTAGCCATGCAGACAATGGAGATTGGTTGCTTTGGTCCTGGTCATTTTTTGTGGCAGAAGGTTCGTCAAAGAAATGGAAATGTCGGGCATATTCCACAATCGCCTTTCCTAACGGATGTTCACTGCTAGCCTGAATAATCGTTACAGGAAATTAGAAGTTTCATATAGACTGAAATATAGCACTTCAGCGTCCAGCAACAACCAGCACAGGACGAGGAATTTTCCTGTTTCATTCTCATTCTAAGCAGAATATCAAAATTTTGCTTAGACTTGAAGTAACAAGTTCAAATAAGAAGTATGCAGAACATAACATGAAAGCCACGTGCAAAAAAAAAGAACGGGTCCATGACTGATTAAAAGCAGAAATCTGCAAGATGCAGATAAACACCAAAGAAGAGAAATCCAAATCAAGTTGTCAGCAATCACCTCTGCAGATGCTACCCATCTAAGGAAATCCCCACGATCCATTCCATTGAAAACCTTTGCAGTGGTGACTGAGGCTTTTCCCTGTGTTAGGGTTCCTGTTTTATCAAATATCACATACTTTATTTTATGTGCCCTTTCCAATGCATCCCCTCCTTTTATCAGCACCCCATTACTGGCACCAACACCTGTAGCGACCATGACAGCAGTAGGTGTTGCCAAGCCAAGTGCACAAGGGCATGCAATCACAACAACTGAGATTGAAAACATGAGAGCAAAAACAAAGTAATTGACGTTATCTGGAAGCCATTCTCTAGGGTAAGCTCCCATGGCTCCTCCAACATACCTACAAGCAGACACAGCAAAACATGGTCACCATTGGCACCTAAACCTATCAAACTAAATTATCAACTTGGAAGAGCAACTTATAGTGAACTTACCAACCCAATAGCGTCAGGAAGGCCATGGCAATAACAGTAGGAACAAAAATGCTTGCAACCTGCATATGGGATTGTCCACACACTTCAGCAATTTTAAGAACAAATTATCAGCCACTTGACCAACCAATGACAAAAATAACCAGAAATGTCTACTTACAAAGTCTGCAAATTTCTGGATAGGAGCTTTAGACATTTGTGCCGTCTCAACCAAGCTGATTATCTGACTCAAAACTGCGTCAGAACCTACTTTGGTTGCTTGTATGTGAAGAGCACCATGTAAATTGATTGTACCACCAATAACTAGAGAATCGGCTTCTTTTGAGACGGGTGCAGACTCGCCGGTTACCATACTCTCATTCACATAACTTGACCCCCACACAACCAAACCATCAGCGGGGATTTTGGTTCCAGGAAGGACTTTCAATATGTCCCCAGGCTGAATCAGTAGGGCATCTATTTCTCTTTCTTCAATGGCCTTGCCACCTTGAAGGACAATAAACAAGAATTCTTAGTCTGGCTAAACAAACTTACCCATTTTTTTCAGTTGGTTAGTTACCAGCAGCTTTCAGCATGCAACAGTTGGCCAAGTCAAAATGATGCAATAAAATATATAAACAGTGAGAGAGCATGGCATAGAGTACCTTTGTCTTTAATTAACAGCAGAGCTGTTGCTGGCGCAAGTTCCACTAACTTCTTAATGGCATCTGATGTTTTTCCTTTTGCTAGACACTCCAAATATTTTCCCAACAATACAAAGGTTATTAGCATGGAACTTGTCTCAAAGTATGTCGGTGGTCTCCAGCCTGTGGCAGCACCGTACAATAGTGCGCAGACAGAGTAAAAATATGAGGCGGAAGTTCCCAAAGCAACCAACACATCCATGTTGGTTGAACCATTTCTAAGTGCTCTGCCAGCAGCTACATAAAACCGCTTCCCAATAACAAACTGGATAACACTCACTAATGCCCATTTCAACCAATCATCCATCAGGAAAGGGCCACATTGCCAAAGCAACAAAGAGTACAGCACCGGAATGTGCGGACAAACGACTCCAATAAAGAACAAGGGAATCTGTCCACCAATTAGCATAGCAATTCAAGGATCAGTGTGATTCAAACCTTGTCATTTGCCGGAGGAAGTCCAGAAGCGCAAAGAAAGAGAGTACTACTCAAGTTTTGCAATAAAAAATCAAACATCAGAAACTTGAACAAATGAGACAAATGATATGGGCGTGCTGCAAACTAATTGGAAGAAAAAACTAACAAAAAGAGCATCTGCAGATTCTGAACAGGAAACTCAAGTTGTGGGATAATACTCACACTTAGAAGTAGACTGGACAGAAAGAGCCGGAACATATGGGAGCTCTCCTCAACATCTTTAGATGTCATTCGTGCTAAAGGATTGACAACCCTTAATGTAAACCTGCCAATGCTTTCTTCCGCGATCCAATCAACCAATGCCCTGGACCCTAAAACTTCAGGATCAAACGTAACTTCCAGCTTTCTCGACAACCTATTGTACCTGAACTGCCTCACCCCCTTCAACTTACTAAGACTCCCTTCAAGTAGCTGCGCATCCATCTCCCCCAACACACCCTTCACGTCTAGCACGATCTTATCCTGCTGGCTGCTCTGCACAAGCGCACCATCGAATCCAGCGTCCTCAATAGCAGCCACGATCTCGTCCTTGCTAATGACGCCAGGATCATACTCGACCTCCCCCAACGAGGTGGCCAGTGCCACCACAGCCCTATTAACACCGGGGAGGCCCCTCAATATACCCTCCACGGAGCTCACACAAGCCGCGCAAGTCATCCCCCCTATCGTAAACTGCCCTACCAAGGCTTTCTTACTCGACGAAGAAGTTAGCTCACTGGTCTGATCGGCCATAATCTCGGCCTCGAACCCCGCGTCCTCAACCGCGTTCTTGATGTCATCCTCCTGAATTCGTAAAACCACGGCCAGGGGCAGAACCGTAAATACATGGAGACTAAGAAACATAGTTCAGAAACAGAGACTAAGTCAACAAAACACAGTTCAGAAACATATCTAAAGAGCGAGATAGTTTAGATTAACGGATTCCGAATTTAGGGAAAAAAAAGGTAATTAGAATTGAGGCCGGACCTGGACGACGGCGGGGTCAAAAACGACATCGGCGCGGTTCTGGAGCAACGCGACGGAGGCGGAAACGACGCCAGGGACGGCAGTTAGGGCAGACTCGACGGAGTTGGAGCACGCGGCGCACGTCATCCCGGTGACTCTCACCTGCACCTTCATCAACTTCCCCTCGCCGGCGACGGCGTCGTCTCTCCGGTAGGAATCGAGAAGCCGCACTTCCTCCATCGCTCCAAGCTCCTCAACATCATCGTCCCGGCCGCTGTAGCTCGTAAGCTGGAGGTCTCTCCCGCTCGGCGACATCCTCTTCCTTCCTCCTCGTTCACTGTTTTATTTTCTTTCTATTTCCGTTTTTTTAGAAATTTGAACTACCTCTCCTAATAACCGCTATCCCCAGGAGATCGAGTGATTATGTAACTGAAAGGAAAGGAGAGAGCTCATAAGGAATGGAAAATTTAACGGAGAGAGAGGTGGGGGAGTGGAGGGTTTCGAGGAAGAAGGTGGAATTATAGAATGAGGGGTCGGGGAAGAGTTTTTTCTCTGCATCTTATAACAACAAGAGATGGCGCGGGGTATTACGTGGATTTTGTTTAGGGGGTTTCCTTTTTAGTTTTGGAGTCGGAGGACTACAGCTGTACAAGTTGTTTTGGCCGCGGGGGAGGGAGTTTGACGGTTTTGCCCCTTTGTACTTGCACAGTTGGGGTGCGTTTGTACTGCATCGAAACTGTGGGTGGGGCTGGTGCCCTTTTTAAGAGGTTTCCGTTTCGTCCAAGGTTGTTTTCAGTTTTGTTTCTCCGTCAAGATCACAATAAAATCAACAATTAATGTATAGTTAGCTTTATTTACAATTTTCCCCTTTGGCGACAATTAATGTTTTATTTTGGAATAAATGAGTGTGATTAAAATCGTATCTTTGATAGATACAGAAATTAATTAGTCTGTTCCGGTGCCATAATTATGCTGGTCTGGAATGAAACTACACCGTTTGACTTGGCTGCTTATCGCCCTTCGGAACCATAGCTACCTTTTATACATAACATTGGACAAAACAATTTATTTTAAAACAATTTACCGTTAATTTATACATTTGCTTCCAATAATTTGCTCCATGTGAAAGTCAGAGTATTAAAATAAACTTTTCCTTATTTCTTATTGCAATTTGGTCCGATTCTCTTGTCTGCTGTCTTGTAGTTGTAGGTGTCCACGCCAGAGGCACATGAACCTCGTGGCTTCGCTACCCTCGAGTTACCCGTTCTTTCTTTTAAAAAAAGTTACCTGTTCTTCCACTACTATTCTACCAACTCGTCAATCAGTAAAAAAAATCCCCAAGCAGTTCTCGGATCCCAGATATGAAAATTATTTTATAGTTGTCAAGTATTTTTCAGATTATTATATAGTTTTACTTTACATTGGGCGAGGGACAGGATTAAAGAAATGTGACAATAATGATTTGTTCCTATGTCACGCTACTTCTGATCAATCGAAGCATACGGTCAAGCGCGTGTCTTGTATATATGGCAGAAAAAAAACTAGCGTGTCTTGTAATATAATCATGGGCTGCGTCTTCCAACTCTGCAAAGGCTCAAGTGTAATTTTCGCCCCGATTATTGACCTTCGTGATTTTTCTACCGCCTATCATTCTTTCATGTGCTATCCTGTTATCATCGAATTGACTTCATTTTCTGTTTGAATTTTTTGTCTTATGTATGTATATTTTTCTTTATCGTTATGTAACTCGTTTATAAATTTAGGCTATGCGTCACTCTATCCCTAAAAACATTGTAATTTTCATCGGCAATAAATTATGTCAATATCCGGTCTTTATTTTACCATGGATCACAAGATTGTTGATATATTTTATGAGTATTTTTTAACATCTTTCGATTATTTATTATGATGTAATAAGATAAATTTTGTCATTTCAGAGAATTACCAAAAAAAGTCAACTTTTTTGAAAATTTATTTCCCCATTTTATCTCTCTCATCTTTCTTCACCCTCCGAAGCAGCGATGCCGATCTTCGATGGCCAACTGTGCAAGGGCAAGGTCGGAGCGGCATCAGGATGGCGATACGAGCAACATATGTGCTACGTCCGGAAAAATTTATTGAAAAATGTTAAAATTGAAGTAATCCACGCACAGACAAATAATCAGAATATCCTCGTCAAAATCAATATTCTAAATAACATTTTTTTGAGGAATATTCTAAATAACATCAATGACCTAATTAGTAGTTGTCGGTCCAATATTATGTATTCGCATTACTTGGTCCAATATTATATGTTCTACAATAAAAATAGAGGTCAAGGATGTAAACTTTGACATAATTGATCTAATTAATCAAGAAAAAAGTCTACATAAGTACTCTGTAGTTTTACGTCTTCACAACGGGGTACCCTGTAGTTTTAAATTGGTAATTTAGTCCCTATGAATTTCGTAAATTTTCTCAGGCAAGTCCACGGCAGTTGTCCGTCCATATCGACTTCAAACGTTGATTGAAATGAAATTTGGAATGGGTACACTTGACGATATGAATCATTTAAAAAATAAACGTATTCGTTCTGTAGACGTTATTTTTTACCCTACATGACGAACATGTGGGTGCCGAGTTGGATAAGTTGTGGCTGACGTGTAACGTGATTAATTACTTGTTTATTCCCCAAGCTCGGTCCGACGTCGTTTACCTCATTTGTTCTCTTCGTCTTCTCCCAACACCAAAATGTTTCCCTTCTCTCACCTCTCCTTCACCCACTACCACTACTCCACTCTCTCTCCCCTCTTTCCTCCAGTCTCCTCCGTCGCGGCCCCGCTGTCCTTCTACCCTCCGATGCACCCCCACCACAAATCAGAGAAACGGTCTCGACCTCTCTACGGGGGCCGCGTGGTAGACCAAATAGAGATGTGCTACCCCTTATTGTAGCGATGTCGGTGTGATGAGGTGGTGCTCATGGCTTTGTTTAGGCCATACCACCTTGCTGGCAGCCTCCATTGCGCCTTTTCCTTGGGTGCCCGAGTTTTCCCCAGCCTCGCCATACCGGAGCTGAAGGATAAAGTGAACTAGTTTTTTATTGACAAGAGCTGGTCCTCCTCCTGGAATTGAAACCGCCGTCGAATGTAGCTGAGACCTCCATCTGGGACCAAATCGAACGATGGAGTGGGACCAAATCGTTGCGGGAATTAAAATCACAGTCGGAGGGGTACTCGAGGTAGGCCACACGCCGGCCCTCCTCCTGTAATTGGAACCGCGATCCCGACCAACATCTGACAACAACCCCGACCCCGACCTCTGACAACAATCCCTCAATTAATGATTTCATCTTGCTTGCTCCTTTTTCACTTGAGTTTGGGAGAGGAGAGAGAGAGGGACAGAGAGGTGGAAGAGTTGGGGTATTTTTGAAAAAAATTATAAAATAGCTGGTGAAAAACGACATCGTTTGAGCATTATATGGGCGGGCAGCTGCTCCGGACTTGACCGGAAATTTTTTTGAAAATTACAGGGATCAAATTACCAATTTGAAACCACAGAGTACCCGGTTGTGAAAATATAAAATTACAGGATACTTATGTGGACTTTTTCCATTAATCAATCACCGTGCATTTATTATGCATGTCATTTTCTTAAGGGGTATATGCGTCTTAATCCAATCCCATGTCTGATTCCACTTCCATGTGTGCTTCTTTTCTCATTTTCCACGTGGAAACCAACATTTTTAAATGGACAATGACACAATCGCTGTTATATATAGTACATCGTGGGTCGCGTTACTGTCGCCAGACAAAATTATTTCAATAAAGCAAGTTTTTCGTTGCGTTCCGGCATTGAAATTCTTATTGGAAATATGACTTCGTCCTCACTAGTTTTACCGTTACATGGAAATAAAAATGTGACACTATTCGTAAAGAAATATATAGAAAGTCTGCATTTTTTTAAGGATTATATAGACAGCTCTACTGGTTCAACCAAATTAATGGAAATCCCCTTCCTCTCATCTTTTCATTGACAATCATCAAAGTCTTGAACTGAAATTGGTTCAACTGATAAAAGTCTAAAAAATGATAAATATAAATGATCGATCATGATGTTGCACTGATATCCACTTATTAAAAAAATCACCGAAAGAAATATAAAAAGCCATATTTATCAGTTAACTCATGGGTATCAGTGCAACATCATGATCCATGATTTATATTTATCATATTTTAGACTTTTAGATTAATGACATGTCAATTATAGTGATGGTGTCTCACTGATGATTACAAATTTGGTCGAAAGGTTATAGATGATAATTGTCATTTTTTTGAGAAGTACGTATTGATTGCGGCAAAGGCCCAATTCTAATTAGAAGATACTATAATTGTACATTCTCAGTAATTGCAAATGAACTTGTTTTTTTTTCCTAGTTGTTGAGGGTAGGTTGGATACATAGGTTCAAGAGAAGTACTCCAAGAAGTACGTCAAGATAAAGGGCAAAACAGTAACTTCACGTTGCTTGAACGTTACTTCACACAAAAAAAAATGCTTGTTTAATTGCTTGAAGGATCCGCGAGAAAGCAGTCGAATTAGGCAACGAGATTGGTCATGACATTGACAATCACATTTATTAATGTAATTGTTAATAAGGAATATGTCAAGTTGAGTTGGGATTGGGTGAGGCTGGTGATATAGAGGTTGACGGTTGTTGCGATTTCATTGACCGGATAGAAACAGTTTAACAACTGCCTGCAAATGGCCATTTTAATGTAATTAATATTTGGTAGATAACAACTAGTATCCACACATTTAATGAGTCTATTAGTCTAAATTAGAGAGAAATTTGACGAGTTTGATTTAAATATTTATGGTGGTGGAATCCTGCTAATTTAATAATCACTGTCCCGAAACAACTTTTATGGTTGGAGCTGGTAGTGGGCAGGCCACTGAATTCCATAGCAATTGTGCAGGTAATCTAATCCACTTTTGGGCGGGCCAACTTAGGTATTTATTACCAAATAAGAAAAAACATAGATACTTAGTTGGATGCTTGTTTTCTCTCTCTTCCAATTAAGTTCGAACATTTATTAAGTTAACCTAATCACAATCTCATATTTCAAATTCGGAATCTCTTAACTTAATCAAAATAATTGAGCCTATTATGGGCCATCATAAAGTATCTGGGCCTGTTCAGCCCAAAGAAAAGCCCATCCAACCGGAGAACAGTGCACGAGGAAGTTCGTGATCCACACTTGATGAGTCCATAGCACCAGCAACGCAAAGGAGAATGAGGAGAGGAGTTTCGCCGCTTCGTTCCTTTCTACGACGTCGCTTCGCCCAACAACCGCGTCAGCGGCCTTACTTGGAAGCTCCGACTATGGTTCCCAAAACGCAACCGTATCACTCGTCCATATTCGGGCCGTCAATCCAGCGCTACCGGAGTGTCGCCTCCTCCTCCTCCGCCGCCGCACCCAACATCTCACTTATCAAGACCGAGAAGGACTTCGACGCCGCCCTCACAACCGCCCAAGGTCATTTTAGTAATTATAAAGTATTTTCTTCATCACGGGAAATATTTTCCTTTTGGTCCGCCGACAATGATTTCTTAGAGAAAATAATTTATCCAGAATTTATTATTTTCCTAAAAACATGATTTCTTTTACAGAGAAATCACGAATCCCGCTTTTTATCGCTTGAGCCACTTCTTTGTTTGCAGAGAAATCGTTGCCAGCTATATTCTACTTCACAGCTGCTTGGTGCGGGCCTTGTGAGTTCCTTTCCTCTTTTTTAACGGTTTGTTTGTTTGTTTCAGTTTTGTTTTTTTTTTATTATTATTGTCTGGCTTCTGGATTTCGATGCCAATTTCGTGTCTCGGGTAGGTTTGTGTCGCCTATAATCGAAGATCTGAGTGGCAAGTACCCGAATGTGGCGACCTACAAGATTGACATCGACGAGTCTCCTTTTATTCCACGATGTGATACTCTACGTTGATCTAACTGCAACTTAGATCAATTTGGTTTGGCCAACTCTTGGAGATTTTTGCCATAGGGCTCGATATATTGGACGTTTCTGGCGGTGTGTTAAGTCTTTTAATTTTGCATTTACGCTGCTTAATGCTTATTCGTATTGATGAAGCATGAAGACCTTGGGAGCACACTGAGCAAATTGTCCTTCGCTGCCGTGGTAAGTCCTACCTTTATCAAATTATGGATACTATCAAGTGACAATTAGAGCTCTGAATTTCTCATTTTCAAATCCAATGTAAACTAACTACTGCCTAGTTGCCGTCAAATGTGCTTCTTTTTCCTGCATAACCACGAGTGGTTAACTGAGGAAATAATATAAGATAGGTTGTCCTCTCCTCTGCAGCCTACGTGCTCCACTTCTTCAAGGATGGGAAGAAGGCTTCCGTAATTGTCGGTTCTGATGTTGCACAGTTAGAGCAGACTGTAGGGAATCTCTACTGGTAATCATTCAAATGCTAGGATGCTGCATTTGCCCACTTTAACGCATGCTTTGGGCAATTGTCGTAGCTATCACTCAGCTGTATATGTGGTTGAGCAAGTGGACTGCTAATGATCATACCTGGTTGTTTGGTAGTATCTCCTCATCTCCGAAATATGTTTCATCCAAAGATTAGTGAATTTCTTTCTTTGACAAGATTCTTTTTGCGAAAAAGAGTGTTTGCTTGCATAGTAGGAGCCACACGATAGCATTAACGAAGGCTGCCCTAGCCCGTCACTCCCAGCTAGTGTAGTGATGTTTGAGTACCCAGCTTGAATGCACATGAAATTTCTCCATTCTCATTCCAAATTTTGACTACTCGGGTATCCTGTTGGTTGCACAAGTCACTGACAGTGACATCTTATAAACAAAGAGGAGAAGAACTGAAGAAGTGGATTTGGATTCCAGGATCTGTAATCTGTCAATGGTGCCTGGTTCGATCTGTACATGCATACAATATGGTTCGTCTTTTCAATCTTTCTTGTGAAGTTGACTTTTAGGTGCAAGTGAATATAGGGTTGGAATGAGTGTGATTTTGTATGGTCTGAAATAGAGAAACCATTTGATGTTGGATTTAAAAAGTGGTTATACCCCTTCGGTTTTTTGAGCCGAGTCTATCGAGATTTCAAGTCTACATCCTGACCGTGAAACACTCCTGGGACGATTTACCGGATCTGGTGGTGGTCGGAATTTTGATTTGCTGCAAGTGATGTTCTGTTCGAGTGACGCACATATCTTATGGTGACAGAGTTTGATTTTTTACCCATGTCATTGTGCATACGGCCATTGAATAAATAATAATGGCGTGGGTTTCTCAATTATTGCCAGAGTCAGTTTAATTGTTTTACCTATGCTTCAAGGGAAAAAAGTTGGTTGTTACTTAGCTGAAGCTTATGATTCCGAGGGGATTTGAACCACTCACTTGGAAGAGTTTCAACCATTAAGGATTGTTTTCTCACATCCTTTGTCTGTTGGTCATACCGAGCAAGGAGTCGCTCAAGGATGAACTATGTCATCGATCATTTTTTATCGGTTGAATTCGGGAAAAATGTCTTAGAAATTGAGTGATTTCATCGGTGTTAGAGATTCGAGAATGATCGGTAGTTTATATGATCTTATGAAATGGGAAGAAATGGATAATACAGAGCCTCGAAAAGTTATTGAAACTGCCTTTGGAAAGGGTCTGATCCTTTGAGGACAAAATGACTTGTGGCTCTCTGGCTGGTGATATTTCTAATTCATTTTTCCTTTTCATTTGGAGTATTGTTTACTTTTTCTTTGCGTGGCCGTTGTTGGCACTTTTTTTGGGTATGTTATTAACCAATACAAGATGTAGAATGTACTAGATAGTACGCTGACATGCCCGATATGACCAAGCAAGCCAATGTACAAGCCACAAAACCAGAATGACATTTTACAATCAGGCCAACTCCTAGCTTACTCACAACCCACAAAACTGTTAGTACAACTAATCCATATTCGACACGGTTAGAATTTTTGGAAGATGCAAAATTTTTCTTACAAGTATGTAACACTATTGTAACGCTATTTTTCTTACAAGTATGTAACACTATTGTAACGCTTCATCGACTGTATTCACAGACTAACACAAATCTTTCACAGCGTATTTTGTCCTTAGTTACATCCACCTTGAAAAACTTCTCAAGAAGTCATCCGTCATAAAATTACTTCAGTTCAAGCTCGCTAAACTTTTTTTTTAAGAAGTTAATTTTATTAAAATATTTAAGGCGAACGAAGAATCTGCAATCTTGCAACCGTCGACCTCTTCAAAATCTTTATGCGGCAAAATTTATTAGGAAAAAATTGTACTAAAAAAAATTATTTTCGATAGCACCACGAGTATAAAATTCTTTTCCATGCTCGCTTAACCTTGTAACAACCCGCTGTAGAACAAGTCCAATCCAGAACTGCCGTTATCGGGACATTATTTTGCATTGGTAAAATCTAAGCTAGGCTGTCATCTGTAAGGGTCCGGATATCCTGTGGCCACCGAGAGTGGTGCATGTGGTGGTGGAGAGCTAAATCAAAGTTTTCTTTCTTTGATTGCATTACAACTCACTTTGACAAGCTTCGTCCTTGAGCCAACCTGACGCCTGATTGAATTATTATGGATCGACCTGGAAAGCTGTCTCAACCAGGAATAGTTATGGAGCCACTTGAAGCTACATAACCCCTTGCACATTCTTAAAAAAAAAAACCTTGCTTTTTACCCTTGAATAACTGCACAGGTGATGATTACCAATCAGAATTCAACAAATTCGGTTACCATCGATCCAACTGATGAATGATTGTATTATCTTAACTAGAATTCTTGAATTTGAGCCTTGACAACATAATTGTGTTACAAATTGGCTGGGAGACTTTGTTACTCTTTTTACAACCTTGTGTGTTAAATTTTTTCGTACTAATGCGAGGAGTTATATGCCTCGTTAAATCCTACCATATTAATACTCAATGAGAACATTAGCGCTGCGAAAACACAGATGATTAATACTTTATTTCTCTTTATAACTTGATTCAGCTCAAAACAAAAATATCCATCGGAAAACAAATTTGCCCTCCCTTCTGTTACCGACTTTTTTTTTTGAGGGGTCCCTTCTGTTACCGACTTCAGGAAGCATAAAATAACCTTGTAACCTTGTGATAGAAGTACGGCATTTATATTTAAAGTACGAAGACAGCAAAATTGTGATAGTTTCTTTTTTTAGAATTAAAATTATTATATATTTTTCTAGCACGATTTTTCTATTGAATTTTATTGTTACAGGATTTGAATGAGGTTGAAAATTGTAACCTCGTATAATAAAATTCTACAAATATTATAAAAATAATTTATAGATATTATATCTATCGAAAATTTACTTATTAAAAAAATATAATTAAAATTTCTAATAGCTTATAGATTACAAGTATTATGTTCTGCCTACGCCGACGACGTGTTGGGAAGATGTTCAGCGCATTACTTGTCTGACCAGACAAGCCCTTCGGTCTACCCTAGTCAGAAAAAAAACAATGTCATGTATTTAAGCTACTCAGCACAGAAAACCTAGCACCGATTGATATTGTTATCATGAACTCGTTCATTTGGATATGTATTAGGGTAAATTACCTTCTAGTCTCTGATATTTGATCATCCTCTGCCTCGGATCCTTGCATTTTTTAAAATAATTTTACCGTCCCCCGACTTTGGTTTTAGAAACTCTAGGGTCCCTGGCTGACGTCAGCACACATTTTTCATGAAAATGACCAAAATATCCTCAAAAAAAAAATATAGGGTAAATTACTCTCAAGTCCCTGACATTTGGTCACCCTCCCCCTAGGGTCCCTGACATTTGGTCACCCTCCCCCTAGGGTTCCTGACTTTTGGAAAATGATTGTCTCGTCCCTAAGTTTTAATGATAATAGATTCTCAGGTCCTTGGAGCCGGAATATTCTTTTTTCTCCGGTGAACCCCCACTTGAAATGACCAAAATGCTCCTTACTTGGAAAAAAGAAAAAAAAGTCTTCTTTGACCTTGGATCGTCTTCTTGCTTTTGCTTTGAAACTTTCAGCAAATACATCATCACTAATTCATCTCCAAATCCAAAACCAAGCTAGAAATCCACTCCACCAACCCAACTTCATCACTCAAAATTAGAGCAATCATATCGTAAGTCTTTTTATTGAGAAACAACAAACAAAATAAAACTAATTATCCTATTAAAGTGTGTTTAGCTACTTTTTCGAGGAACCCATTTCCCTAAACCCTTCAATTTGCCTCATGTTTAATAGTTTTTAATTTTTGGTGCAAAGTTTTCATTTTTTCCTTTGTTTCTCCTCCTGGGTTTCACAAAACCTCAACATCTTGTCTCCTCCGTTGGAATTGAAAGAGTGAGAGACAGCAGGTGGCTCCCAGGAAGACAGACAGGTGACGCCCTCTTCCCTGAAACCCGGGCGGTGGTGGTGGTAGAGCTTTGAAGAAGAAGACCGTGTTGAGCCGATAACATCGACGACCCAGATCTGGAAAGGTACATGGCCACCCAAAATCTGGTCTTCTCAACGGTGTCCCAGCTTGCCACTTGCCGAAGATATCTTCAATGAGAGAGGAGTTGGCCGAGGCCACATGGAGTTGAAGAGCTTCATGGCCTCCTGGATGAGGCCGTCCTTGCAGAGGCCGTCCAACCTCACGACATCATCACCTCACGGCATCGACCAACCTCACAAAATAAAGCACCGCTGAGGCGGCAACCCGCTAAGCCCGAGCGTCACCGCGACCCCGAACAAGATGCTAGAGCGGGCCGTCTCTATCTCGTCGTGGCGGTCTACGGCTTCCCACTCGGACCACGATGACCCCAACTACCTCTCCCGCCTCGTCGCCTGTCCGACCCCCTCCAACATCACAATCCCAATCCGGTTTGGGTTTTGTAATTAGTGTTTTTGAGTTTTCTGGATCTAAGTTTTAAAATTGAATTTTTGCTTTCTGTAAGAGATGGATTTAACAAGGGAGAATATTTTGGTAATTTTAAGTAGAGATTCACCGGAGAAAAAGAAATATTCCGGCTTCAGGGACCCGAGAGTCTATTATCATCAAAACTTAGGGACGGTACAATCATTTTCCAAAAGTCAGGGACCCTAGGACGAGGGTGACCAAAGGCCAATGACGTGAGAGTAATTTGCCCAAAAATGTCCTTTTTAAGGGTATTTTGGTCATTTCTCTTGACAAAAAATCAAAAAAATGGGTGCTGACGTCAGCCAGGAACCCGAGAGTTTCTAAAATCAAAGTCGAGGGATGGTAAAATTATTTTTGAAAATGCAAGGACCCGAGAGGGAGGATGACCAAACACCAGGGACTATGGAATAATTTACCCTATGTATTATTGTCTCAAAATTGTTTTAAACTTTTGGGAAAAGTCCACTTTAGTACCATGTGGTATCGCCCAAAATCACTTTAGTTCCCTGTGGTAAAAAACTGACCAATCGAGTCATACTTATTCTAATTAACATCAAAAAGGTCCTCGGGCAGCTGCCCGGAGCTGCCTGGACCCACCCGAACCCTGCCCGGACTACGTGGCCAGCCACGTCACCAAAACTTGATGACGTGGCGCTACGTGGACATCCATCTTCTTCCCTCTCTTCTTCTCCTCCTCCTCTTCTCCTCCTCCTCCTCCTCCTCGTCCTCCTCCTCCTCCTCCACTTCATCCTCCTCCTCGTCCTCGTCCTCGTCCTCCTCCTCCTCCTCGTCCTCCTCGTCCTCGTCCTCCTCCTCCTCCTCCGCCTCCTCCTCCACTTCCTCCTCCTCCTCCTCTGCCTCCTCCTCCACTTCGTCCTCCTCCTCCTGTAGAAGAGGAGGAGGAGGAGAAGGAGGAGAGGAAGAGAGGGAAGAAGATGGATGTCCACGTGGCGCCACGTCATCAAGTTCTGGTGACGTGGCTGGCCACGTAGTCCGGGCAGGGTTCGGGCGGGTCCGGGCAGCTGTCCGAGGACCTTTTTGATGTTAATTAGAATAAGTATGACTCGATTGGTCAGTTTTTTACCACAGGGTACTAAAGTGATTTTGGGCGATACTACAGGGTACTAAAGTAGACTTTTTTCTAAACTTTTCTATCATTTTTTTACACTACGGCATATTCTTAATTTTACCTCAAAGTTTTTAATTTAGCTAAATTAACCTCACGTCAACTGATATAACTACTCGAAATTGGCGTTTAAAAGAAATATTGACTGTCAGATCTGTTGGTGACATGTGCATTGGAATAATATGCGAAATAAGCAACAGATACTGGACAGTCGCAGAGAGAAATGTGGGTCAGAAGAGTGGCCGATTGAATGGTAAGATCTTGGATTCAAATATTGGATTTAGGATTAGCAATGTAAAAGATATGACTCTTAGAATCGTATCCTACAAAGTATTTCGGACCGATTGATTTTAAATATTAAAGATTAAAAAATTTAGTCTCAATAATGATCAATGTTAATTACTAAAAAAAATGTCTCGGTTCAGATTTTACATTTTTTTGAAAGTTAAAGCGAGTACTTATATTGATTATGAGAATAGTACAAAAAGAATATTTGTAGCTCATGTGCATTGAATTGGCATAACCTAATCTAGTAGTCTTGGGGAGCCAATCCCAGACTTGATTAGTACGTCTCCGAACAAGACCTTAAAAAGGCATATGATTTAGTTGATTGGCATTTCCTTTTCTGAGGTCTTGTGAGTTCCTTTCCATGGCAGGAACCAAAATGCATACCAACATTTTACTGTAGTACTTCAAAGTGGTTTAGATTTTTCATTTGGTTGCCCTTTTTACATAAGTAGTTTGGTTTTTTTTGAAATACATTTTGAATTTAAATTTTCTATATATAACAGAAATTTTTTATCGTAGTATATTGTCTGGTTTTTCTTTTGGTAGTTTAGCCAAGTCTGACTGTATTTCCATTGGTGGAGGCGTGGAGCTAAGAAAATATATAGTTAGAGGGGCAAATGTACATTAAGATTTTTTTGAAAGAACACAATTTGTGGTGTAGATTATATATATCGTCAATTTAAAATTTTATCAGTAACATTTTAACTAGACTACAACATAGTAAGAAGAATTTAACATCCATAGCTGTAACTTTTTACATATTTATACCGGGATAAAAATTGACTTATATAAAAAAGATCTTTTTTATAGCGAATATGGAGAGTGAAAATAAGAGGGAAGCACGGGCCAGGAGACAGAGTGGGTATAGGGTCAAATGTAGGGCAGGGAAGAGGCCTGCCAGTCAAAGGGTTGGGACAATGATAAGCTCTGCAACTTCTGATTCTGGGCCCCCCCCCCCCCCCCCCCCCCCCCTCTCTCTCTCTCTCTCTCTCTCTCTCTCTCTCATTACATCAAATTTTACTTGTTTTTCTAATATTTATTTTTTATTTGTGAAGACGTCATATATCCTAGATCTTTATCGATAATTAAAAAATTAGCGGTATGATCATGCAAAGAGATCCCTACTTTTGTTGAAAATGTCCCAAAAGCAGGAGACGCAGTAGTGTGAAAAACAAACTTAAAACTGCCAGAAGTAATACCAAATTACGACAAATCATCTTCAACTTGATTATCATCATGTCAAGTGTACTAGAATCGTAGTGAACAACTTTCTGATACTTTTTTAACGACTACTCTATAATTGATTAAAGGACAAATTACCCTCACATCCCTGTACTTTGGTCAGCCTCCCCCTAGGGTCCCTGGATTTTGGAAAATGATTGTCCCGTCCCTAAATTTTGATGATAATAGACTCTCGGGTCCTTGGTGCCGGAATATTCCATATTCTCCGGTAGACTCCCACTTGAAAAGACTAAAATGTCCCTCCCACTTAGAAAAATTACTCTTTCCTTCTCCGTACACCTTCTTCCTCTCCCTTCTTCCCATTAAAGCTCAAATTAGAAGAATCTAAAACTAAAATAAATTAAAACTAACCCAACTAAGAACCTGCACCAAATTATCGACGGCTACTCGGAGGAGTTCAAATCCTCCTTCCTCAACCTCATCCGTCGTGCCCACCGCTCCTCCCGCGTCGCTGCCACCGTCGTCTACAACGAGTACATCCACGACCGTAACCAGTTCCGCTGCCAGATCGAAAAGGCTGAGGAGATTGTCCTAGGGCAGGGGGACATCATGGAGGAGGGGGCCCCTCAAAACATGAGAGGGATTTCAGCTTCCCCACCTTCAACCTGCCTTCTACCCTCTCTCCAATCCAAAACACCAGCTACCATTCTCCGTACTAACAATGGTGTAGGTCCTGCCTCCGTCAATTCCCTCTTCTGTTGGTCAGTGGTCAAACCCCGAGCCGCCGGCCTCCGGCTTGCGAGGGAGGAAGGGCCGCGTGCTGGACCGGGGGTTCGTTGCAAAAGCACCACCGGACCGGGCCGGACTGTCGTTGTAGCCGCTGGCCGGACTGTTTCGGGCATTACTCGTGGAGTCTAGGTTTGTCGTTCCGCGCCTAGTGACACCGAAATGCTTGATTCTTGCAGGAGATGGTGACAGTAAAAGTATTTTAGATGCATTTTCTGTTTTAGGGGGTTTGAGGGGCATTTTGATCATTTCAAGTGGGGGTTCGCCGGAGAATATGGAATATTCCGGTACCAGGGACCCGGGAGTCTATTATCATCAAAACTTAGGGATGGGACAATCATTTTCCAAAATCCAGGGACCCTAGGGGGAGGCTGACCAAAGTACAGGGATGTGAGGGTAATTTGCCCTTGATTAAATATGCAAAGTGAACCATTTTTAACTGGTATTTTTTCATGACTCAAACTCTTCACTCTTAGTTTACCTAAAATGATAATTTATAGAGTAAATTTTATACAATGATTACACATGTCAGGGTCTGAATCTTAAAGTTATACACGTTTTGTGTCGTTAGATTAAATGTATTTTGGCGTATACGATTTGGGTGTGGAAATATACGTAGACGGCTGTTCATCACTGGGGACTTAGCCTAACCCCACCGCCTGTTTTAAGGTCAGTCAAGAATACAGCAAGCAGGCAATCATAACAATCAGACGGTGAAGATGAAGGTGGTGGACCTCTATTTTCTTGTTTCTCAAATTTGAGCGACCATTTTTTGTCATCACTTCCCCTTCCACCGTGACCATGTTGATGAAACATCAGCTACTTAGAATTAGATGGTGTAACTACTTTTGCATCTAACTAGGCTGATTTAATATCGGTTAGTCTAACTGGTAAAAGATTTAGATTTTTTTAAAAAAAATATTAACATCTAGACTTGCGAACTAATGAAAAGATTTCATGGAAATTCATAACCGTTATGGTTCCTTGGGATACTCAGGCATGATTTGTACTTTGTATTGAAAGAAAGGAAACCAAATTGTACTCCACGTCTCAGGCCCATGGGCTTTGTTCCATTAGTTCTACTACATGATATTATTTAGTTCTATAAGATAATTCGAAAGACTATATACTAAACTAATTAATTCGAATTTAACTCGAACATGAGGAGCTATTTTTATGTACTGAATTTTATTGTATCTGCATGTTTCAAATTTAAACTAGGAATTATTACTAAGGTAAAAAACGTATCTCACTGTAATGTTAACATTTTTCTAATCAAAATTTTCGATAAAATGAACCTTGTAAACAAATTAATTGTCCATTCCGATAAGTGAAAAACAATACAATTACTGCAAAATATTTTTCCAACAGATAATATGGGCGCGCGATTGGATGAATCATCTCAATTATTCAGACATACATACCACGAAAGAAGAGACGCAAATTATTGCAACCTCAAGTTATCCATCTAAAAAAATAAGCTGCACTTAGATCAAAGTAAATAATAGTTTTAGTATAACTCAAAATACGGAGTTTGATAAAAATACAATAATATTAAAAATTGGTAGACAAAATTTTATTACTTTATAAAATCTTACATGATTGAAAATTTGGATTAGTCAGTCTAGCTATTATCCGAATAACGAGTAATTCTGAAAAAAATACTAAGTTAAAAATACCCAAAAGTCACATGTAAGTGGGCTATGTAGTAATTGCGGGCTAGGTATGCATGTTTGGTACCGATTGTGCCGGTGGGATCATAGGCACATAATAGAAATGTTTGAACAATTGCTTCAGGTATGTTCCCCCGTACGTTCCTCCCCTTCCCCCACACCGTATAATGCATCTATTGAATATGATTTTCCTTGGTATAATTTCCCAATTCCGTTTAGTGTTAGTAGCTTAATAAAGATACATTGAGTGACGTATAAACACAATTTAATATTTGTTTAGATAATTTTAATACATTTCAAAGATTTTTAATTATCCGAATTTAATATTTGTTGAGATAATTTTAATACATTTAAAAAAATTTTGGTTATCCAAAATAGTCATTCTAATTAGTGGCCATATATATATATATATATAGAGAGAGAGAGATTGATTCTGTTGTTTATTAATTTAATGTCCTTGGAAATTGAAACAAAAATAGAAGTATATATGCACATTGCATTTTCTAGCTTTCCCATAAGGAAAACCGAATAGAAGGATTCGCCCATGTGATCCATCAGAATGATCTCTCTTTTGGACTGTCTTGTCACCTATGTTACATCCCCCTTCCACTAATGCGGTCTTATCACTTCCTTTTCGATTAGTTAATTTTTTAGGTTTTAATTAGACATTATCCTAGAATAAATTAAAAAACTTCACTAACTTACCTATATGCACTCTTCAAAAATAAAATTTTAAATTGCCTACCTATTCCTTGGTCTACAATACAATTAATTGATCTCGCAACAATTTTAACACAGCTTGATATAAATGCTAATCACGTTAATCAATTATCTGATATTTGAGTGGATAACCAATCAATTAACTACTGCATTTATATTCTCAGAACTAACTAGGACTCACATTTCTTAAAAAAAAACTAGGACTCACAGGATTCCAAGGAAATTAAACAATCATGAAGTTAGTAATTTTGTTACTACGGGGACCCTTTCTCTATTGTTTTCTTCCCCTCCGTCGTCTTTGGAGGATGTCTTACCAGCTGATGTTTATGCACTTTGACTATTATTGGCATCTTAATGAAGTAATTATTTAACCCTAAAAAACGTTTGTAATTTCGTGGAGAGACGTAAAGCCACAAAAACGAGAGGATATACGGTTGCGAATTGGTGATGGAGTACTGCATCGGATCACAACTTCACAATGCCAATATTATTTGTATTAGGCTTTTGGAGAGCAATAATTGTTCTTGACCAGGTCTCCACGATAGACCACTATGTGCATATTACCTTTTATTCACAAAATGTGAATTCAAGTGATCTTTAACAAAATATAATTTACTCGTTAAAAAGCATTTAGCAGAATAATATTAGGCGTAGGAAGATTAAACAGAGGTCGAGGGTTGAAACATAAACAAGTAATATTTTTTTTCCGATAAATTTATCTTTCAAACGAAATTAAAATCTAATTCAATTACCGGATCTAGCCACAGTACGAATAGAATAGCCCAATCGGCTATTCCAGAACTAAAAGTTCTGGTATTTAGTAACTGAACCATGGCTAAGGTTCCTTGAACCGTCCCGAGACCTTAAAAGATTAATGTTATAGTTATAATTTCAAACTTTTAGGGAATTTTTTAAACTATGAACTCGTTAAACTGGAAATCTAAAATTATGGAATTGGATGATAGTTTTAATTTTTTTAGAATTAAATTGTGGAATCTTCCTAAATTTATCTCCAACTTCCGTCATAGGATTATCTCCAATAATTATACCAACAATAAAAATAGTAACTAAAAAAACCAACAAAAACGACAGGATATACATGAAATAGAAGAGAAGAAAGGGAGTAGCAGTAGTATACCTAGTTGGTGAATGAATTGGCATATTGCAGCAGAAAGTAGTGGAGGGGGGTTTGGGGTTGGGGCAGTCACTGAGTGCTCTTACTGCCACGCAATTGGCCAATTTGGCATCATCTCCTTTGTTGTCTTTCTCCTCAGTTTCTACCGTCTTTTTCCTTTGTCTGTCTTCTTTCTTTATATTTTTTTTTACTTTTCACTGTTACCATAATTAGAATTATTCACCGCAACCCCACGGCTGCCATGTGGTTTCATCTCCTCTCTCCCCGACGTCGTGATCTGCACTTACCAAGTCAGTCACTCGACTACGCATCATTTTGTGTCATTCGATCGGATATTAGGTAGTGTCAACTAATAATCTAATTAATGATATATAACAAATATTTTCAGTTAACTTCGTCAGTTTGGGCTCACTAAACTGATTGATCAAGATTTGAACATGGTGTAATCTTTAAAAGATGATAAAACTCTCCAACAAATATTTAATATTGTTATATTTTTTATGAATCAAATTCAAAATTGTATTAAATTAGAACAACTCTCTCGTTAGTTTATTTAGATATCCATTGATATCATTTATCATATATAAATTCACAACTTAGAATAATTATCAAATTTTGTTGTTGGTCGGATGAATTAAAAGAGGTTTATGGTTCGAGTCCCCCGCTTAATGTCGTGGCCCTTCGGTAGTCGGAAATCACAAATAATCGGTCCAAGACACAAACTATAGTGAGTGGCAGCAACCATTTCCCCCGTGTTTTTGTGTGCATAATTTGCCTCGAGAAGCTACAACTAGATTAGTACCAAGTCAGCAACCAAGTAAAGGAAAAAAATCTATCACGTGCGAAAATTATTCAAGTTTTATAAAAAATAATTCAAGTTTGAATTTTCAAAACATAAAACATAAAATATTTGTTTTTTCAAATATCTTATCGTATTTCAATATTGATTAAACGACCAAATGATTGTCCCAATATTGAGTGCTATAAAAAGTTGAGAAAATACACGGCATCTGTGTGCAAATAATTAACCCTTTTTATGTACGCACAAAAAGTACCATTACAAGTGGGTACAAAATTGGTGCAGTAACCTGAGCCTCAAAAGCAGAGTATTCCCAGGAGACACACTCCCTTGATAATTAAAACTAAATAAATTCCGAATTCATAATTACTTAACACAACCCTAATATTAAAACAACATATAGCATACGCAATTCTGGAATACAACGTTACCAATTGGAAACTAAACAACCCATTAATTAATATTAATCACGATTTATTATTGATAATAAAGCCTTCCTCGTTTTTTTCCTCTCCTATAGTATTGATTCAAGATAGAGGTGCTCTATGAGGAGCACCCTTTCTTCTGTTGCCCAAGGAGAGGACGATCCCCGGGATGAACCCACTTGGTTTCTTCTTTTTCTTCTTCTTGAGGATCTCATCACAGCCGTACGATGAGATGACCGAGGTGTCGTTGGAGCATGATGCACCGTTGATGTACTGCATTTGCATGGCCGGGTCCTCCGTTACATTGAACGAGGTGGATGATGTGGTGGTCATCATCTGGCCGTCCATTTCGTCGATGATCTCTGAGCCGTCCATCCTCATCCCTTCAAATTGTGGGAAAGATAAATCCGACAAGTCAATTCTGTATACCATAGTAGAGATGTCCTCCCCTTGATCCTCCATGTAATTCACCTGCCATTTCCCATTTTTTTAGAATTCATATATATTAAGTTAGAGAGGTAATAAATTAAAATTAATTAAGGAAAATTCGGGTTGGTGTGTTGTGATTTGTGTACGTATATTGTTGAGGTAATTGGTTATCGTACACAATTTACAGTGATTGCCTATAATTTTTCTTAATATATTGAAAATTATACAAACTTTAATTTGTTCGTCGGATAACATTTCTCTAGTAAAAATAAAATTTTAATTTGGGTGGAAAGGAATTTTTCAGAAAATATTTTTCCGCAAAAGAAATCAAACGATTTTATCTTTATGACGTAAAATTCACAAGAGTATTTTTGGTCAGATGCACATAGTATTGCTACCTGTAGAAAGAAAAGAAATTGGTCCCAGAGGGGAAAGCATAATTTCCCTGAAGGAATTGAATTGACCATCTTGTGTGTTGGTATTCATGGAAATGGAAATCCCAGATCCCAGAGAAACCAAAGTCAATAACCAAAGGAAGGAAGATGGGAGAAAGGGAATAGACCTTGCATGATAGAGAGCAGAAGTGGAAGGGTTCTTGGAGTATCCTTTCACAAGTAAGGCACAAGTTGGCATCACCTTTACATGGCTTTGACTGGGGCCTCTGGTTCAGGAAGATAACCTTTGCACTGTTTATGGTGTAGGGCTGCCCAACCACACAAATTAACAATCGAATTATTCACGACTAAGAAGGACCGCCTTCTTTTTCGGTCCGGATAGACCATATATGTCACTGTTAATGTAGTAATTGGTTTTGAAATTGAAGTACCTGAATGTAGGAACAATCGAGAAACTTTTCGAGATCGCCCAGTCTGATCACGTCCTGATAAACATATCTTCTAACCTGCAACGGTAGATCAATATTCAAACCATCTAGCTCATTAAAAAAAAAAACCCTAGTTGTTGTGTTTGATATTGGATTAAATGAGGAAAGCGATTCACATCACTTTCCAAAGCCCAGGTTGGGATTTAGGTGGAAGAAGTTAGGCAACCCCCACCTTCCGTGATAGGGAAAATTAAATGAACTGGGCAGGGAAATTTAAGCCCGAATATATATTTGACCGGAAAGAGAAAAATAAATAAATGGGGTCAAAGTTTCGCTTTCTGTGAAAGCAACGGGTGAGGGGGGAAATTGACAGCCATGAAATTATTTCGGATAGGGAAAAGAAGACATCTACCAAATGTGAGAAAAAACCAAACCCAAAAAGTTGGAATCAGAGGGGACATGACACCCTATTTATGGAATCCCTCATACATTAAATAAATTACTCTTAACAAACTTTGGTTGGTCCATCACCAATAAAACATTAAAAAAAAAACCATCTTCAAAGATGGACCAATTAATGCATAAAAATTCCATTATTCTTTGGAAAATATAACCCGTTAATTATAAGATGGAGAGACGCGGAGAACTGTGGAATTAAATTAATTAATATAGCACTCCCCCTTTCCCTGCATGGGAATTCAAAGAAAATACTAAATATAGCCGCCACCAACAAGTAATAAATAAGGCTGGTTCTCAGGTGGCAGGAAAAGGGGAAACGCCGACTGTCTACAGTAATTCAGTAATTTGGTAGATCAAAATTAACACAAGTATATAATTAAACAAACACGGTGCAATTAGAAAGGAAAGCTCGAACTCGAGATCGCTCGGTAACTAACCTGGAGGAGTGGGTGGTTAGGGTGGAGAGGGAGGCAGTGAGGGCAGATGCTGAGGCAGCAGAGCAAGCAGAAGACGTTCTTCTCATTCTTCCTACGTCCCGCGTGGTCCCCACACCCACTGAAGAATCTCATCCCTATGAGTCCTTCCAGCCACCCCGGCTTCATCTTCTTGTTCCCTCCTAATTCCTCCATATCCATGTCACCTCCGTTGATCCTTCTCCTCCCCTTCATCATAATTTACCAAATTAACCCTCGATTACGTGTCTGTGGGTTGATCAATTGGGTTTGGGTTGGTGGGTTTTACGATTCTAGAGAGAGAGAGAGAGGAGTATGTGTGTTTTAGTATTGGTGTCGTCCTTATTTAATCTGAGGTGTTTAAATTATAGGGGAGAGGCCGAGAGCTTCGCCAGAATCTTTGTCGTTTTCCTTTGCTTCTCTGTAGAAATTCTCTGAGAGAGAGAGAGAGAGAGAGGGGCAGAGGGCTCTACCGTACTACAGCACTGCTGGAAGAGAGAGAAGTAGACAGCCAAACTGATATTTTCTTTTCCGTTTTGCTATTTTCCATTCTCAACGAACCTTACATTTGAAAGAGGAAATTTTTGAATTCATTTTTTCCCCAAAAAAAAGGAAATTTCGATTTTCTGAAGGGTGAGATTATGATAATGAAAATTATTCGATGTACAAACATATACAAGTCCGAATAATTTGTATAACAAGTGATCGAATTGTATTCTTAAAATTCGAACTTCAAATGTGTGTTTTAAGTTACAAAATTAATTTACTAATTGATCTATGGATGGTGTAAAAATTAAGAAATAAAGATTTTGCACCGAAGCATTCTCGGTATAAAGAATTTCTCCCTCTAATTTATAGATTTCTCATTTCTTTGACAAATAATTTCCTATATATAACGTTTTAATTCCCAAAATTGGATAAATGGATGAGTGGGAGAGAGAGGGCATGGGGGATGATGAGGTGTAGGATCGGGAATGGTGTCAATGGCGGGAAGCCAGCACACCGACTTGTATTCTCTCTCTCTCTCAATATTTCACCGACTTATTATTACAAACATATTTGTTCCGAAATTCCGACGAGCTAATACAGCGGATAATACCACTCTGATTGAATTCCATATCATCTAAGTCTCAGAATCTGAGTATTAGTAATTATTAATAGCGGGCGATGTACCATATAATATATTTGGCAGTGCCTGGCTCAAGGACTCACCCATTAAATATTAACTGCCTGCTTGGCTATTGTATCTTGAGTGGGGGAAAAACGATCCTAATAGGGATGTTACACTGCGAGGAATCGAATTGGATTGACTATTGTCTGCTCCCCCCAAAAAAATTTACCAATAAATTAAAGAATAAATTACTCTCAGGTCCCTAAAATTTACTTAAATTACTATTTTAGTCCCTACTGTTTCGAAATTGAAACTTTTGTCCCCCTAGTTTGCTTAAATGTCACTCTCAAGTCCCTCGCTGATGTCATCGGTCAATTTAATTTCAAAAAGACAGTTTTACCCTTACAAAAACCAAAAAATCATTTGTCTTCCCCGAGCCATCTCATTCGCCGACGAGGAGACCCGGGGCGGACTTGTGGATCCCGGCATCGACGTCTTCAGCGGCCTGCCTCGCCGGCCCCCCACAAGCTGTGGCTTGCCCTCGATATTGCTACTCCGGTGGCACACGTATCGGCACCGTCGCTGCTCAACAATTCCGCTTGTCATCTCCGCTCTCAATAATTCTTGGCGTTGTCACAAACAGGTGTGAGGATGGAGCCTCAAAAGAATGGCTCGGTCACTGGAGCCCGAGACGTTCCCGAAATTCGGGCGGGAAGCCGACGCCGGAGTCGTCTTCATCCTCGAGCCCAAGTTGAGACTGGCGACCCAGTTGCATTTACGATGTTGTTGTTCATGACCTTGGGACCGGCCACGAAGAATCAGCTGGAGAAGATGGTCACCGAATGTTGGGCCCGGAACGAGAGAGCGAGGAAGACGAAGGTTTTTATTATTTCAATCCAAGGGCAAAATAGTCATTTCTATGACCAAAAAAATATGACATCAGCGAGGGACCTGAAAGTGACATTTAAGCAAATTAGGGGGACCGAAATTTCGATTTCAAAATAACAAGGACTAAAATAATAATTTAAACAAACTCTAGCGACCTGAGGATAATTTGCTCTAAATTAAAACATAGGAAATCCCAAATTACCTACCCCAATTTCGTACCCCTGTTTGTCCAACTGTTTTCCAAGGACAAGATTTATTATTTGTGGTAGGATTATTTTGTCGTGTAGCAGCCTCCCTGCCTCGGTCTCTAAACTTGTCGTCTGACCAACCAAATTAACATTTCAAATAATATTTAATTATTTATCATGCCAGTGTTCGCTCACTGTGTACGATATTTTGAGTAACTTTATTAGTAAAATTTAAATTCTAAATATTTTTCAATATTATTTAAATTAGCTAAATTATATTTTACTGGAGGAAACATTTTATTGATGCACTAAATCATGCATTGCTTAATTATTATATATATCGGGTTGCTAAAAACACCGAGTTGTTGCCTACCTGTCTATGGATTTGGGGAGGTGTGACAAGATTTAAATTTTACGAAAATTATTTCTGATCATCTGTACGGAGAGGTAGCCACTCACGTATTTTTGTTTTTAGTTTTTACGTTGAACCTGTTCAAGTTATGGCCGAGAACATTTTCTTGAGCTTTAAAGTACTTGGCCAGGGACTGGCGTTTGAATTTGAACCAGGATTTTCACTACTCGATTTTCTTATAGGTATTAATATATTAATTACACAAATTTGAAATAAATCAGTGCAGCCAATTACTTGATAAAAGTAATGAAAGTCGTAATTCTCAGAAAAAGTGATACCAGCTTAATCACTAGTCGATTATCCCCGGAGTATATAGAATATGGAAAAGAAAATATTAACTCACGTGCATGAGAACGTGGGGCTATAGCATTCCCAGATATTCCACGATAAGGGGAACAAAAGAAATCCAGTTGTTTGGAGGCAACAACATTCTCCACCTATACCTAATATGACCACTAAACGACTCTTAATTTATCGTCGTTCGTGATTTAACAATAGATACTAGAGAAGATTGAAAATATTCGTTTTACTAGGAAAGCCGCACCTAACATTTAAACATTTCAAAATGTTTCATTTATGACAGTTATTTTATCATAATTATCACTTTAATTCCATGTGGAGTAATTACTTTTTTTAGTTTATACCGTTTAGTATATGGTCAACTGAGCCGACTAATTAAGTTCGAGCTGGGTAGGATCTTTAAAAGGTGACAAGCTGGGTAGGATCTTTAAAAGGTGACAAAACTATCTCAACGAGTATTATCACTGTTACATTTTCAAAGACTCGAACCCGATATTCGATTAATTAAAATAACTCTTTTTTCAATAGATCTAAGAGTCTTTGGTGAGTAGAGTAATAACTAATCACTAAAGAAATATCAGTTTGACTTGTGCATGCCCCAGGGACGTTGGTGCCTCACGTGTTAGTGATGGGCTGGGTCTAGTTTCCTAGTCGGGCCTGACCGAGATTTTAGGGCTCGTGTGATTAATTCTACTCGGCCGAACTCACCAGGCCCATTATGACGAACTATAATTGCTGAGGCCCGGCTCAATGGGGCCCAAAGCAACCACGGCTTATACACCAAAAATGTTCTCTTACTTTCCTATTTACATTTTCTCTGCCCTCTGTATTCTTTCCTAGCATTTGGCACATTCCCTTTTTTTTGCCCCCCACAACCCCAATTATATATTAAACTAATTAACCGAATCAATTAGCATCTCTTGATAGAGCAATCATAACCACGTTATAAGCGTCGGTCGGCCTTATCATCCCAATAATGCTGATCAATTTGTAACACAAATTAAGACGGAGATGGACATTTGACTGGTCACAAGTTTGGAATTTAATGAGAAAATGATGATGAAAATACACGAGATAGTTGACGTATCAACTAATTAATCAGTCGATACGAAATTGAATTTGTAAAATTATAATCTATAGTTCTTACTTTAAAGTAATTAGTCTCTAAACTATCGGGCCCAAAATTACTATATGAAAACACCGTCTTCTAAAATTTTGAATTAATCGTCAAATTATGTTGTTGCGATGGGACCAAGCAGTTAGGTAAAATGCCAGATATGTAACGAGGTGCCAATAATAGCCGCAGTGCAATATAAGAAAGATCGAGATGGAAGATTGGGATCAAAGAAATCCTCCAAAGTTTGGTGGAAGTTGGAATATTTGCATATGATATTTTAAAAATGTCGATCCACCATCCATCATTTTAATATTTTTGATGTGATGAGATATATTCTATTGTTGCGAGTTGATTCAATGGTCGATTGTACTTGCGCCAATGCGGTTTTAAACTCTACATCTAAGTTTGCTCCAGCAGTGAACAAAACATCCATCCACCATGGTTCTACAGTACCCTTCGATCTACCGATTGGGTAATCATTATACACGTCTGACCTTTACCGGTGCATTGGATTATCGTAATTTTTTATAGAAGGAGAGTTTATTAATAGTAATATTTCTAATCTATTTAGAATAGTATTCACTTTTAAGATTACCACCGGTAGTCTCGTTAAAATTTTATTGTGATAAAATTTAATATAAAAATTGCGATAGGTAAAGAATATCTCGATAAGAAAAGATTCCACTAGAACAGAAAATCGAACTAATCATCTTCCTATTTGAAAGGATTGTGGGGGGTGGGAGGTTGCTTAAGAGTCTGCATTATAATGTAATGATAACTACGCAATATATACATGTGGCCAAACATAGTTCTAGAATATGTCATAATAGCGGAAGTAGACAATTATAAAGGAATGAAAATGTTTTGCGTGGTTACAAGAATTTAATGTTAAATTATTTGGCCTGGGAACAGGGTAAATCCTTGACTCAGTTAACGAGATGATTGGCAATTGCCAAGGCAATAAATAGTTGGAAGATTTGGTTAATGAGATGTTAAATAAATTATTTTATAAAAAAAGAGTCCCTCGTCATTCGTTAAAAAAAAAAAGATTTCCGGTGCACCAGACAAGAAGAAAATAAGAGGAATGACTGAAATTTTTCTTAACCAATATTAAATTCCACATAATTGTTAACCATGCGTGGTTAGCAGTAAATTAGCAGCGGAAGTGTTCCCGTCCCGTGTTGGTTTTCAATATAATATTCTATCCGAATAGTTACTAGCTCGATTAATATATGTTAGACTCAGATATAACATTTGAAAGGATTGAAAGTTCATCCTAACAAAATTGCAACAAAACAAAAATCGAGACAAAAATCACGGTAAACCCAAAAAAATACTGGTAGGCTGCTGCTCTGCCGCCACTAAGCTAAAAGAGTCCCACCTGCTGAAGTGGCAACTTTAGTCCAGCGAGAGAGAGAGAGAGAGGGGAAACCGATTCTTGTCTTGCTCGCTACTAAATCTCTCCATTAGCATCTCCCTCCCTAATCCCATCTCTCCTTGTCCCCCCTTTGTTAAATTACCTTCAACACCAATCCCTCTCTCTCTCGCTCTCTCTCTCTCTCTCTCTCTCTCTCCACCATATAACCGCTTCATCCCCTAGTGTCGGTTACTCATAACACTCTTTACACTGTGCATTATACTCGTGGAGATAGCTAGCTAGCTAGCGAGGGCGAGATCGGATCGAGATGAGCGAGCCAGTGAGTGTCGAGAACGGGAACAACACGGCGTCGTCGGGGTCGCCCCCGCAGCCGGCGAGCAACTCTTCATCCGCGGCGAGTCCTGGACCGAGTCCGTTGGCTGCTCCGCCCCAGGCGCTGCTCGAGCGGCTCAAGGACTACGGCCAGGAGGACGCCTTCGCGCTCTGGGACGAGCTCTCCCCCTCCGACCGCCTCCTCCTCGTCCAGGACATCGAGGTCCTTTTCGTCTTTTCACTTTCTCCAGTTTTGGAATTTCGCTTGTTTTCCAGTTCCCGCGCTCTCGTGATAAACAAAACAGAGAAGAAGAAAATGTTCTGTGATTTTTACAGAGATTTATCATCTTGCTTGGAAAAATAAAGAGAGAGAGAGAGAGAGGAAATGTGATCGGTGTCTGTGAATTATCGGTTTAATTTGGAATTATTGAATTTTGGATGCAGAACATAGATCTTGCTAGGATCGATCGGATTATACAATGTTCGCTTCGATCTCAAGGTAACTACTCACACGCGTGTTCTACAGCATTTGCAACGGCTTTTTTTGATTCAGTGTTAATAGTCTAATCTAACGTTGGCGGTGTCTTGATCCTATTCTGCAGCGCTGCCATTGGCGGCAATAGAGCAGGTGCCGGAGGGTAGCGTGTCCACTGTTGAGGAAAGGACACCCGAGGAGAGGGAGAGGTGGTGCAAGATGGGACTGAAGGCCATCCGTGATGGGAAATTGGCTGTCTTGCTTTTATCTGGCGGCCAAGTAATCCCCCTGATAATTGTCTCTCTGTTCCTTTGCTTTATTTATGAAAATTTTGATGTCTGCTCTTGGTCACGAAAAGTAAATCATGATTTAACAAAAGCTATTAGTACCATAAAGCTTACTGTATGGTTTAGAAAATCTTAGCTTTCGAATTGTGATCTTTGCTTGTAAATGCTTGCTTTCTCGTGGTGTCTTGTATAAACTTTGGCAAACAAGTTGCTTTTGCTAAATGACTCCGCTCTATTCAATTTCCGTTCCAACAAATAGAAAAGAAAGTTGATAGTTGGTTTATGACTGGTTACTGATGCAATTTACGAATAGAAGTCTGTTCTGATTGACGATTGTTGTGTATGTTTACCTTTGAATATTTCTTACCTTGTCTAATAGTCTCTGTCTTTCTTGGAGCCATTTTTAGAAAAGAGGTGACATCCGTTTCTGTATATGTTTAGGGCAAGTGGTTCTCTGTGAAGAAAATTTTGACCTTCAAATGGGGGTTTTGTGTGCAAACTTGTCCAATCAGAAACTATATGATTATATGCGTGTGGCCGAAGTTGTGAGTTAAAACATCTCTTAAGTTATCAATCATTCATGTATGCCCACTGTTTACTTTTATAAATGAGTTTGTTTCAGCTGTCAAATTGGGCCCCTTTCCTTCCTTTCTCTTGTCGGCATGATGTGATCTTTTGGATGTTTATTATTCATCACTTTGTAGGGTTTTTGCTTTATTGTAAAAGCTCTAGAAAGTGTAGGCTTGATATACTTAGGCTAGGTAGACCGGCAGAGACATGCCTTTTATCTGGTGTTTTGCCCTGAACAAATGCAAGACTTCCACTTTTTCATGGTGTCAACTGTATAGCACACTCCATAAGGGACAGGAGAACATAAGTACAGTATCAGTATCCATAGACGGTAATCTTGACTGTTACTCCTCTGAACTATGCAGGGCACTCGACTGGGGAGTTCAGATCCGAAAGGATGTTTTAGTAAGTTTTATTCTGTCACATGGTTGCGAAATTATCAGTTTTAAAAATCGGTAGCTCTGCCGTTGTTTGCCACATAACAGGTTTCCTTCTGATGGCTTCCAATAGTATATGTTTAATTTAAAAAATATTGAAGCTTATGCTCTAGTCATATATAGACATGCAAGCCAAACAGAAGTAGCTGCGGACATTATATGCCACGACTGTGAGAGAGCTGGTGATGCTAACTAGGTGGCTTTAAGTTGCTATAGTTTTTCAAATTTCCAGGTCCAAATCAAATGTTCCAGAGGGATATAATCAAATCAAATGTTCCACATTTCTTCAGGCAATATGTGTATGATGTGGCATACTTCGACTGCAACTCTTATGATGGGTCTACAAATTGTTATTTCAGATATTGGCCTTCCATCTGGCAAGTCCCTTTTCCAGCTGCAGGCTGAGCGGATTTTGTGCATCCAGAGACTAGCTGCTCAAGCTCAAAATGATGGTAAGGTCAACAGTCCATGGTCTGTCTAATCACACATTTCTTTGACGTGCTATCAAAATGTGGCTCATGCCTGCTTCAGGAGGTTCATCGCCAATACATTGGTACATAATGACGAGCCCATTCACTGATGAGGCCACACACAGGTTTTTCGAAAGTCACAAGTACTTCGGAATGGAAGCTGATCAAGTAATATGTTTTTTGTTTGATGGAGGTTATCAGATTTTATTTTCTGTTTGCCTTATTTTCTGACATGAAAATATGTGCTTCTTTAATGTAGGTTACCTTTTTCCAGCAAGGTACAATACCTTGTATCTCAAAGGATGGCAGATTTATCATGGAGACTCCATACAGGGTACAATCCTATACTTGGTCATTTTGGGGTTGAAAGAGCTGATAAGAGCTTTCATCTCTTGGTTGTTTAGCTAATTTGGAGTCTAAACAAACATTTGGCAGCATCTCTTCATTACAAATCCTTGTCATTTGTTATGAGATCTTTATATTCGTATAAGTTGTTCATGGCAGTTGAAACTGATAAGATGTGTGTTGTATCCTATTGGTCATCAAGTTGCATTGCAAGAATTACCCTGATGGAAAATCTCTTAGGCTTCACCTTCTTCTGATTGCTCCTTGACCACATAATCATTTTTCCAGTGATGATTCCTTCTCTTACAAAAAGGATACCTGGCTGGAAATAGTTAACAAGATCTTGAAGTTCAGGAGAATAGACAGGAAACGCCCCTTTTTAGGGTGGGTGTGTGTTTTGAAAATGACGAATGTCTATGACCTTATTTTCTCTTGGTTAAGAAATTGAAGTTCCATGTGCAATCAACTATAATATTTATTCTTATAGCATTCTTTGAACAACCAACCGTCATTTTGTTGTTTGGTTTTTCTTCTTTAACCTTAACTTGTATCCATATGTCCAGTCATTTTATTGTGATTTTCTGAAAACAGGTAGCTAAGTCTCCCGATGGGAATGGAGGGGTATATTCTGGTTTGTTTCCAGAACCTTACTCAACGTGTCAGTCAACAATTATATAGATATTTCCACTTGATACTCACACAATCCGTTTTGGGTTTTCACCCTTCAGCCCTGAAATATTCAAAGTTATTGGAAGATATGTCTTCTAGAGGGATCAAATATGTTGATTGCTATGGTGTTGACAATGCACTTGTGAGTGATTTTTCTTTCTCCTTTAAGATCTAAAAATCCAGTTCCTTTCTGATGTAAAAATGTAGTGATTTGGATATCCTAAGCAGGTGAGGGTTGCTGATCCAACCTTTTTGGGCTATTTCATTGATAGAGGTGTAGCTTCTGCTGCTAAAGTTGTCAGAAAGGTAATAACATTTTCCTTCCCAACGGAAAAAGAACTACTGCAGCTTGTTGTTAGTTTTTGATTTTTTCTGTTCTGGGTTTGACACAAAGTAGGAGAAAAACTGCCTGAACTCACTCATCTGTTATATGGATCATCCACGGATGTTATGTCTGAAGAGACTGTTAATGTGCATAATTTTTTCCCGAACTCTGCAACGCATCTTAATCTTTTTGCAGGCATATCCCCAAGAAAATGTTGGTGTATTTGTAAGGCGAGGTAAAGGTGGACCCTTGACTGTTGTTGAATACAGTGAGTTGGATCAGTCACTTGCTTCTGCAATCAATCAAACAACTGGGCGTCTTCGTTATTGTTGGAGTAATGTATGGGCTACTCTTCATGCAAAATCATCTGTTCTGTGTTGATTTAGTGTATTTGGCTGTAACAACCTGTCATAGAGTGACATGTTTTAAAACTTCAAATTCCGGAAACTATATGACCTTTCTCAGCCTGAAAACAGGTGCTTGATGCTACGACTATGGAATGATCCATCTTTTTGGATTCCCTTCGATTTATTTTCTCGTAGTTTGAAACTTTTTCCTTCAAGTTCGGAAATTGCTTTATTCCCTGCCATGGTTTTCAGGTATGCCTGCACATGTTTACTCTGGATTTTTTGAATCAAGTGGCCAATAGCCTGGAGAGAGACAGCATGTTAGTGACCTTCTCTTTCCCATTTGCTCTGATATAGAAGTCTGATGTGCTGCCCTCTATTTTACTTTGGTTTTATTCCTGTACAATTCTTCAAAATGATATTCTTTTCGTTGACTCCATTGACATACTGATTAGATTAGCTTTTCGATAAATCTGAAACCGGTCTTTCCGCTTCTTTCTTCTGTATTACCTCGTGCACCTTCAATCTGAAATCTACAAACTGCTGTGTCCCAGGGCACCGGACACTTATTGTCTTTAAGAATGAGAAGAAAGGATCTCTAGGAGATAATACTCTTTTTTCTTGCACATGATTCACTTTTCCTTCAGGCCAGGATGCAACTTTGTTTAGCCATCTTTTTTAGAGTTTGAATTTAAGTGGTACACATATCTTAACACACTGTTATTCAACTGTCTGTTTTGGCTGCAGTTTCCATCTTGCTGAGAAAAAAATCCCTTCAATTCACGGGATGACCGTGGGACTAAAGCTAGAGCAATTCATATTTGATGCATTCCCGTATGCGCCTACAACTGCACTCTTTGAGGTAATGTTTAATCGTTCGATATCGTCTATAAAATGTTACAAAGGGAAAGTGTTCCATTCCATGCCCGTGATTGTGAACATTGTTTATTTCAGGTACAGCGCGAAGAAGAGTTTGCCCCTGTGAAAAATGCCAATGGAGCAAATTATGACACTCCAGACAGCGCAAGGCTGCTTGTGCTTCGGCTCCACACTCGGTGGGTAATTGCAGCCGGAGGGTTCTTAACTCATTCCGTGCCTTTGTACGCAACAGGTTAAGTCCACGTCCTCGACCGCTTTAGCTTCCTGTTTTAGCCCTTGAAAGATTCTGTGTTTAAATGGCCTCTTCCTGCTCTCCTGTGCAGGCGTGGAGGTGTCTCCACTTTGCTCGTATGCAGGAGAAAACCTTGAAGCTATATGCCGTGGAAGGACATTTCATGCGCCTTGTGAAATTACATTCTAGTAAACTTACTGTGCGGCTCTTGTAATTTTTCACCTGTGAGTGAGCTTATCAAGGTTCCGAGTTAGATTGGTGAGATTCAAGTGTACGCTTATAGGATTGGGCTTCTGGTCATATTCTTTTATATAAACCTTTTCCGGGTGCAATTGTGTCCTTGTATACAAGAAAATCCTTTGAGATACAAAAAAAGACCTCAATCAATCGATAAAAGTATAAAAATAACTCTTCAAAGGCCGCAAAGACATGGTCCAGAAGGCGCGCTTGAAGCTTTAAAAGCCTAGGGAAAAAGTTACTAGGTGAAATTTTCCACTAGGCCAGGTTGCAGTTACAAGTCTCAATAAAAATTTGTCTCAGTAAAATTGAATATGAAAAAATCACAACGGAGAAAAAAATACCCAAGATTACTGATATCATGTAATTCCACGCCAGTACCTGTCCTCAGATTCTTTAATTCTATCCTTTTGTTGGTTCTTTTTCGTTCTCTGTACGTGACATTAAATTCTTTCTTCTTCCCAGCCGAGCCAAGTATCTTCTACTCGTTAATATCACCGGTGATACATGATGATAAAGAATTATTGGGAAATTAATTGAATTTGAGTTGACCGTCCTAGTGGTAGACTATTGTATTAACCTTTATTTCTCACCATTTATCCTCACTTCTGTCATATTCTGAGCCCCAGCTCAATCATTTCTATGGATAAAATACTCGTTAAACTAGCTAATATAAATTTAAAATAAGTTTAAACATAATTCTCATTATCGAGTTTTTAAAGTAGATACTTGACTTAGAATCAAAACATATGGTTAAACTAGTTTGCCTTGTATTCTTTTGGGTCAAATCGAACAGAAAAAATAAATAAGACCGAACAAGAATTCAGGTCCTGCCAACCGGAATCGATTATATTTATTTATCGGATCCACCGCGACAGGAATATGTATATCTCTCGATTTGTCATGTATATCCTCTTACAATTATCAAAACAAACATAGGTATCCTCGTGATATCGACAACTCTATATAAATAAAAAACTTTCAATTACCCAACACCCAGACCAGACAAGACCAGACCAAAGCCTTTGCTTCAAACCCTCTCTTACAAAAATGGAGATCGTTCCTACATGTTACGACACCTTGAAGAGGTGCTGGAGGAGGAGGAAGTACAAGAGGCTCAACAATTTCGGAAAAGCTTATAACACCAAGAGGAAGCTCAAAATAGCGAGGCTTGGTGGGTCTTCTTCACAGGCTTGGAAGACTGGAATTATTGCTCCCGATTTGGGATTGGCAATTGTATCGCCGTTAAAATTCCTGGCGAGGTTTCACGATGCCTACGTGGCCGTGATGATGAAGCTGGCCATGAACGTGGAGAAGCTGAACAATAAGGGATTGGCCAAAGGGAAGAAGGTGGCGAAAGATGGGAACATCACAAAAGTGTCCGTTGGAGAGGAGGTTCACGATAGGTTGGTTTTGGAGATTTACAAGCGGTTGGTTGCTTCCGGTTATGTGGGTAATATTTGAATCGATTATTGTAATATTGGATTAGTTTTCGGGTCTATATTTCGATCCCATGATTATCCTTTAGGGGAAGTTTATTTTATTTTGCTCGTGTATTGTAATTTGCAATTCGTGGAACAAGCAAAACGTTGTTAATTTTGGTCAGAAAGAAGGCCAACCAACTATTGAGATGTGCTTAGGTAAACTAGTTATTATTCTCAATTTAGTGACGGATTGGCTATTTAAAGTCACAAATCTTTCTTGGAAGACTTAATTTTAAAATCTTCCAAATAGCTCAAGGATCTCTTTTTATATGATTGCTACATGTAAATTAATAAATTACCATATCTTTCTTAAAACACGATTGTGGAGCCCAACTCAAAATTATTGAAAATTCAATACAATCTTATTTAATTTTGGATATAATATTCAGATTTGATGTGAATTATCTGAAATATAAATTTCGGAAACATATAATAAAATAGGTAAGTTTTACCAATAAAATAAAATAAAATAGGTGCTCTTAAATTCTTAGTTTTGCTTTTCTTTGGCACCAAAAGAAGAAAGACAATTGGATTAGGTTTGCTTGTTTACCGGTCTTTTTTTTAAAAGGTAAATTATTACACTATAATATTGCCAAGATTTGAACCTTGAACCTCCAAAATATTTACAACATTTTGTACTGTTGGGCTACAATCTCTTTAGTTTTTTACCGGTCTTCTACGATAAAAGTTTTAGTTAACACACTTTTCTATCCAACACGACTATCAAAATTTGATTCAACACGGACGAAGACGCATCACAATAGTAATTGATCCAAAACACTATTAATATGTTCCAAGTCGGAACATGGTTACATGGACGATGTCCCTAAATTCTCTCTTATAACGTACCTCACCAGCTTTCCATCCCCGAGGACAAAAACCATTTTTTGAAAGGTAAATTATTACACTATGATATTACCAAGATTTGAATCTTAAATTTTTTAGGTATTTACAATGTCTTGTGTCGTTGGGCTACAAACTCTTTGACAAAAAAAACCATTTTCAACAACTAGTTTTTTTCGGAAAAAAAAATTCTCCAATATTATACTTCCGTCAATTCACCAACTAGGTCTAATTAATTAATCATGCTTGTGTAGTCCCCATCGGTCGCTCCTCCCATATGGGTAGATGCCAAAATATTGTTCAAAGTGTCACCTAAAAAATTATTGCTCAAAGTCTTCTCGTCGCTTTGTGGAAATTGGAATTTATTGGAAAACCAAACTTGCGTGGGTCATTCTCCTCCTCAGAATATCCCCTATCCTTCCTAGTATCGATTTGGAATTTTGAAATGTCAAAATAACAATTTATTTTAAGGAGAAAGTATACTTAAGTATCATGTAGTTAGCGTTTTCTAAGATAAGGCCATGTGGTTTTTTCTGCCCAAAATCAGTCCATGTGGTTTGTTTTCTCGGACATTTTCGAGTCTCGGGCTGCCAGAGTAGATGCCTGGCCACATGTCTATCCACATGGGTGCCACATGGACATTTTTATTTGTTGCGGATTGCTGACGTGATATGTAGTAAATTATCACATTAATCCCAAATTAGAAATAAAAAATTTTAATCTTCATATTTTGATCTTCTTCTTCCTCCAACGCAAAAACCTTAAAACCAGAAAAATCACTAACCCAATAAAGTCTCTTCCTTTATACCCCAATTTCCTATAACAACCTCAAATTTTAATTTGAGCGGAAAGAAATTCTCCACCTTGATAACTTATCAATTTCGTCAACTAACCGGACTATCTAATCCCCCATAGATGTATAAAACCTCAAAAACAAAGAAATCCCACTAACCCAGTAAAGTTCCTTCCTTTATATTCTCCAATTTCCTAAATCCACCTCAAATTGCAATCTGAGCAAAACCCAGAAAGAATTTCCCTTGACAAGTTACTAACCCAGTAGAGTTCCTTCCTTTCGGTAGCCCGATTTTCTAAGTCCACCTGAAATCGCAATCTCAACAAAACCCAGAAATAATTTCTCAACTTTTTGGTCCTCCGGCCCCGCCATCGTCTTCTTTCTTCCTTGCCGCCGGCCCCGTCGAGTTCGACTCGTTTACCGTCCGCTCCTCATCCTCCGCCGCCGCAGCAGCCTTGTCCTCCTCCCGCTGGGATCCGCTCGGCCTGTCGATTTTGGATCTTTCCAGATGCAGCGAACTGTCCCCGATTTCGTAAAACAATAGAAAAATTAAGAAATATAAAAAAGAGATAATAAATCTTAGATAACGAACAATATCTAAATTAAAAAAAATAATAAAGAAAGAACAAAATAATCACAGCTGGCGCCGTTCGTCTCCTATGTGAAGGCGTTCACCAGATTTCACGAGTTCGCGTAGTTCACGGCAGAGGACGTGGGGACGACAGAGAGCGGGCTGAACTCGGTGGTGCTCGCGAACAACGAGAAGACGGTGTTGCTGCCGATGAACGAGCCGGTTTACGCGACAAAGAGGAAGAGCCAAATACAAACGTACCTGGAGCACAATGAGGGAGCCGGGGTGCAGCACCTGGCGCTGGTGTATAAGAACTTGAACGTGGAGATGATGGATCGGACTAAGTGTGTGCTCGATTGGATCGATCAAGGTAGATCTGATAACTGATTGGGACTAATGTGATAATTTGCCACATACCACATCAGCAATCAGAAATAAATAAAAATGGACGTGGCACCCACGTGGACAGACATGTGGCCGGACATCTACCCGGGCTGCCCGGGACTCGGAAATATCCAAGAAAACAAACCACAGAGACTGATTTTAGACGAACAAAATCACATGGCCTTATCTTGAAAAGTGCTAAACTACAGGGTACTTAAGTGTACTTTTTCTTTATTTTAATTATGGATGTACGTACACACATGAATATTTATAATAAAGAATAAATGAGATACATATATTTTAATATAGTTATATAACGTAACATGGTTAATTTTGTTCAAATATAAAGATTAAAGTATGGAATAGTCAATCCTCATAATTTTCAAATGAAGACGGCTGGCTAAGTCGTGCACGGAAGCACTACAATTCGATTTCCCAGAATCATGTTTCAAAACGCAAAAAACCAATTTCTTGTTCTTTGACAAATAACATGAATTCGATTTAGGAAAGCAAAGGTTAACCTCGACTAATTCACGTTGACTGTTTCATTTTATCGAGCCATCCAATATTATGCAGTTCGGAAAAAAAAAATAACTACCACTTTTACCGATTCACTTCGATCAATTTTAACAATATTTATTTTGGTAAATGGATGAATTTTATAAATAAGCTTCAAAATATTTACACCAAAATCAGACGAAAGTCCGAAAGAAGATAAAAAAGATCATAAAACTCGTCTCAAAGATTCCATGAACAGTAGGAGATCTTGATGCCCGAGGATCTCGAGTCCAATGTGCTTGTGGACGAGTGGCTCTACCGCTGTGCGGTGGCGTCTATTCGCGATGCTGGACATTCGTGCTCGGATGCGGACACAAGACTTTGGGTAAACAACTTATTGCCTTCTTTCAAGGTCTTGTGGCTTAATTTTCTGAGTGTTGTTGTTGGTTGCTCTGCTCATTTTCAGACTTCGGGGGCTTTTGGTTTGGCGCCTACTACTGATGTTGTTGCAGGCAGCCCCTTGCTGCGGGTGCGGCTATTTTGCAAGTGTCTCCAGCGGCTGGTTTCTCCGGTTAGTAGCTGCACGTCTTTGGTTGGTGTTCAGGGGGTGGATGTTGGGTTTCGCTCGGATGAAGTACAGCCGCCTGCTGCTGCTTGTGCCGCGTTAGATGTTGTTGAGCGGAGATACCCCATAGCTCGCTCCTTGCTTCCATGGAGGAGTGTGACGATGTTCTTGGTAAGGAGCTCACATCGGAGGCATGGCGATTGGCAATTCTTATGGGTATTTCTTGGGAGGAAGACACCTCTGAGATCCTCTGCGCGATCAAGACCGATGCTCGAGGGCTCCTTCCTTTTGACCCTCCTTAGTTTCAACTCTTCTATTTGGCGTGCTTTGGGGGATCTGTTCTTTTGTTGGCGATGTTTTGGATTATGCTAGATAGCCTCTTTCTTTGTTTTCGCACAATTATGTGCCTATCTAGTACCTTAGTGTATGGGAGTTATACGCTTAGTACATTTCGATGTAATTACACTTGTAATTACCTTTTGGTGGAATCAATACAATTTACTTATAAAAAAAATAACTATTGGACCCGGAATTGGATGGAAAGATTAAAAAACTCTCTATTGCATCTTTCAAGAAAGATGACACCATTTTGCTTTAGCAAAATTCCTCAAATGATAGCTCTGTAGAATGCAAACCAAACTTTCTTGATCCTACCACTCTGAACCATTCTCATCCAAATTGGCAACGATGTAAAAACTGAGGCCCCAATGCACCATTTAATCCCCATCCGAGATGCTAAATGATTCCATATTTCAATCACCATTTAACAATATTAACATGTGATTGAAATATTGTAGCAGCAGAATCTGGAGAAATTTTATGGTGATCCCTACATACCAAGTCATTTGGTGACTTGGTATGTATCCACCAATCAACAATTGCCAAGTGAGTTTATGTCAAATTAATTAATTAGTTGACTTGGATATGTATTTATGGTAACTAAATCAAGTCATTATTGTATAATAGGTTAAAAATAAACTATTTTCTTATCAATACAACTAAATCATAAATGAAACAAATATGACGAAATATTGTTATATTTTAATTTTCTTAAGTACGTAAAATATTTTTATTTTTATTTTACAAAAAGTTATGAAAATTTTATAAAAATAATTAAGTATTTTACTTTAATTTCAAGAAGATAAAATTAAGTTCAACTACTTTAAGAGCATGTCCAAAAATATGCAAACCGATAAAGCAATTGTTCAAAAAACTGTTCAAAAAAATAAGTGTTATATTTTTTATTTTCATGATTAAAAAATAATTGTTCTTCCATCAAATAATTAAAATTGAAATTATTTTTCGTAAGAACAATTATTTGATGGACTTAGGTCTATTTCCTTGAAATTATGAAGATTAAAATAGATCAGTTAGAACGATTCTTTTATTTGGTGAACAATTATTTTCGTAACTTTTCATAAAATTAAAATTTAAAAATATTTTATGGTCTTAAAAAAAATTAAAATATAACTTCGGTCTATTTTTTAATTATGATTCTATAAAAATTTTATGAAATTTTTTCTTAAATAAAATTGTCGTAACTTTAATTAAAACAAGTATTCTATAACAATTATTTGATGACATAAAATAGATCAATTATTTTATTTGGTGAACAATTATTTTTCATAACTTTTCATAAAATTAAAATAAAAATATTTTACGTACTTGAAGAAAATTAAAGTATAACAAAATTTCAACATGTTCCTTTCATTTATGATTTAGTTGTATTGATTAGGAAATAGTTTGTTTTTAACCTATTCTACATTAATGACTTGATTTAGTTACCATAAATATATATTCAAGTCATCTAATTAATTAATTTGGCCCAAACTCCCTTGATAATTATTAATTGGTGGGTACATACCAAGTCACCAAATAACTTAGTACGTAAGAATCACCATAAAATTTCTCGCAGAATCTGGTCCTGATACGATACGAGAAACCAACAGAATCTTTTATATTTAAGATGGAAGATGACATACCAACGGTCCTAGCCCACGCATCCAATAACAATTCTCCAATTCGTCAACTCCCATCCCAATATACTCTACCACTCCCCCTCTTCCTCTAATTCCCACTGATTAATAATGGGCAAATTACCCTCACGTCCCTGAGGTTTGGTCACCCTCCCCCTAGAGTCCCTGGCTTTTGGAAAATGATTGTCCCGTCCCTAAGTTTTGATGATAATAGACTCTCAGGTCCCTGGCTGACGTCATCGGCTCTTTTTTTCATTTTTGGTCATAGAAATGATCAAAATACCCTTAACCAAAAATGAAAAGTTAAGGGTATTTTGGTCAAAAGTTAAGGGTATTTTGGTCATTTCTATGACCAAAAATGAAAAAAAGAGCAGATGACGTCAGCTAGGGACCTGAGAGTCTATTATCATCAAAACTTAGGGACGGGACAATCATTTTCCAAAAGCCAGGGACCCTAGGGGGAGGGTGACCAAACCTCAGGGACGTGAGGGTAATTTACCCATTAATAAATGATATTTTTAAAGAAATATCGAAAGAAGAGCCAACAAATTAATACACCCAGTTGCCAACATAACAAAATACAATATAGATTTTTAACTATATTGGATTAATCCGAATAACTTGCATTGGATTATCAGTGGTCGGTCCATTCAGTGATTGGGACAAGGGGAGCTTCCAAGGAGGTTGGATTATTAAATCCTCGCTGGTTTTGTTATTATACTTATTACATCGGGTTCCAATCCGATCTCACCTTCTCATTAATCCACCAGGGGAGAGGGGGAGAGAGAGAGAGAGAGAGGCGGACATGGAGCTGCGGTTGCCATCTCAGCACGAGCCTCGAAACGGCGCCGGTTCATCCCTCGACTCCGGAACTGCCCGTCTCAAGGAGCTTGGTTACAAGCAAGAGCTCAAGCGCGACCTCTCGTAACTCTTATCCACCATCTATTCTCTTTATAGTCCGAAATTCATTCCGTTAAAATTTGTACGGGTTTGATTTTTTTCACGGACACCAAAAATGACTTTGACAGAATGATTGAATTTTCATACGAAAAACTTCTTTTATAAATTGGGTCCAAATATATCTACCGATCATGCTTGCTCATTGGATTTAAGAGAGTGGGAATGGAAATTGTGCAGGGTGGTGTCGAATTTCGCGTTCTCGTTTTCGATCATATCGGTGACACCAGAATTCATTTGGTTAAAATTTATACGGGTTTGACTTTATCTCACCATCATGTAAAGGGTTTTGATAGAATGATAACATGTTGGAATTTTCGTGCGGAGTTCTTCGTTCGTGAATTGGGTCCTAATATATCCAAGTTTGCCTATTGGATTTAGAGTGGATGCAAATGTTTAAGAGAGTGGGAACGAACATTGTTGTGCAGGGTGGTGTCGAATTTCGCGTTTTCGTTTTCGATCATATCGGTGCTGACCGGTATAACAACATTGTACAACACCGGGTTGAAGTATGGAGGTCCGGTCTCGTTGGTGTATGGTTGGTTCATAGCTGGTTTGTTCACCATGTTTGTGGGGCTATCCATGGGAGAGATCTGTTCCTCTTTTCCAACTTCCGGTGGCCTCTACTATTGGAGTGCTAAGCTAGCCGGCCCGTCTTGGGCACCTTTCGCTTCGTGGCTCACCGGATGGTAATCTTTCTTCGCATTCTAATCCATTGAAGTTAGTTGAACTTTGTTATAGGACTGGAATTTGAAGGACTTGTGTTTTAGGATATGTTTCTACTTGTGATTGTACTAATGAAAGTCCACGAGTCGAGAGATTTAACAACTTTGGCAATCTTCATTTTCCTTTACCCTTCAAACTCCACCGAAGTTCAACCTACGAGATCGACGATTTAGGTCCCTAATGTAGTTCTGTTGTAGCTTAGACAATGTTCTGCAAGATTGTCTAACTTGGATCCTCTTCCGAGATTTGTAGTGTAATGCCTACATCTTCTTTTTGTTTTCTATCGTATCGGTGTTCATAGGCATCATCTTAAATGAAAATATGTCCTAATGCACAGAATGCATGTTGTCTTATTGCAGGTTCAACATTGTTGGTCAGGTACCTACGTGAAGTTGCTTTAATAGTTCTTGCAGTATCCAAGTACAACGAATGACTAATCGTTAGTTTTAATCGTTTGCAGTGGGCCGTTACAACAAGCGTAGATTTCTCACTTGCGCAACTGATTCAAGTGATCATTCTCCTCAGCACCGGCGGCAAAAATGGGGGTGGATACGAGGCATCTAAGTACGTTGTTCTGGCAATTCACGGCGGTATTCTGTTCCTCCATGCTCTGATCAATAGTCTTCCAATCTCAGCATTATCTTTCTTTGGACAGCTTGCTGCTGCCTGGAATCTTTTAGGTACAGGAAGTTCTGGACTTCAGTTTAACTACTAGTGCCCATATGCTTGAGCCAAGAGCTTTGTTGAATTGACACTAAATGGTAGAAGTTTGTAGGTGTTGTGGTTCTGACAATTCTCATTCCGTTGGTTGCAACCGAAAGGGCTAGCGCCAAGTTCGTTTTCACACACTTCAACACTGATAACGGAGATAGGATAAGCAGCAAACCTTACATTTTCGTATTGGGACTTCTGATGAGTCAGTACACTCTCACTGGGTATGATGCCTCAGCTCACATGGTATGCTATCTCTTCTTTTGCCTTAACTTTACCTTCTAAAATGGTTGCAAGAGCATTGAATCAACTCGGGAGGATAGAATCGAATGACATTGTTTTCTTTGAACTTGTCATTTCTAGACTGAAGAAACAAAGAATGCAGACATCAATGGCCCAAAAGGAATAATTAGCTCCATCGGGATATCCGTTCTGTTTGGATGGTTTTACATACTTGGTATCACCTTTGCAGTGACCAATATCCCGTTCCTCTTGAGCGATGACAACGATGCTGGCGGGTACGCCATCGCTGAGATCTTCTACATGGCCTTCAAAAATCGGTACGGCAGTGGAGCCGGGGGAATCGTTTGCCTCGGAGTTGTCGGTATGGCCATATTTTTCTGTGGCATGAGTTCTGTGACCAGCAACTCCAGGTACTCTTTTTCTTGTGCTCGATTTCCTTCAAAAAACTTCCCGGTTAAATGCTCACAAGCTACATTGTTGGTTAAATGTCAGGATGGCTTATGCTTTTTCTAGAGATGGTGCTATGCCACTGTCACCTCTCTGGCACAAAGTAAACCAGCAGGAAGTTCCTATATATGCAGTTTGGCTTTCTGCAGTTATATCATTCTGCATGGCCTTGACGGTATCGACATTCTTACACATTCTTACGTCACAACGCTTTGATTCGCGTGGTCTGGCGCTTTGTTTGATCCCTTGCCTTTGCTTCTAATTCTGCAGTACCTTGGAAGCGCGGTGGCATTCCAGGCGATGGTATCGATAGCAACTATCGGACTGTACATCGCCTATGCAATTCCGATCTTCTTCAGGGTGACATTGGCTCGAAAATCTTTCGTTCCCGGACCGTTTAACCTCGGACGCTACGGTGTCTTGGTCGGTTGGGTCGCAGTCCTTTGGGTGGCAACCATTTCGGTCCTGTTTTCGTTGCCTGTCGAATATCCCATCACCAACGAGACACTCAACTACACTCCGGTAGCAGTTGGTGGCTTGCTCATCCTCGTCGTCTCTACGTGGGTTTTGAGCGCTCGGCACTGGTTTAGAGGTCCCATAACCAACGTAAAATAGCTGAACTTCATATTGTTAAACGTCGAGATCGAGTCGATGGTCACGTAGATGACATTGTCGTGTAAGCTATAAGTGTACGATCTAGCAACTCATGGTCATCGTTAGAGTAATGGAACATCATTCGTCATTTATGAAAGGTTAATATCTCTTGGATGATATCAAGGAGACATTCTCTCTTAGACTTTGGATTTCCTTACAAAATCTTAAGTTTAAGTTTTTGTCACTAAATAGAATCTGACAATTTTTGTTGTCTCTGAAATGAGGTTGTTGTGAGGTTGTTGGAGATCCACATTGAAAGTGGCAAGTGTGTTAGACTGAATTATAAGTATAAAAAATTTACATACTTGCTGTCTTGAGGTTGTGGCAGGATATGAAAATTCATATATTTTATCAGTCTTTTTTTTCAATTTGGAGAGGAGAGATGGCTCAGTGGACTAAAGCGTTAGATTGCTAATCCGTTGTACGATTTATTTGTATCGAGGATTCAAATGGAGCCATTTTGACTAAAAAAGAAAAATGTGATTATCAGAAGAAATGAGACTAAAGCGTTAGATTGCTAATCTGTTGTACGATTTATTTGTATCGAGGATTCAAATGGAGCCATTTTGACTAAAAAAGAAAAATGTGATTATCAGAAAAAATGAAGATATAAAATAATAAACAAGATATTTTGTATATTATCTTGTATTTTAATATGATTTCTATACATGTGTCAACCGTCAATTGCTCTAACGAGACATGTGGTCCGTATTGCTCGTACGACCACTTTTGAAAGCACGAGAGGCAGTATGAAGCCCGTACAAACTACAGTAGCGGGAGAGTGCATCTAGTCCGGAGCGGGAGAGCGGCGATGGCGCGGGGAGCCTCCTGGTGATGGGGGAAGGAGAGTGAGATGGCGTCGTGTCGAGGTAGAGCAGGGAAGGGCGGAGGTGCCTCCCCCAGACGAGGTTCCTGCCTTCCCCACCGATGGCCCTCACGGCGACGACGGATAGAGGGGAGGAGACAGCGGGGATGCCGCTTGCCGCCGAACTCCTTTTGCTGGTGGCCGAGCCCCCGTCCGCCGTCAGGTTCTCCTTTCCGGTTGTCGCCGGGGTCTTCCCTGACCACCTCCGATCCATCACCAATATTGTAATTGCTTGCAAAAATCCAAAATTGTGTTTTGCATCGAAGATGGATTTTGGCCTTGGTGCTAAGGGATAGAGATAAAGAAATGAAAAGGTGAAATGAATTGAAGATGGATTTTTTGATTCGTTTCTGGGTTGAGTGATTTTTGTGTTCTTGGTATTCTTGATTAGAGGTTGAAGATGGTAAATATCCAAGCATCCATCACAACATGGATATTTAAGTTTTGTTCTTAAACAATATGTCCGTTGTAGTCCATTGGTTAGTATGTCGTTCTTCCACCCGTGGAACTCGGGTTCGAGGCCAGCCAGCACAATTTATTTAATTTTTTGGTCGCATTTCCGTAGGGATTGTAATGTTATGTAATTTGGTACTAATTGGTAATTTACCACTGCCTCATCAGCAACGACAATCCGGATCATCGCCACGTGGCATTCCACGTAGGCGTCAAAATGACGCCGTTCCGCCAAAAAAGTTAGACCGGAGCTTGGGACCGGTCCGTGACAAACATTGAAATAAGTTGGACCTGTTTTACGGTTTTGAAACCATAGGGTACCCAAGTGATAATCGATAAAATTACATGGTACTTATGTGTACTTTTTCCTATTGTTTTTAAGTTTTGACTTGTAACTTGTTGATTTAAAATTTGGAAAAAGTCCACTTTAGTACCCTGTGGTATCGCCCGAAATCAATTTAGTACCATGTGGTAAAAAATCGACCAATCGAGTCATACTTATTCCAATTAACATCAAAAAGGTCCTCGGGCAGCTGCCCGGAGCTGCCCAGACCCGCCCGGAGCCTGCCCGGACTACGTGGCCAGCCACGTCACCAAAACTTGATGACGTGGCGCCACGTGGACATCCATCTTCTTCCCTCTCTTCCTCTCCTCCTCCTCCTCCTCCTCCTCGTCCTCCTCCTCCGCCTCCACCTCCTCGTCCTCGTCCTCCTCCTCCGCCTCCTCCTCCTCCTCCTCCGCCTCCTCCTCCTCGTCCTCCTCCTCCGCCTCTTCCTCCTCCTCCTCCTCCTCCGCCTCTTCCTCCTCCTCCTCCTCCTCCTCCTCCTCCGCCGCCGCCTCCTCCTCTCCTCCTCCGCCTCCTCCTCCTCCTCCTCCTCCTCCTCCTCCTCTTCTCCTCCTCCTCCACTTCGTCGTCCTCCTCCTCCTCCTCCTCCTCCTCCTCCTCCACGTGGCGCCACGTCATCAAGTTTTGGTGATGTGGCTGGCCACGTAGTCCGGACAGGCTCCGGACGGGTCCGGGTAGCTCCGGGCAGCTGCCCGAGAACCTTTTTGATGTTAATTGGAATAAGTATGACTCGATTGGTCGGTTTTTTACCACAGGGTACTAAAGTGAACTTTTCCCTTAAAATTTTGAATTCCTTCGATCTGTTAAGAGCGAATAATCGGGCATACAAATACTAATCAACGAAAAGATCACTCGGGTCCGCTGGGTCCACGAGTCCATCAATGTCATCGAGCAAATAATGCCCACTTTCGAAATATACATCCATCCCAATGCTTGCATCGAACAGGAAGGCTGAGGTATCATCTGCAGTTTGGCACAGAAAGAGGAGGTGAGGTGTTCGTTCATTGACAATTCACTGCAGAGAATATATATATATATATATATATTTTTTTTACTAGCTGCAGAAGAATATAACGAGCTGAAGCTAGATAGCATCGATGTTTCGAACCTTCGGACTCCAATTGCTCTTGGTGAAAATTGTCTACATCTTTGAACTCATACAAGTATCCATTCTGATCCGAGACAAAAGGAGGAGGGCTTGCATCTGCCACAATACAAGGAGGTCCTTGGTTCGTGTTTGCAGCCTGTGGGAGAAACGTGCCTGCAATTATCAGGGAAAGAAGATATTCATTAATGATTAATAATAATATATATATTTAATTAATGTGTGTAGTGTAGATATGATTGCTATAGACCTTGAGTTGGCTCTTCAAATGCGTTGCAGAGAATATGGCTCGTCTGCTGGCGCGAGTCTTGCTCGAATAACGCAGCCAGCGGGTCTGCCAATCTAGTACCATCTGGCTGCTGAGTGTTGTACACAAAAGGGATGTCTGAAAAACCAGAATAGTTTGCAGCTTGCAACTGATGGTTGGAAAAACCAGAACAGTGTGCAGGTTGCAGACCATACTGGTTTTGGTAGGAACTACCAGCCAAGTTGGTGACTGCTTCATGTACATATCCCGGATAGGCATTGTCGAATCCTACAGAATCATTTGAGCTCCAGTTGTTGTAGTCTGTTGATGACCACGCGTATGGACTAGTGGAGTTTGTTGCATAATACCTTCCAACAGCAGGGGCAAGGGGAGGGGCCGGGGGAGCGGTCGGATTTCGTATCAGAACAGACCCCGGATAAACTGACATAAGGTGGTTGTCGCTGTACGAGCTGTGGATGAGGCCATAGCTTGGACTATAAGACCTCGTAGCTGCCCTGGAGAATTGGGAGTTGGATCCTGTAAAGCCTCCAAGAGCTACACGTGTTAGAAATAATTATTGCAGTTAAGGTCTAGCTCAAATGACAAATGATGCACTGAAAGACTTGGATTTTTATAACAAAGTAAAGTTGCACGCGTTGTGGTGAGGCCACAAAGTTTGTACGACCTAACTTTCTATATCCACATCTTATGTACAAATCACATAACTTATTGACTAATTTGACAAGATTCATCAAAGGAAAATTCCCAGACAAGTGTCCACAACCAAATCTTGAAGGATGAGTATGGGAAATTCGTACACAAGTTTCAACATAATCCACTTTATTTCAAATGTCGCATATACGTAACTCTTACAATTCGTGCCTAATAAAATTTTACTGCATGCATACACTAAAACAAAAAACGTTTATTTCAATATTAATTAAACGTCGGAACATACCAATTAATTGAAAAACGTCGAATCTAATTTGCCGAGAGAAGTCAAATTCAACATTCAAAGACGAACTTCAAAATTTCCCCCTTTTTTTCACTAGTTAAAGTACTCAATGTTCCTTCACATTTTTTTGTTTTCAAATTCGACGTTTAAACGTAAAAATTGATAGCAAATTCAACGCTGAATCATCAAATTTGATCGTTTTTATGTTAAAAATGTTGAAATCAAATATCAAATCATACTTATGAAAATAAGTCAAAGTCGACGCTAAAAATCAAAGGTGTACTTCAAGGATCTCATGTTTCTTGAATTCAACGTCGAATTTGTTAACAAGATTTTTACATGTAAGGGTAGGAAATGAAAAAAAAATCGACATTAAAACGTCAAAATTTGAATAAAAATTAACCTTCAAATATCATTTTCAAATAAAAAAGTCGCAAAAAGGCTAAATTGTATAAATATTTTCTTTAACCAGTCTAAACCATAGGAAGGCAATTGTTGCAACCTAAGATAATAAGAGGATCTCATGCTTCGATTCAATACGCAAAAGATTTACGTACCTCTTCTGGTATCGAGGATAGAGTCATCGACGTTTGGGATCGGAAGACCAAGCCAATAAGCCTCTGCAGGAGTAAATCCGACTTTCTCCAAGAACGTATAAGATGGGAAGTCGACAGCAGGTGGCGCTGATGTTCTGCCGGAACCAAAAGAGCCGTTATCCATCTCAATTCCAAAATCCCGCTTCACTTATGCACTAAACTTCTGGTAAAAACAACAAAGAGAATTGATTGAACTTCAAGTATTTATCTCATGGGAGAAATAATAAATATCATAGCTTGGTTATGGTGAGAATTGTAGTTGCGACCAAATATAAGAGAATAAAGATTAACCAGTTCAGAATACATTTTGATAGAAAGAGCACGGCACATAACGATTATGCTAAATTCTTCGCTAATTTATTTATACATCATAATAGCGGCCTTAAAAAGTTCAACTTTCGGGTCTCGAATAAAAGGCAATAACAAATAAATCAATCTTTAGATGGCAAGAAACACCGGGGAATCATTTATATACTCCAATTTTATTTCAGGATGCGTCACTATAAGAACATTGTCGAGGGAGGGCGATTTACTTATTTACTTACCATAATTACCTATTTTATATAATTATGTTTCGGGACGCACTCGTACGCCAGTGTATTATACTTATTTGTTGTTAATATGTACATAATAATATGTCAATGAGCTTGTAGTCCAACGACACAAGGTATTGTAAATAACTAGGAGGTATAAGGTTCAAACCTTGGCAATGTCATGGTGTAATAATTTACTTTTCAAAAAAAATATGTACATAATATGTGGATTATACATATTATAGATACATTTTAAGTGTTTGTACAAGCACAAGCTGTAATTAGTTGGTTGTTAGTAGCTCCTATCACTTGATAAGGCTTCCCCCTATTGGCATATATAGCTTGCTTCAGCTTCTTGCCATCGAGCTCGGACAATTCGATCTCGTTAACAGAAAGCTTCCTCTTCCAAATGGCGTCCTGCGAGACGTTCTTCAAGTTGGCTACAATGATCCATTCACCGCAGACAACAATGGTGCCTCTTCATCTAAGGCCTTCCTCATGCTTCTTTTTGGGACCATGGCTGCCACACGTAGAAAACTTTTTTTGGGTCAAGAATGTTTGTTGGTAAAATCATAATTGGCACTGAAATGGGACTACCAATGTTTTAGTTTACTTTGTTCTTTTTTGTAATTGGTATAATATTGTTCAAACAACAACATTTTTAGCAAGTAAAATTGTATATAACTTCACCAAAAGATACAATACATTTCTATAAATAGAGTTATTGCAAAGTTATGACCAATTAGCAATACTTGCTTCTTGCTTCAGATGGAAAGTGCGAATAAAAAATTGCGTAATTGTTCAAAAGAAGCTTGTGAACTTTTGTTTTCTTTGATGAGGGAATAATTTCATTCGAAAAAAATATTTCGAATTTCGTTTGAGAAATTTGTAGCATCCACTGTATGAAGAAAAAATTATACTATGATCACAACTAGTGAAGTTCTCAAATTGCTAAAATTTTGCTAACTATATTAGAAAATTACGTTACTAATGAATATAAACAAGTAGCAACTTTACTAATATTTTGAAACTCGCACCACTGCATAACGTGAAAAGGGAAATTTGGGTCAACGAAAAGATGTTTCGTCAAATTGGATCAGCAATAAGTTCCTTACATGGTAAAACATATGTTTGGTAATCATTTTTAAATTTGGTAAAAGAAATTACTTGATTAGGCTGGAACTTTCTTTTTGGCTTTAACATCTCTAAAGATAAAACTAACCATCGTAGAAAATAATTGAAAGATCTTAGAAAATAAGACACAATTAGCCAAACAATGCAAATAATAAAGGAATTTTGCTTGATAATAAGCCCCTCTAATATTAAAAAGAGACAATTTATTAAATTAAGTGACATTTATGGGTAATTTTTTTAGTCTAATCTTAATTAGATCTATGGACATTTAATACCAAATTAGCCAAAGATGGCAAGTAAAAAAAGATTTTTGATTAATAATAAACCCCTTTAATTGCATTGAAAGAGACAACGTACATATCAAGAAAGGAAAAAAAGATTGGCAACATATTAATTAGGTGACAGTAATGAGATAAACTTCTTTTGGTCTTATCTTAATTAATTTTATGGGCATTTAATACCAAATTAGCCAGATATGGCAAGTAAAAAAAGGATTTTGGCTTAATAGTAAGCCCTTTTAATTGAATTTGAAAGAGGCAACATACAGACAAAAAAAGAAAAAAATTGGCAACATATTAATTAGGTGACATTAATGAGATAAATTTGGTTTTGTCTAAGCCAAACATGGCAAGTAACAAGGAATTTGGCTTAATAAAAAGGCTCATTAATTGCGTTTAGAACGAGGCAACATACATTTAAGTACAAATTAGCCAAACATGTCAAGTAATAAAAAGTCCTTTTAATTGTACTTAGAATTTTTTTTGAAAAGTAGAATATTGTACTTGGAAATTGTACTTAGAAAGTGGCAACATATTAATTACGTTACCAAAATTGATAAACATTGTCCTTGGATCCCAACCCTACAAATCTGCTTTTAATTAAGAACTAAGGCTCTCTGGATTAGGGTCTCATATCATAATTCAACTAAACAACAAAGTGTTATTTTGTAACATAATTAACAAGAAAGATCAATTCATGAAATATAAATATATGTCCGGATCTTGATTCAGATTTAAATGAATTAGTCAATTGATCCAAATGCATCTGCATCCCTTATTGGATGAGCTTGTTATGGTTTCTTTAAAACGGTAAAAGGAGGCTTTGCTCGCAAGTAATGTTGAGGCTTTGCCCAATTTTTGTCGTCAATGATCACGTCAATGTTCACCGTAAGTTGTTTCAAGTGATAAGAGACTTGAATTCACTTAAAGGACTCGCCAGAAATGGTAGATGTACTCGAGCGCGATGAAACCAACTACTCGATCCTAAAAAAAGGTACGTGATCTCAGACATGAAACAGTAACAATGGACAGTGATTGGCTTGCAATACGGTAGATAATATTAGCCTTATCCTCTTCTAGTTTGATGGGCATGATATATCCAGATAGATTTGCCTTAAGGTAACTTTACAAGCTATTGATACATCCAATCAATAACATCTTGATCCACCTCACCAGGTACATTGTTGAGGCCAAGAGATCCATTTCCAGGCATGGTGGAGAGATGAGCATCCATTTGGTTCACTTGGTGGATGTCGTTGACCAAATGATCCAGAGGTGCGAGATATTCTTCCATATCCAAGCCCGCGAAGTAGTCAAAACCCGAGCTATCTGTAGTTTGGCGAAGAAGGGAAGATGGTCATTGAAAATTCACTTCAGCCGTACAAAGAGATAGATAGATAGCATCAATGTTTTGAACCTTGAGACGTGATTGGCTCTTGGATCATTGATTCTACATCAAAGAGGATTTCATTCTGATCATTGACACCAGGAGGAGAGATTTCAGCTGCCACCGGAGAATAAGGTCCTTGGTTAAAGATCACAACATCACAAATGAGTGATTAAGGTAACAATTGGTACAAACCTTGAGGCGGAGCATGTTCTTCTTCAAATATGTTCCACGTATTAGCACTTGTGTACTGGCGCAGATCTTGCTCAAATAACGCAGCCAGCGGGTCTCCGAATTTCGGAACATTGTTCTGAGGCGAGTTCACTGGAAGACCTACATGAAATTAGAGAGAATAATTAAAGCAACAAATGGCTCCATTTTGGGGTCTAATGTCCTTCCTATACCTGTCCATGTGAGGCTTGATCCTCCTTGTGCAGGTTGGTTCAATGAGGAAGTTTCCATCGAGGACCTGTTTGGATAAACGGTATCAGCGAGCGAGACTAGCGGGAACATAGTGCGCTTCTCTCGGTCCCTGCAGTGGAAGTCATTCCAAGATTTGTTCACATAGACCACACACACACACACACACACACACACACATATATATATATATATATATATACAAGCAGTAACATAAGTTAGAAAATAACAATATGCCAAAGTTTCGTACCAGTCAAGACTTGGATCACTGATCAAACCACCGAATGAGGCAGGCGTCGGTGCACGAAGCAGATTCGCAGCATAAGGATTCAAATGGCTAAGACCGGAGGAATAATTTTCAGCTTGCATAGCATTCTGGCCTTGGTAGGAACTACTAGTGAAGGGTCCTTGGAAGTTGGTTGCTCCTTCGTGTACGTATCGTGGAGCAGCGTCATCGTCGAATCCTACAACACCAAACAAGCTTCTACCGTTGTTGTCGGAGCCTGTTGATGTCCATTGCAATGGACTAGTGTAGTTTCCTGCGGTGAAACTTGCAGGAGCAATGGCAGTGGTACGGGTAGAATTTCGATTTGAAACGGTTCCTCGATAAGCCGACAGAAGAGCGTTGCAGTTGTTGGAGCTCTGGACATGACTATTGCGTGGACTACCGGAGCTAGTAGCATTTCTGGAGGATTGGAAATTTGATCCTGCAAGGACCAGAAGTTACCAATACATAAAATACATATCAAAGTTTATAATTATTTTTTTTGAAAAGTAAAAGTTGTATTACTCCTCAGAAAAGTACCAAAGTATTACACCAAACTGTACCGAGATACAGTTCCACAGGTACTAGCTAAACAGCTATCAGGACTAAACGACGATAGACGCTAACTAGTACACTCCAAAAATTTCACAGTTTATATGCCAAACATTTCCCCAAAACTCCTAATCAAAGTTTATAATTATAAGAACCTGTTTATTATATATATCATAATATTATAATTTTCTGTACTCTTGGCAACCAATTCACAAACGAAGCGAGAATCTCTCTTACCTGAGCTGGTCGAGGAGGTTCCGATAGTGGTGAACGACTTCGGGGTAGACTCGACCGCCGGAGGATTACCGGTCTTCTTAGTAAGGGGATACTTGGCTTTGATCTGGTAATAATACTCGGAATGGTCATGTATATTTCCACTTCCCTTCCCTTCTTTGAAGGGCTTCGCTATCCATTCAATGACGTTGTCGCCGATCACAGTAACCTGAACTTCCGGCTGTCTTACAACATGCTTGCCCTTGCCCGCCGGTGCTCTTACAACCTCCTTTCCCTTTCCCTCCGGTGCTCTTACAACTTCCTTGCCTTTGCCCTTGTCCTCGGGTTCTCTTACAACTTCCTCGCCCTTGTCCTCCGCTTCTTTTACAACTTCCTTGCCTTTGCCCTTGTCCTCGGGTTCTCTTACAACTTCCTCGCCCTTGTCCTCCGGTTCTTTTACAACTTCCTTGCCCTTGCCCTTGTCCTCCGACTTATTTATACCAACATAGAGAGTTAGTTAGGATTGCATAAGGTATAAGGTTAAATACATGATAAATGCAATCCCTAATTAAGATGGTGGTTGTGTCACCTGAGGAGGCTCCACGCTTGTGGCAGCGGCAGGTTTCTTGTACTTCTTGCTCGACGGCCCGGCCTCTATGGCGACGACAGACCTGCTCCGCTTCAAGCTGGCGTACTGCCAGTCGTTCGGTTTAACCATGCAATATTTTGCTCCCTCTTTTTTGATCTTGTCGAAGTAGTTTTCGCTTCTTCTCCGGACTATGGCTGCATGTGTCAACTTTCTCTCCTTAAAAATGTTTATAATTTATTCGCTACTGGAAATTAAGCAAATACTAATTCATGCTTTAATTATATGTATGTATATATATATATATATATATATATATATATAGACACAATATAGGCTTACCTACAACGGAGATGCGATTTTTAGCGAGGATCCGAAGGAAAGAGAGCCTCCTCATGCCCTTCATCTGCAAGTTGGCCAGCACAATTTGGAATCTCTTATTGTCTTTTCGGATCATTTCCAAACCTTCAGTTGGTATCGCCGTGACGACTACTGAAATTATTGGCAAATAAACATTTTAATTGTCTACACCATATATGTATTGTACTGAGTAACAACTACATACAGTATAAATATAAATTGCACTAAACAATCTAAGCCTACGATATGTAGGACGAATCAGAAGTGAAATATATTGAATGGTAACATTTTTGTTTTTTCGTTCTTTTCGAGTAATTTGTTGAGGTTAAATTTTCATCGTTATAAACGTGATGTAAATATCTTAGCATTCTCATTGATATAAATTTTACTAATTAAAAATACATAATACTATAATTTTCTTATGATAGTCTTTGTATGCTCATTTGTATCTAACAACGTTGACAAATGTGTGCGATATATATTTTTCATGTTTGGGTGTATATAATATTTTGCTATGTTGCTTTACAATAAAGGATTTAAGAGTTAGCTGGTATAAAAAAGAGGAGTCAGTTTAATTCATATTTTTGGCTACGTGATATCAAAATGACCATTTCAATTGACTATGGTTTATAAACACTAATATATGTTGTTATAGATTAATTATCAGATATTCAAAGTGTATAGGATTATGGATAAAGAAAATGATTTGTTTCTCTTTCTGAGGTACAAATGTTAATACAATTGAATTATTTGACATTTAATTGACGGTTAGCCAAAAGGCAAATGTGGAATGTATTTATATTTATTTAATTAATTAACTAATTCGAGCCCTATTTCCTATTCCAGATTTAAAATGACGTACATCTAATTTAAGAAATAAGAAGATCACCATCTCACGAAATTTATATCAATTTAGAAAAAAAAACTTCATTAATCATCTCTCGTCTCTCTTACTCATTATATACGTATCAAAATTAAAGGCTCATTAAGTTGTACACCGAAACCTCAATTAATTATCTATCTATGTTCATCAATTGGACAAAAATCGACTTGGGAAGACTTTATTGTCACTAGAGAAAATACATCTACAAAATTAGGACACTGAATAGTTAAAGTCTTTAAGATCTGCTTCACCTATCTTGGCTTTTACCTCTTTTCTCCAACAATTTTCTATTTAATCTTCGAAATCTGGATCAGTGACTCATTAAATATATATACTGGCTAGGTGGCTATGAAGGAAGCATTTCGGGGAAAATATAACAGGTTGCAGTTGGATAACACTTCCAATAGAACATCAAACAATATCTGAATGAATTAATAGCAAAACCACAATTATTTTCGTTTTAAGTTAAAAAAACCTGTATATAAATGTTCCAAATTATATTTTGAAGTTAATCCAATAACAAATCGACATATTACTGGTGGACATAAATACGTAAAACGTTTAATAATATTTTAAAACTTGTGCGCCGCCGTGCAATTAAAAAAAACAACTTTTACTATAACTTCTGGTCGATGATTATCATCAACCCAATTGACCCAAACAAATCTTTATGGATCTTGGTAATGATGGATCATACAATAAAATATTTTGGATCACTTCTTGTATTTTCTAAATAAAATCTTCCATCTACTAATTAAATAAATAAATAGTTCGAGAGCATTTGTATATACCTTTATAGGTGAATGCCTGGAGAATTGATGTGATTCTACTTTGAAATAGTCGATCGTCATCTACCACCAAGATGGTTATGCCCTTGTAACCCTCAGAGACAAAGCTACTTGGTTCTATATCCCGTACATCTTCCATTTTTATGAGAGGGAAAGATCTTTGTCGGAGATCAACAGACAAGATGGTTTGTTTTTTTTTCACTCACCACTTTGTGTATTTATAGCAAAAATTATTCAGTTTCTCTCTTTATTTAAAAAAAGTGGTATTCTCTTCGTGTTTGTAAATTTTTGTTCTTTCTTCTGAGTTTCTGAGAAGGACTAACGAAATTCTTTGTTATTGAAATGGAAGGAGGGAAATTGAAAATTTTAAGAATGACAAAAGAAAGAGAAAATTGTTAAGCTTATAGAGTGGGGAAATATAATGCAATTAAATGAGCAAGCTGTGGGGCTCCTATCTAATAGCAAACTTTTATGGTGGTATTAATATATACTAATTTGAGAGAGAGATAGAGAAGAGAGAAAATTAATGCTGTGGACCTTACCAAAATTATAACATGTTACGATTTTGTTGGTTGGATATATTTAACTAGATGAGATTATCACATTATTAATTGTAAGAGTATTTTGTAAAAGTGCTGAGTAGAAAATTTAACCAATTACATGATCTACCAAATTTTAATAGTGTCATATTCTTAGAACTCGAATTTAAAATTTCTAATATATTTCATCTAAATATTTTTGGTCCATATTAGAAATGTTTATTGTGGCCTAATATAATGGAAAGGTGAAAATGGTCAATTAGACATCGAGAAAAATAAGAGGCAAATTTTAGTCTCCGGGTTGTATGTACCTATCTAGAATCTAAGTTTGGTCATCCTCTTATTTGCAAATGGAATCAATTTTTTTTGTTATACTATCAAATATTCGAATACTCTGTTGTACTGACTAATATAAATTCGTATTGGTGAAACTTTTAAAAAATAACAAAATTCTCTTAATAATTAGTTAACACTGAATGTTGTGATATCTCGAACTCAATTATTATGTTTTTTATTCATCTGTAGCCCTGCTCGCCATTCGTGCGGTAGATAGAATTTAAAATTCTAGAAACTATTTGGGAATCCTAAAAAATAAGATCAAATTAATTCATCAAGAAAAAGGCCAAATTAGGCACACAAAAAAACAACTAACGGGCGTTAAGATAATAATAACAATTTGATTGCGCCCCGAGGAAATACAGCATTTGATTAGCTGGCAATAATTACTAAACTTTGGTTATAAGTTCTAGAACATTTGGACCAAAAAAAGATTGTAAGTACATCCGAAAAAATCACACTGCAAAAGACAAGTCGGATATCTGCTTCGACGAGCACGGATTGGGCACGAAATCATAGATTCCGTCCCATGCAGGAGAGGGAAAAAATGTCATATGCCCGCGTCCATTCAGCTTGTTACCCAACAAGACAAGCCACGTGACTCTTTAAAGGTGATCACACGCGCATTTGTGTGTTTTAATTTTTTTTGCAATTTATTTTTTATTAGAAATTAGTTCGATATTGTATACTGTAGTGAGTAAAACTACTATACCATAATGAATCAAATTACAGTATTATTTAATTATTTTTTATTATAAATATTATTAAATATTAATCAGGTATGTCATTAGTCATAACCAGATTTGTCATTTTAACATAACCAGTATGCCATTTAGACATAGTCGGATATGCCATTTAATTTATTATAAATTTTATTAAATATTTAACGGTAATTAAATATTTAACGAACATGCCATTTTATCATAACCGGGCATGCCAATTTATCGAACCTAGGTATGCCAATTTATCGAACATAGGTATTCTATTTTTTTTATAATAGGGCATGCAATTTGACATAATCGGACATGCCATTTTTTTAATAACCGGGTACATCATTTGACATAATCGGACATGCCATTTTTTTATAACCGGACATGCCATTTGACATAATCGGGTATGCCATTAGACATAATCGGGCATGCTATTTAACATAACCGAGCATGCCATTGACAAACACCTTTTAGCCGCTTGTAAGTTGGTCAACTATTAACTTCAAACGTATTTTGACATCCTTATACTCCAAATTTGGAGAAGTTATAAGCTATAAAGTTCTAGATATACGTCTCAACTTTGCACAATAAATTGAATCAACTCAATTGGACTCCGGAGTAAGAAGTTGTGGCTCCCCACACCTTCCATCCACTTGTAGCTTGGTCAACTATTGACTTCAAATATAATTTTGATATCTTTACACTCTAAATTTGGAGAAGTTATAAACTATAAAATTGTAGATATATATCTCTGCTTCACACAACAACTTGAATCAACTCAATCGAATTCCGAACTAAGAAGTTGTAGCTCCCCAACTGAACTATGCTCTCGTAACTTGGTCAATTATTGACTTCAAACGTATTTTCAACATCATTACTCTCCAAATTTGGAGAAGCCATAAACTACAAAGTTATAGATATATATCTCAGCTTTACACATCTACTTGAATCAACTCAATCGGACTCTAAAATAAAAAGTTGGGTTTCTTCAACCAAAATATATCCTTGTAACTCGGTCGATTATTGACTTCAAACGTATTTTCAACATACTTACACTTAGAATTTGGAGAAGTCATAAACTATAAAGTTGTAGATATACAACTCAATTGAACTTTGGTGTACAAAGTTATGCCTCTCCAGCCGAAATCTATCGACTACTTCTTACTGTCGCTCCTTCTTCACAATCGGACATGTCATTTAATGCTATGTAAATATAGGTGGAACTAATAGAAAAAAAAACTTAGATATTTTTTCAAAATAGGCAAAAACATATTCATATTCCCAAAATATGTTGAAAAAATAAAAAATAAAAAAAGTAAAAACATGTCCATCAAGTGGCAGGCAATTCCTCTCTCCGTCTGTTGAGAGCCCTTCTTCCTCTCCCCTTGTGAGTCGCCCTTCTCTTCTTCCATCTATGGTGGTCGATTAATTCCTTTCGTGTGAGTCGCTTCTCCTTCTAAAATGGAACCCTTTTCTCTAAAACTCAAGCCTAATAACAACAAGCAACATCACCTTGCCTCTTTTGTGCTCATTGGTAAGTTATTATCGGCGAAGCCCTACCATCCTCCCTCGGTTAGAGCCAGCCTTTGTAGGTCCTGGGGACTGGAACAAAATGATGTCAAGGTGAGTGAACTTCAACCTAATATCTTCTCGTTTACTTTTGGAGTGATTGAGACCAAGTTAAAAGTCCTCGATGGTCGGCCTTGGGCGATTGCCGGTTCACACTTGGTTATTCAGGATTGGGACCCTGATCTTCATTGGTCTGAGGTGGCGTTCTCGGACATGGTTTCTTGGGTCCAAGTTCACGGACTGCCGCCTTCTTTTATGTCCAAGGATACAGCTTACGCTGTTGGAGTTTATTTTAAAGGTGTGGAAGAGGTTGACTTCTCCGCTAATGACCTTAACCATAGGGATTCATTTTTACGGTTAAAGGTTAGGTTGGAAATTGACAAACCTCTAAGCACTGGGTTTAGGCTCGAAAGAGATGGCCTCCCAGACAAAGAAATTATGTTTAAATATGAACGATTGGCCGAGGTGTGCTTTGGATGCGGCGTTCTTGGTCATCCCCAAAAAATGTGCAAATCTGTTGCTTCTCCTGTGAAGGGTACCTATGGTGATTCGCTTCATCCTGACTATAAATGGGGTGGTCACCAACATTTGGCTCATCATCCTAATCGGCATTCTGGTAACCCTCGGCCGGGACCCCGGGCCGACTCGGTGGTCATTGCGAAAAAGACATCGCCCGTGGAGGATTTGAGTGATCAATATCTCAGTTTGGTCGAGCAATTCAAGGCTCTTCCAGGGATTGTTCTGGGCAAAGCTAAAGCTGCTCTTGATCTTCCTTTACCTATGGCCTCTTGTCAAAAGACTCTTTGTCAACAAGGTAATGAAGTCCTTAAAGGACTTTGTGCGAGTTCCTCGGGCCATGTGATGGCTTCCCGAGTTGAGAGTGACCCTTGTGGTGGGATATCTTGCTTTCCTGATCTTTTGGCTGATGGCTCCTGTAAGATTTTGCATAAGGACTTGGCCTGCTTACCCCCGGTCCCTATCGCACGTGGGAGGGAGGGTGTCTCAAAAAAATTCCAAGTGGATTCCACTCAAGTTCCAGTGACTGTCTCCCCTTCCAAAAAGAAGATGAAAAGGAAGGGGACATCTGGAGTTTCTCACAACGGAAGAAAGAAATCAAAAATGGTGATACGTATCTCTGGATCCACTTTTAGTGAAGAGGTTGACATCATGGATGCCATCGTTGAGGAGGATGAAATCATGGTCGCCACCGATGGTGCGGACGATGCGGTGTTGGCCTCGAAGATGGGGCGAAATGTTAAGAAATTTATCGCAACCAGGAAAAGAACGGGTAACGAAGAAACTGGCCTTTCAGTTCAAGACAGAATGGCAGGCACTTCGAAGATCAATACTATGGCGGGCGTGCAGCCGAGCCCCATGGCGGCTCGGCCTCAGGTATGTCCTCTTATCCCTTCCCCTCAAACACGTCCGTGTGATCGAGTGGTAGATGTTCCTATTCTGAGTGGTGAGGTGGATTTTCTTGTGAGTGGTAGATTGACTAGGCAGATAAAGAGAGACAGAGTGTCAGTTTCTCCGGTGTGTGCCGAGACAGTGGAGGCCACGCCAAATCTCACGGTCATTCGGCCTCAGGTACGCTCTCCTATCCTTTCTTCCCAGACAATTCTGAGGGTCGATGAGTTCAAGTCTCCTGTGAGTGTTGCTGAGGCTAGGTTTTTAGACACCGACAGAGTGGTAGGTTCCTCGATGTTTTTCTCCACTCCGGAAGTGAGTCAAGTGATTCCGAGTCCCCCGTCGACTCGGCCTCAGATATGCTCTCCTTTCTCTTCTTCACATACAATTCTGAGTGATAGAGTGGTTGAGTGTATCCCCTTTAAATGTGAGGCTGGTGTCCCTATGAGTGTTCCTGAGGGGAGGCATTTAAAGAAAGACAGAGTGGTAGGGGTACAGTTGGAAGAGATTCAGGATTCAACTTTGGATTCTTCCTGTCCCTCCTCGAAGAGCAACTCTCTTCAATTTTTGAATAGCGAGATTAGAAGCTTGACAACACCTCCTGGTCATGGTGACAATGATGCAGCGAGCCTGGCAGGTACTTCTGATCCCACTTCGCTGCGGGTGACAGGCACACTGTCACCCGAGCTCCAATGAGTTGTTTGGCTTGGAATTGCAGAGGTTTGGGTCGACCTCTGACAATTCAGGTTCTTCGAGGCCTTATTAGGAGGTTTTCTCCTTCGATTGTGTTTCTTATGGAAACTAAGCAGAAAAGATAAAAAATGGAGAAACTTCGCCGTAGTTGTAAATTTCCTAATTCTGCGTATGTTGATCCGGTTGGTCGGTCGGGTGGTCTTGCTTTATGGTGGTCCGATGATGTTCGTATTGATATTATTCATAGTTCCAAGAACTATTTTGATACCCGATGCACTGAGTTTAAAAATTCCAAAGTTTGGTTTTCCACTTTTGTTTATGGTGAACCAGACTCAGCTAGAAAGAAAAGATTTTGGGTGGATTTATTATCTTTTTGCAGGCCCTCCACTGACGCCTGGTTATGCATCGGAGATTTGAATTTGGTTGCTCGCACTTCAGAGAGGTTGGGAGGCCGTCCTCCTGAGCTTTGGCAAATGTCCTTGCTCCTTGAGTTTATCCAGCAGGGTCATTTGATTGACCTTGGTTTCAAAGGTAACATCTTCACTTGGTCTAATCTCAAGCAGGGGTCGGCCAATTTGCTTCAAAGATTGGATAGGTCTCTTGCTAATGCTAATTGGAGGCTTCTTTTTCCTAAAGCTCAGCTTCTTCACGGCCCGTTCTGGGGTTCTGATCACTGTTACCTCTTCTTAAGTGTTGATTTCTCTAAGATCAGATGTAGACCATTCCGTTTTGAAGAGTTTTGGTTAAGAGAACCTGGTTGTAGGGACATTATTGATCACGCCTGGCATAATCCTATTTCGGGCCCTCCTCCTGTTATTTTCAAAAAGAAAATCATGCATTGTACTGATGATTTGATTATTTGGAGTAAGAATAAGAATGAAAATAGGGTGTCTAGGATTGCTTGCTTGACTTCTGACTTGCAGATCCTTCAAGTTTCGTCTCGGTCTGTTTCCTTTCATGCGGACGAAGCTGTTATTAAAAAGGAGTTAGGCGAGCTGATGATGAAGGAAGAGATTTTCTGGAAACAGAGATCGAGAGTGGCGTGGCTCAATTGGGGGAATAAGAACACGACTTTTTTTCATACTTCTGCTACTCAGAGAAGGCAGGTAAATCAACTTGTCAAATTACAGTTGGAAAATGGTGATTGGATTGATGATGAAAGTGTCTTGCAAGCTTATGTGTTTCACCATTTTAAGAATCTTTATTCTGACTGTCCGACTGCGAACTCCGAGTTGGTCACTCAGTGCATTCCTAGGCTTGTTACTCCTTCCATGGCGGCTGATTTAGTTAGCCCTATTTCAGTCGATGAAATAAAGACTGCTGTTTTTGAGATGGGTGGTACAAAGAGTCCTGGCCCTGACGGGTTCTCCGGTATCTTCTACCAAAAATTTTGGAACATCACTTATTCTGATTTAATTGCTCTTGTTCATAATCTTTTTGAATCAGGTTGTGTTCCAAATGAACTTAATAGGACCTTCATTGCTCTTATCCCGAAGATTCCTAATCCCTGCACCATTCATGGTTTTAGGCCTATTGGTTTGTGTAATTTTGCTTACAAAGTGTATTCCAAAGTCCTTGCGAATAGACTTAGGCCTTGCATGGTTTCTTTAATCTCCGAATGTCAGGGTGCATTTGTCAAAGGTAGGTCTATCCAGGACAATGTGATCATTGCCCATGAGGCTTTCCATTGCCTTCGCACTGCCGCTAGGAAGAAAGATAATTCTATGGCCATAAAACTTGATTTGAAAAAAGCTTATGATTTGGTCAATTGGAAATTTTTGGAGTCGGTCATGAGACGACTTGGTTTTCCTGAGAAGTGGATTATGTGTACTATGAGCTGCATTACTTCTACTTCTTATAGTGTTTTATTCAATGATCAACCCCTACCTTGGTTCCCCTCTTATCGTGGTATAAGACAAGGTGATCCCCTTTCACCTTTCTTGTTCCTTTTTATCTCTGACGCATTTGCTCATTTTGTCACTCAGGCTAAGAATGTGGGGGAGATTGAAGGGTTTGCTTTTAACAGGCATTGTCCCTCTCTTACCCATATTCTTTTTGCTGATGATACATTGCTGTTTGGTAAAGCCAGTGTCCGTGAAGCTACTAAGCTTAAAGAGCTACTTGTGAAGTTTTCTAACGCTTCTGGTCAGGAGATAAATTTTGATAAATCAAGTATTTGTTTTGCCAAATGGGAGAGTGCTCCCAACATGCAGGCAATTTCAGAGATTTTGGAGATGAAGCTAATGAAAGCGGATGATAAGTACTTGGGTTTACCATCCTTCTGGGGTAGATCCAAAAGAGACGCCTTGAACTTCATCTTGGAAAGGATGATTAGCAGAACTACGAGTTGGAAACAGAAGCTCCTTTCCACTGAGGGAAGGGAAGTACTTATTAAGGCTGTTCTTTCAGCTATACCGTGCTACACTATGCAATGCTTGATGTTTCCCTCTACTTTCATCACTAAGCTTAATGGTTTGATTTCCAAGTTTTGGTGGTCAGGTGATGTTAGTGTGAATAAAATACATTGGCGTAGTTGGAGCAAGCTTTCTGTTTCTAAAAATTCTGGCGGTTTAGGTTTTAAGGACCTAAAGGTCTTCAATACTGCTTTGCTTGCCAAACAGGTTTGGAGACTCCATTCCAATCAGGATTCTATTTGCTTCAGGGTTTTGAAGGGTCTGTACTTTCCTAGTGGTGAGTTACTGAGTGCCAGTAAGGGCTCTAGACCATCTTGGGTTTGGAACAGCCTTCTTGCTGGACAATCTGCTATTAAGGATGATATCTTGGTTAGGATTGGTAATGGTCTTACCACTAGTATTTGGAATGATCCGTGGATTCAAGGAGTGCCCGGGTTTAAACCAAGTCCCAGGGGAGTGGTTCCTTGGGATGTTTTCTCGGTTGCTGATCTAATCTGTTTGTCCACTGGTAGTTGGAAAACTGATTTGTTGCTTGATCTGTTCTCCCCAGAGGAGCGCACTGCAATTAGTAAGATCCTAGTTTGTCGTGCAGGAACTCCTGATAAAGCTATATGGCACCATTCTACTGACGGCTCTTTTACTGTTAAAAAAGGCTATCAGATTTTTAAAGCTCAGGCTGATCTTCGTGTCCCTGTAGCTGCCACTAATCCTAACTTCTCTCTTGTTGGTGCAGGTTTTTGGCGTAAGTTGTGGTTGGTGGCTGCTCAACCAAAGGTCTTACATTTTGTTTGGAGAGCTGCTCAAAATTGTCTTCCAACAGCAGCGAATTTGCACTGGAGAAACTTAAATCCTTCTCCACTTTGCAAACTTTGTTGTTTGGCGGATGAATCTGTCGAACATCTCCTGTTTGAATGCTCTTATGTCCGGGCGGCTTGGTTTGGCAGCCCCTTTGGCCTTTTGTTCGATCCCTTTGTGCATTTCAGTTTTACGGGTTGGTTGAATGCTTTGTTTGATGTTTCTCCCTCAGCTTCGAATGGGAGAATGTTGTCTTTTGCTGTGCATATGTGTTGGTCTATTTGGTTATATAGGAACAAGTTTATTTTTGATGATCTTGAACCTGATCCTCGAGGTATTGTTATTCAAGCCTCTTACTTTTGTGATGAAACTTTGCAGAACTTAGGTTCTATAAGGCACGTCGCTTTGGGACTCACCTCTACTACAACTTCTTGGACTGCTCCGAACCTCGGAACCTTGAAGTTCAACTGTGATGCATCCTGGTTCGAAGATTCATCTTCCTCGGGTATTGCATCGGTTGTTAGAAACTCGAATGGCCTTCTTCTTGAAGGTCAGGCTTCGCGAATAGCAGCTTCCTCTCCACTAGAAGCTGAACTTCTTGCCCTTCAAGCTACTATCAGGCTTGTCCAACTTCGCTTTGATCAAGTGGCAACGACGATCGATACTGATTGTCGGCTAGCATACATCTTCTTGACGGAACCTCACCCTCATGTCCCTTGGCAACTCGAGACGCTAATCCTGGATCTCCGAGAAGATTTGTGCTTGCTCCCGCTTTGTACTCTTAACCTTATTAGCCGTCTGCAAAATCATGTTGCTGATTGGGTTTGCAAGAATTGTAGACTTGGTACTTTACCTGAGGACTGGCTTTGCATCCATCCACTTGAGCTTGATGCTCTTTTGTATTCTGACTTTCCGACCTAGGTCGTTTTAATACTACGGGGTTTTTTCTCAAAAAAAAGTGGCAGGCACCCGCCACACTTAAATAATTTATTAATTTTGATTATTTTATTTTGAATGTAAATTTATCGATACTGAATTTAATCATTGTATCCTAAATTTATCTCTATACTTGAATGATATGAATTTAGCAATATATTATATTATATATTAATATAATGACAACGATTAAATTTATCGATAAATATTTATCTCTACTTACATTAGTCTTAAATAATATATATTGATAAATTTAATCGTTGTATCGTAAATTTATCTCAATAATGAATCATATGAATCTATAGATACATATTATATTAGTATAATGACACCAATTAAATTCATCGAGAAATATTTATCTCTGCTAGCAATAGTCTAAAATAATATATATCGATAAATATAATCGTTGTATCGTAAATTTATCTCAATACTAAATGATCTAAATTTATCGATATATATTATATTATTATAATAATAAATATTAAATTTATCGATAAATATTTATCTCTACTCGCATTAGTCTAAAATAATATATATCGATAAATTTGTATCAATACTGAATGATTTGAATTTATCGATATATATTTTATTAGTATACCGAATGATTTGAATTTATCGATATATATTTTATTAGTATACCGAATGATTTGAATTTATATTAGCATTAGTCATGTAGTAATTAACAAAAATTAACAAAATTTTGAAATTGAATAATAAGAGAACTAATTACAGATTTATATGGTACAGAATCAAATTTTCATACCTAATAATATAATTAATTAATTTTTGGAATAATATAAATGCAGAACCAATTAATCAATTTTTTTTAGGTATGAACCAATTAATCAATTAGAGATTGGCTGGAGGCGCCATGCCGAGACGCTATGATATCAGGGGACCTTCTTTAAATATTTTTAATATTAAATAATTTTTTAACTTATTTTAGAAATATATATATTTTTGCATATTTAGAAAATATAGAGCCGGATTGGTTCCGAAATCTAATAGGCCTAATCCGGCCTGAGCGGCAAACTATATTGGCCGTCTGATTAAACAAAAGACACGCTCACAAATCTAACGGTGAAGCCTATTCGCGTGCAAGAGGGGGTAGATTAGGTATTATCGACAACCCTGACTGCCAGCTGTCGTTTGAAGCACGCGTGGCAATAAATGGTTCTCAACAGTTTCGAAAAATAGAGTTAATGACTTCCAAAATTAGTCATGGCAATAAATGGGCCTACAATAAATGGAGTTAATGCGTAGAAAATGGAGTTAGTGAGTTCCAAAATTAGTATCGAAAATGGAGTTTATGCGTAGAAAAAAAGTTTAAGAATGCATAGAAAAAAGGCAAAAAATTACTCATGGCATTTAATTATTTCAGAAATTGTAATATTTGCCAATCTATTTTTTATTCAATATCTTGATTAATCACTTCCTTTTAAAAAAATATATATAGATCCAATTAATATATGTTTATTTTTTGAGATTTTTTAATGACATACCTGGTTATGTTAAAATGACATATCCGGCTATGTCTAATGGCATGCCCGGTTACGATCAAATGACATGCTCAATTATGATAGAATGACATGTCTGGTTATGATATTACGATATGGTCGATTACAATAAAATGACATGCTCATTTTAACAAAATAACATTCCTGATTATGACCAAATGACATGCCCGATTACGATAAAATAGCATGCACGATTACGATAAAATAGAATGCACAATTATGATAAAGTGGCATACCCGGTTATGATAAAATGACATACCCAATTAATATTTAATAAAATTTATAATAAATAATTAATTAAATGGCATATCCAATTATGTTAAAATGGCATGCCCGGCTATGACTAATGGTATGACTGGTTAACATTCAATAATACTTATAATAAATTAAATAACATACTCAGTTATGTTAAAATGACATGTCCGGCTATGTCTAATGGCAGATCCAATTACTAAAAATTAATTAATTAAATAATATATTAGTTTGATTCACTACACGGAAAGGTCCTGGATGCTTATGTTCTCTCTAAGATGTCTAAAATAGGGTCAAGGTTTGGTTTTATTCGAATTTCGGAGGACGCAGATTCAGAAGATTTAATCAAGAAGGTGCACGGTGTAGGTTTTTAAATGGAGAGAACAAAACTGATCTCATTAAGCGAACCTCAAAGCATATATACAGTTCTTGTCCTAAACCTAATACACGTACATTAGTTGACACTACTAAGGAAGCTCCTAAACTTGTACAACAGAATAGGAAAATACAAGGCTAGCACACGTGAAGTACACGACAAGCCCAAAGCCTAATATTCTCCCTCAAGTTGGAGCATACATATCATGAATGCCCAACTTGCGAAGTAGAAAATCAAACTCATGCTTGCCCAAAGCCTTGGTAAGGATGTCAGCAAGCTGAAGGTGAGTTGGGACATGATGGAGAATAGGACGCCCACTCTGAACAACGTCACATACAAAATGACAGTCAACTTCAATGTGTTTGGTGCGCTCATGGAACACCAGATTGGTAGCAATGTGAATGGCAGATTGACTGTCGCAAAAGAGACACATATGACGAGGATGAGAGACGCCAAGATCATGTAAGATCATGGCCAGCCATTGAAGTTCGCATGTCGCAGTGCCCATAGACCGATATTCAGCTTCAGCAGAAGAGCGACTAACTGTTGGTTGCTTCTTTGTTTTCCAAGAGACATGAGATAAACCAAGTTGAATGAAATAGCCTGTCAACGATCGACACATGAGGGGACAACTGGCCCAGTCCGAGTCATAAAATCCGTAGAGCTGGAGATCACTGTCGGAACGTAAAAATATCCATTGTCCTGGCTGGCCTTTTAAATAATTAACCACACGCAGGACAGCAAACTAGTGCTCTTGTCGAGGGCACTGCATGAACTGGGACAAAATATGAACACAATAACTCAGTTCAGGTCGGGTGATAAGTAGGTATATTAACCTCCCAACCAAGCGTCGATAGGGCTCGCCATCTTCAAGCTCGTCACCACTAGCAAGAGCTAACCCATGATTGGGTTCAATAGAAAAATTGGCAGGCTTAGCACCAAGAAGACCACACTCACTCACAATGTCCAGCGCATATTTGCACTGAGAGATAAAGATTCTATCGGGACCATGAGCAATACTTAGCCCCAGAAAGTATTTTAGAACACCAAGATCCTTCATATAAAAATAGCGTGACAAATACTGCTTCAGCTTCACAATAGAGTCGATGTGACTGCCACCTATAATTAGATCATCCACGTAGACAAGAACGCACAAAGACACACCATTCTGATGAAACATAAACATGGAATAGTCAGCATAGGATTGACGAAATCCGTAGCCCTTCAATGCTACAGCAAGTTTGGCAAACCAATTCCTAGGAGCTTGACGCAGTCCATACAAAGACTTGCGAAGACGACATACTTTATCAGTACCAGCATTAGAGAAACCCAGAGGCACCTTCATATACACCTCCTCCTCCAAGTCACCGTGGAGAAAGGCATTGTGAACATCCATCTGATGAAGGTGCCAAGAGCGAGCTGCTACCACCGCCAAGAAAACCCGAACACTAACCATCTTAGCAACGGGGGTAAATGTCTCATTATAATTGAGACCCTCATTCTGTCGATCACCACGCACGACAAGACATGCTTTATAGCATTCCACCAATCCATCAGAATGGTATTTGATACGATACACCCACTTAAAATCGATCATTATTTTATCAGGTGGCAATATTTCCAACGTCTATGTCCCATTCTGTTCAAGAGCATCAATCTTTTTTTTCATGGCAGCTTGCCAACGAGGATCTTTAAGAGCTTCTCCAAAGTGAGCTGGTTCATGCCCATGAGAGATAGCTGCTACAAACTGCCTATAACGCAGAGTAAAGTGAGCACTAGTAACATAATGTACAATATGATAGGCCGTACCTGAGGACAAGGATCAGTGCGAGGAAGCAGCGGGGGTTTTGTGAGGGCGGCGTGCAGTGTGTATCAAGATGTGATTCATAACAAAGTCATGGAATTTGGCAGGAGCAACCCTTGCCCGCTGACTGCGCCCAAGAGGCTCGACTGTGTTCGGTGGGCATGCCTCAGTAACAATGATAACTTCAGTGGTCTGTCCTCTAGGTACGATACTCGACTCAGAAATTATTGGATTTGGTGAGTTGTTAGGAACAACAATGAGTTGGCCTTTAGGTTCGGTTGGTGTTGCATTGCCAGCAACGTCGACAGCGGGGCCATCAACATGGCTACTCCCCCTGTTAGTGGAATACTCAACATCAATAAGCACATCAGCCACTAGAAGTGGTTTCACCAGCGGAATGGGAGGAACATGAGGGGTAGAGCTCTCAATGAATGGGAAAACATCCTAAAAGAAAATGACATCCCAATAAATAAAAGTGTCACCACTCTCAAGATCATACACCTGCCACCCTTTTTGTCCAAAGGGATAGCCAAGAAATATGCAGCATCTGCTGCGGGCACTGAACCTGTCTTTAACTCGAGGCCGATGGTGAACATAGCAGAGGCAACCAAAAGTGCGCAGACTAGAATATGATGGTGCCTTGCCAAAAAGGACTTCATATGGACTTCATACCGTCGGAGTGCGTTTGATCAAATGTCCCGCAGTAAGAATGCATTCACCCCAGAATTGAAGTGGTAAGTTTGCCTGAAAACGAAGAGCCCATCCAACATTCAAGATATGGCGATGTTTTCTTTCAACACGCCCATTTTGTTGGGCTGTATCGACACAAGAAGTTTCATGCAGGGTGCCTTGTGTACGAAGAAAAGGACGAAGACCGATAAATTCCAGTTCATTATCGCTTCGAAGAACCTTAATTCTTTGGTTAAACTGAGCCCGCACCATAGAGCAAAAATTTAGAAAAAGGGTCCCAACTTTGCTCTTTTCCGCCAACAAATAAATCCAGACAGCCCTAGAATAGTCATCGACGATGGTAAAAAAATATCTGGCACCACAGGAAGAAGCTATCTGATATGGACCCCACAGATCACAATGAATCAAATCAAAGGGTTCAGCAGCTTTATTAATACTCAAATCAAAACTGGTCCGAGTTTGTTTAGCCCGAAAACAAACATCACATGGAGTTTCTAATAAATGACTAGTATTCTTGTTGACAGAAGGTAACATAGCTATAATCTTGTATGAGGGATGTCTTATACGCTGATGCCACAGTGCAGCAGAATCCTTGACAACTGCCTTGAACACACTAACTGAGGCCACAGCACGCAGAACATAAACCCCCGCCTGCTGTTCACCCACACTATTCACTGTCCTCGAAGTACGGTCCTATAAAATGTACAACTTGTCAGTGAAGCTAGCTACACAATGAGTGTCTTGAATCAATTGATTCACAGAAATCAGGTTGCACTTCAATCCCTGTACAAAGAGAACAAAACATAATATCAAGCCTCGTCCAAGCTTTATAGTTCTGGCCTTAATGGCCTGGGCAGCACTACCATCTGGTAATCCCACGGAGCAAGTAGGAACATTCACAATATCATTCAAAAGACTCAAATCACCAGCCAAATGATTTGATGCCCCGGTGTCAAGGAGCCACTGGGTACGAATTTCCTTACCAGACAGCTTATCAGTAGATGCATTATGGTCAGTCTTAGCTCCATTGAATACCCCAACCACCTGATTCCATTATTCATCTATCATCTAGGGAAAAGGGAACGGTCACCATTAATTCTGTTGCTACTTCCAAAATTCGTTCCGTTTTGAGGTCAAGGGCAGCAGCGAAAGCAAGCTGCCCTCCTTGGCCTATTCCTGTTCTGCAGCCCTGCCCTGAAGCGCGCCCTCCTCTGGACCCACGGCCAGCAGCGGCATGATTTTCCTTCACGGAAGTCCACCATTCCTGGTAACCAATGAGTTGAAAGCAGTCTGCGGTGGTATGTCCAGATTTGTTGCAATGGCCGCATACTGTCATCACATCTTCACGTCGCATAGACAATTTTTGGGCAGATTTTGTTTGCACAGCAAAAATTAGGGCCTCGCTGCGGTCATCTTTTGTGATAGCAACTGCACGATGGATTTCTTCATTCATTAATCGAGCATGGACCTGGTTCAAATTCGGCAAGGGAACCGTGCTCAATATATTGGATCGAATGGTTCGATACACAACATCATCAAGTCCTATTAGGAACTGGTAGACTTTCTCTTTCTCTCATTCGTGAAGCAGTTCTTAATCTGCACCACACTTACAGCCACACGTACAAGTTGGTTGCTTGCTATAGGCGTTGAGCTCCTCCCACATCCCCTTCAGTTTGTTGTAGTAGGCACTCAAGCTGGTTCTAGATTACTTACAGGATGCAATCTCACTCTTCAGTTGGTAAATCCACATATCATTGCCTACAGAGAACCTCTCCTTGAGGTCGTCCCACAATTCTTTAACGGTGTCCATGTACGACATGCTGCATCAGAGGGATGAATCGATGCTGTTAAAGATCCATCCAACCAGCATGGCATTTACATCACACCAATCATCATAGTCTGGGTCTTTCTCGTCTGGTTGCTTCACGCGACTGTCGATGAAGTCGAGTTTCTTCTTGGCTTTCAAGGCATTGCGTATTGCCTTCATCCATTCGTCGTAGTTGTTGCCCTTCAAAACCACAGGTGTAATAATCACACCAGGGTTATCTACGGACGTCATAAAGTTTGGTGAACTGGGGTCCATCATCGCTGGCTTTCGTGCCATGAATCCTTCACTTGCCTTATTTCTGTCAGCCATGTTCGTAGGTTTTCGTAGGTCTGGTTGTTGTGTGTGTGTGTGTGTGTGTGTGTGTTTATTCTCTCTATGGCTCTGATACTATGTAAGTTTTTAAATGGAGAGAACACAACTGATCTCATTAAGCGAACCTCAAAGCATATATACAGTTCCTGTCCTAAACCTAATACACGTACAGTAGTTGACACTACTAAGGAAGCTCCTAAACTTGTATAACAGAATAGGAAAATACAAGGCTAGCACACGTGGAGTACACGGCAAGCCCAAAGCCCAATACACGATTTACAGATTGGTAAGAGAAGAGTGGCGGTATCAGTTGTAAGATTTGAGCGAGCTGCCAAGGTTGAGCAAGTAGCAGCGAAAAGGAAGGCGCCTGTCGTGAAGATTGGCGATATGGGGAGTTCCCGGGTGGCTCTGAGCTGGTTCTTCGCTGTAGCCGTGCAGTTGGGTGGCTATCCGACTTCTAAAACCCCTCTGGCATCTGTGGTGTATGCTTTCCCCGACTCTGTTGAGTCCCTTAACAGGAGCATCATTAGAACGGTTAAGTGTGCTCGGCAGCTATTGAATTTAGAGAAGATATTGATGAGTGCTGGGATTCTGGGTACTGTTGTTAAAAGAATTGGTGGCGAGCAGGTTCTAATCACCTCCAGGATGGCGGAGGAGAAGACTTTGGCGGTCGAGGCTTTAAAAGAACATTTCCTGGAGGTTTGTGACTGGTACCCAAATTTTCAGCCATCCAAGAGGTTTGCCTAGATTGCATGTCGTGGGATCCCGCTGAATGCCAGAAGCCTCAAATTCTATGAAACGCTGGCTGATCCCCTGGTTCTTTGGTGTTCAACTCTGATCAGGGGAGCAGTTGTTTCGATGTTGAGCTAGTCTATTTACTAATCACCACCAAGATTATGGGAAAAATTTTGGGAGTTATCTCTGCGCTGGTGGGCGGAGTTCTGCATGAGGTCAGGGTTCGTGAGGTCTTTCCAGTGTTAGGGTCCTACTTTCTGGCCAGCTTTGCCAATGGATGGGATTCCACCTCCTGCATCTCAGCTCCCATGGGTTCTGTTCCAGAGTCGCCGGCCACCCCTCTCGGCGACCGGAACGAGGATGATGTTCTGGCAACTGTTGTCTCTGGACAAGTTAGGTAAGATGGGTGCGCTGTCATTCCGAATCCCCAGGTTCTATGTGACATTTTGGCTCCCCAAGGTCCAGCCGCCAAAATGTCGATTAGCCTCCCCATGTGCCAGAGGAGCGCACACTCCTAAAAAAAGACAGTCGTGCAGAGCCTGACCCCTGGCTCTTCGAAAACTCCCATTATGCCTGTTGGGCTTTCGTCACCTGGCCCAACTTTGATGGCTTCACCCCGACTTTAGGCCTAGCCCAATTCCCTAATGTTGAGCCTCTTGCTCCTCTTTTAACCTCTAAGAGTTTTGCAGAAAGGAAAAGAATTATGAGAAGTTGGTCAAGGCCAAAGGGAGGAACATGAGAGTTAAAATTCCTAAGAAGCTGATGGATCTTATCCAGCAGTTGAAGCCTTTCAAGAGACTTCCCTGCTGTCGGTGTGATAGAAAATCATGCCTCGCTATTGGGTGTGGGCAGTTCAGTAGTATGAGCTCGCTTCACTCGGTAAAGTCAGTTGAAGTCATCGAGTCGATCTGGGGGATGGGGAAATGCTTGGGTCTCAAGGATAAAGGCAATAAAGATGAGGTTATTGATGTGATTCAGAGGATGAGGTAATAGGGGATGTTCCAGTCACCCAATGAATTGGTTGACTTGGAGCCCTAGAGGTGCTAACGCCCTCTCTAAAAGGCAAAAGATTAAGAGTTTAGTGCAGGAGAATAAGGTGGGATTCCTTGCGTTGACTGAGATGAAAGTCACGACCCCCAGTGTGAGGTATGTAAGGCAGTTGTGGAGAAAGGAGGATTTAGATTGGGATGCTATCCCTTCGGAATGTCGTTCGGGTGGCATCATTTGTGTTTGGAGTAAGAGTTTTGTTCAGTATGAATCTGTGATTAGAGGGTCAATGTGGTTATGTTTCAAAGGCTATTTAGTAGAGGTTGGTGTTGTTTGCTGCGTCCTTGCTGTGTATGGCCCTCCCAACTATGCTGATCAACCTTCTACTTGGGCTGAATTGAAAGCTCTCAAGGAGACCTCTTCTGAACAAGTGTGGTTGGTTATTGGGGATTTTAGTGTTGTGCTCAGTCAGGGGGAAAGGAGGGGTGCTTCACCTTTGGGACTTGGCAGTTCTAGGCTCTTCAGGCAGTTGGTGGATGACCTTGAACTCATCGATTTGTCGTTAATTGGGAGACGGTATACTTGGAGTAATACTGAATCTGCCAGCCGCATTGACAGATTCCTGGCTTCCCTGGGCTGACTAAATTTATTTCTGGAATGAGTTAACTTGGTCTGTGTAAAGAAAGATCGGATCACAACCCGATCCTGCTGAGGTTGCGTGATTTCAACTGGGGCCCCTGGCCTTTTCGCTTCTTTTTGGCTTGGTTGGAGGAGGGAGAGTTTCGGGACAAGCTTGCGGCTTGGTGGAGAGAAGTAGACTCTGAGACGTGGGGGCCAAACAAGTTCTTTTATAAACTGCGCCTAGTGAAAAAGAAAATTCGAGAAGGGAGGTCTAGTCCTCTTGGTTGTCTCGTAGATGAAATAAAGGAGTTGGAGATGGAAATTGATAATTTTGATATCTTGGAGGAGGACGTGGATCTTTCTGAGGAGCAGAGGATGAGAAGGAATGAAGCTAGGCAAGAGCTTTAGAGGAAGCAGCGCACTCTTGAGTCCTTTTGGAAGCAAAAATCACGGCTTAAGTGGGGGAGGCTAGGGGACCGTAATACAAGTTACTTCCACCCGGTGACAAAAATGCGGAACAAAGCAAACTTTATTGGGCAGTTGCGCATAGATGAGGCCATTGTGGACAGGCCAGCAGAAATTAGAGAAGCGGTTGTAAATTACTTTGAAAGGCAGTTCAAAGAAGCCACTTGGAGGAGGCCTGTTCTTGATAAAGACATGTTCTCTAAGCTCTCATAGGAGGACATGGTGGCGCTGGATGTGGCCCCGACAGTGGATGAGATTAAAGGGGCAGTTTAGAGTTGTGATGGCGAGAAGGCACCCGGGCCGGTCGGGTTTTGCTTCTCATTTTTCAGGTGCTGCTATGACCTGATTAAATCTGACCTTGTTTGCTTTGTTGATAATTTTTTTAGGTACTCTTACTTGATTCCCCAAGTTAAGACCTCTTTTATTACCTTGGTGGCTAAGAAAGCGGGTGCCAGGAGATTAAGCGAGTTTAGGCCCATCTCTTTGGTAAGCTCGTTATACAAAGTGGTTGCTAAAATCCTCGCCAATAGATTGAAGTGGGTAATCAGACATCTAGTGGGGCCAGAACACTTTGCTTTCGTGGGAGGGAGGCAAATTTATGATAATGTCCTGATATGCAACGAGGTAGTGAACTTTCTCAAAGAGTCCAATTTTGACAGGGTCTTGATTAAGCTGGATTTCCAAAAGGCTTTCGACTATATCTCATGGGATTACCTAGAGAGTATGCTTGAGGTGATGAATTTTGGGCCTAAGTTTAAGAGATGGATAATGAGTTGTGTCCTTGGTGCGATGACTTCTGTGCTCATCAACGGGTCGCCAACCCAACTATTTCGTATGGAGAGAGGCCTCAGGCAGGGAGACCCTCTCTTTCCATTCTTGTTTATTATATCGGCGGAGGGGTTGAGAAACTTAATAAGAAGGGCAGACTGCTTGGGTTTCACGCATGGACTGAGCATCCCCGGCCTTCCCGAGAGATTATGTCTTCTTCAATTTGTGGATGACATGATGTTGTTCTTAAGATCGGATGATGTTAGTGTCCATAATTTGAAACATGTCCTACTGCTATTCTCTCTGACCTCGAGTTTATAGCTGAATTTTGAGAAGTGTAATATGATTGGCATTAATACTAACCAGGATGATATTGAGGAGTTGTCGAGGTATTGGGGCTGCAAGATTTAAAAGCTGCCATTCAAGCTTCTTGGGTTGCCGGTTGGTTGTTCTATGCGTAGATTGGGGCATTGAGAGGCAGTGTTGGAGTGCTTGGACCGTAGACTTACAACTTGGTGAGGCAACTTGCTTTCCCTAGGTGGGTGGGTCACTTTAGTGAAGTCTTTGCTTTCGTGCATCCCCATTTACTATCTGTCTCTATTTAAAGCTCCGAAAGGAGTGCTGGAGGCGATGGAAGCAAGAATAAGGAGATTTATATGGTTGGGGGATCATGGAAAAAAGCTCTCGTTTGTTCCTTGACACCAGGTCTGCACTCTAATTAAAAGTGGTGGCATGTGAGTTATCCGCTTGGATATCATGAATGATGCTTTAATCCTGAAATAGTTGTGGAGATACCTAGTTGAGCCTAACTCTCTTTGGGTGAAGGTTATCACATGCATTCATGGGAATCCCTCGAATTCCTCTCATTTCCCCTTACTTCATATTGCAGGTTGTTTGCGAAACAAGGGAGCCTGAGCTGCAATTTGAAGGTTGGCATCCTCGGACGTGGCTATTACCCAGATGTGGCGGAGAAGTATTGGAGTTTTCTTGGGTATTGGTGATAAGCTCCTATTTTGGGATGATCATTGGTTCCACGGGGGCTCTATCCGATCAAGTTTTCCTCGGCTTTACAGTATTGCTAATTGTCAAAACTCTGTGGTGCGGGATGTTGGTGCTTAGTCCGAGGGTGTTTGGACTTGGAATATTAGATGGCGAAGGAGTAGGTTTGTGTGGGAGGAGGAGGCTGAGGCTGAATTACTATGATTGTTAGAGCAGATCATGCCATGTCCCACAAAGAATGATCAATTTTGTAGGCTGCCTGTCCACTCTAATGGCTTCTCAGTTCCCACTCTCTACTCTAAGATGTTCGAGGGCTTCTCGTTCCCTGCTCCTTCAGTGCTTAGGTCTAATTTTTCCAAACTAGTCCCTTTTAAGACTAGTTGCTTCTTGTGGATGGTGCTCCAAGGAAAGATCAAGACTAGGGATAACCTTATGCGTATTGGCATCGTGGATAGAGCATATGCTGGTTGTGCTTTGTGCGGAGCGGAGCTTGAGACTGCGGATCACATTCTATTGCATTGCAGGGTTGCTTCTGTGACGTGGAACTTTTTTTTGTGAAAAATCGGGACCAGTTGGTGTATGAGGGCCTCGACGTGGGGTGCTTTGGAGGATTGGATGCGTTTGTTTCCGAAAGGTGGTTACAAGCAGGTCTGGTACATTGTGTTTGCAGCTTGCTGCTGGGGTGTACGGCGTATGAGAAATACGTGTATATTCGAAGGGAAGCCTGCTGATCTTGGTAATCTTGTGAAGCTTATTTTCAGGCATATAGAAAGAATGGTGCATTTGGGCAGGCCTTCACAACATTACCCTGGGACAAAGCTTGGCGATTGTTATTGATTCATGGAGGCGTGATTAGTATTGTCTTCTAGTTGCTGGGTTGTAAGTGTGAATGTAGGCTGTAACTTATGCTTCGTTTATGTCCTTACAATGGTTGCTTTTGGTGAAATGTGTAGAACACTTCAGTTGATGGGGAATAATACTATACCGTTCAAAAAAATATATCAATATCGAACTAATTGCTAATAAAAAACAAAGTTCAAGATAAATTTCTTGTAAGTGTGTGCGTGCCTTTTTTGTTGTTGATAAAAGTGTGTGCATGTCAAAAGGAATAAAAGGCCCCCTAGCGTGTTGGATGGAAAAATGCACGCGTGTTTTTTTGGGACCATTTTGCCTCTATTTACCTCTCTTCCGTACCATACAGAAAAGCTTTCCCTGTACCTAATTTGTGCCAGAAAAAATATGTATATTTTTTTTCTATTTTAAAAAAATCCCAAATTAATATTAATATTACGTATCGAAGCGAAGAAATACAAGTGAGGCCACATTTAAAGAAAAAGAAACATAAAAAAATACACCACCGAGAAATATAAGCAAAGAAAAAAAGGAGACCATTAATTGCTACTAAGGAGCACGTGTGGCAGTCTTTTTTGAATGCACCAAACCCAATGACACGCGTGTAGCAAAGAAATAAAAAAAATGCATGTGTGGACAAAATTGTCCCCATATAATAATGACTGTCAGATCAGAATTGGCCTCATTTGACGGCCCGCATTTCTACCAGTACGATCCATGGTGGATTATTGAACTCTGGACCCAATTCGCAGCCCTGTTTCAACTATTTTTGGTTTTTTTTCAGTTGCAAATATAGTAGACATATTTATTTGTATGTGTTAAAAAATATATATATATATTTTTTGAATGGATACGAAAATTCTATTCTATTAAAAAATATTCATTTTTTTGCTTTGTTTAGGACCAAATGAAGCACACGCGCATTGGTGCATTTAATTATAAGACCTCCTGCGTGGATGAATTGAAATTGGTTTTTTTTTATCTAAATGGTGCTACAATAGTAATGTTTTACAAAAATGGTGCTTGAAAATAAAGTTTTATAAATCTGGTGTCCAGGTAGGCGGATCCTTCCAGAATATGACTTGAGTGGTCGTGGAGAGCCAGAACACGACTGGCAGATGCATAGTCAGAATACCGCTTCCCAAGTCGTGTTCTGGAAAAACACGACCACCCAGGTCGTATTCTGGGTACCCTGGTTTTAAATACGACAACAATTGTCATCATGTGACCATATCGTCGTCCGCCATCGTGCGCTAAGGTCCACTTTTCCAACGGCATACGACCGATCCAATTGTATACATCTTGGTTGAGGTGCTTTACCTCATCTAGCCTAGCATGCAACTTCCGTTGTTGTGCTTGCATTCCTACAACAAAAATTGTAATACAAAAATTATTTATGTTACCTGCAGTCTTCATAAAATTCTTCACGGCTTCTTTTTTGTACTCTGTGTTAAGGTTGCTGGCAACATGTCGAAGACAATATCGATGGGCGGTATTCGGCAATTCTCCCCAACCATGATCGTCTGTCGTTCCCTTCTTATGCCTGTGTGCCGATCATAAATAACACATATGTATCATTGGTTAGGAGCCATATGCATCTTGATTAGTCTCATAAACCATGGCCAACTACTGGTGTTCTCACTCTCAACGAGGGCAAATGCTATTTGAATTATAGCATTATTCTCATCAACAGCGGTGTCGATCAAGAGAGCATGCTTGTACTTTCCATACAAGAATGTTCATCTCCAAGACAAGAATGCAATGTTGGAAAGCTTCAATGTAGGGTTTGAAACTCCAGAAAACTGGCCTGAAGATCTTTGTTCCAACTTCCAGAGGAGCCATATAATAGTCTACGCCAGGCACTGTGTGATAATACTCCCATGCTACAATGTTGATCATTGTTTGAACCATGGATCTAACATCTTGATCATTGTCAATAGACACTGGACAAAATTTTCCTCTTCTAATAGACATTCTAAATATCAACCGCCCAACCTCTTCATTCGGACCAATTGTCTTTTTATTCACTTTTTTAAACAACAGATTTTGGATAATTACGACCACAGTGGTCGTATTCTGTTCGAACCCTATCAGGAGGAAATAATTGACTAGAATACGACCAGGCTAGTCGTGCTCAGAAAGAATACACCTTTTGTGGTCGTGTTCTGACTACGCCTCTGCCACTCGTGTTGTAGCTCTCCACGACCGCCCAAAAGTCGTATTTTGGAAGGGCCCGCCTACATGGACACCAGATTCGTAAAACTTTATTTTCAAATACCATTTTTAAAAAACTTTACTAATGTAAGCACCATTTAGGTAAAAATCTATTGAAACTTTGAGAGAATCAATTTTATTATCTTATATATTTTAAAGAAAAAAGTACACTTAAGTATCCTGTAATTTTATATTAAGTTCATGTGGTTTAAGCATTTTTATGCCCTGTGATTTTTTTTGCTCGGACATGTTACAAGGTACTTAAGTGTACTTTTTCCTATTTTTGAAATTGTAAAGCGATTTTGGATCCTTCTCGAAGAGACTGCATCCCTGGGCCAGGCCATTCTTTTCCCAATATCAGCCGAAAGTGAACGAGCCGGGCCTTTTCTCGTTGTGAACAAGCTGGGCCAGGCCAGCCACAGGGGCTTAACTAAATGAAAAAGTAAAATTTTGAACTTAAACAACAAAGCGAATAAGTTTAGGTACTAGATAATGAATTCGCCATCCCCGCCGCCCTTTTAACTTCTCTTCCTCGTATAGCCGTTTCCTCTATTGGGCGGGTGGACACCAGAACTCAAAACGTAGGAGAAGAGGGAAGATCTTTGCAATTGCTCAATGGTAATTGAATTAATTAGAGGAAACCCGCTAATCCTTTTCTCTTAAAAAATTGTGATCGTTAATTTCTTTGTATGTTTCGCCAACCAACGGAGGAACTCGAGCCCTTGTTCGATTACAAAAGGGTTCAGCCATTCGCCGCCGTTTCACTGGATGGTACCCTTCCTTGCTTGTTTCGATATATACCCACTTGGTTAATTATTAATGATCTCGTTTTTCTATTGGGGTTCTTTTTAGATTTTAATTGCAATGCTCATTTTTTAAATTGTCGGTGTTGACTGCGAGAGGTTTCTTCGGGTTGTGCTTGGTTTGCAGATGATGATGAGTCTGGTTCTTCCCCTGCTCCGGCTGCGATGTGGAAAAAGGTTTGGATGATTTGGTTTCGAATTGTTAAGTATCTGACTTATGTGGGGTTTCAACTTTCATGTTTGTGAGTTAATAATGTCTGTGGTTAGGATGAAGATGAACAAGACGAGGATGATGTCAAAGTAACGAAGGTTGTAAATCACGAAGTTGAGAACGACGAAGATGATTGGTTGCTGCCCCTTCCAAAGGTCTCTGTCGATTTTCAAAACCAGCTTGGAGAGGATTCCACCATAAAGGAACTGGGGTGATAATTCTGCGACTTTGAATTTCTGTTTTGGTTTTCCACTGGACTATAAACTGTTACTTGTTCGGTTGCGTTCGTGCACGGAACTGAAAGAGGGTCTGTTCTGTATTGATTTATAATATCTGTTTGGAACGAAAATTTGTTGATTTTAGTTTTGGACGTCTATGAGTAATTTGGACGAAGTAAGGAAATTCGGAAATAGATTCTGTTCTTTTTTAGGTAGCATCCTTGTTCTTTGCTTCTGATTGTATTTTAAAAGTGAGAATTGCTTTGATGAACATGTTGGTTAGATTGATCAGATTCCATCCAATATTGTGCATTTGTCTAGTGGATGGCTGCTTGTTTACTCAAGTCGACATGCTCGGCGAATACAGATTAAAGAAGCAGGAGTTGGAGTTGGAGGCCCTTAGAAGACCAGCTGGGGATATACTTCGTGAAGTGGAAGAGTCTCTAAGAATGGAAGTTGGAAATTCGTTGCACGATTCTTCAGAAGTTTGTGTTAAACAAGCCCCAAAGCCTGCTTGTGAAAGGCCTAAAATTGTTATTTCTATACAAAACAAGGAAGGCACCCTACAATTTCGTGTGTTTAAGGTACTCTTGAAGAAAGACATAATTCTTCTTATGCTTCTTCTAACTCCCTTTTCTATGGAATTCTCGTATTTATTTCCTTCTCTGGACTTGAGACGGCTTTGTGAATAAAACCAGCCATAGGGAATCAAATAAGAAAATTGGTTATATGATACCAGGATGACGAGCTTGAGCAGATTTTCAAGAGATATGCAGAGAAAGTTAAATGTGATGTATGGAGCTTAGTCTTCTTCTTTGATGGAGATAAAATTGGTCAAAAGGCGACGCCTGAGAGCCTTGGAATGGAGGATGATGGCATAATTGAAGTGCATACGAAGGGACTCTGAGGCATGTTTCCGACACTTCTCAGTTCTATGTACACCAGTAAGCTTGTCATTTAATATGCTAGTTTTGGAATTTCCTCGCATCATAGCTGTTGTTTGTGTCATCACTTTAAACACTGATGGAATCCCTGTCGTATAACTTAGCGCAAACTTGCTCCCCGGACTTAACATATGGGTGCTTTGCAATTTGAATTGTGGACGACATCATAAACTTTGTTGTCGCTGGGAAGTGCTTCTCTAACCTGCTCACTCTGTGATATGCAAAGATTGGTACAGGCCGGGGAGAGAGAGCTGAAAGCCGAGAAACCAAAAACGTCGAGGAGGTCGGGAATCAGGAACAAGATGAAGCTTGCAGACGGAAAGATTTATTTCATTATGTGTTTGGTGCATGAGCAGCCAGGGGAAGTATGGACTTCACTGGCTGCCTTGGTGGAAGCAGAAACAAGATCATTAACGGATTCCCTTCCCTTGGAAGCAAAACAGCCGAGAACATAGTAGTAAAGATAAAGGGGAAGGTTATTATTTCACGAGTTTAGGGTGAATAGATTTTTGGTAGAGGGAACAATTAAATCTGATCATCATTGTACGTTTTCTTCGGTTTCAGGAGGTTTGCGATAGATTATAAATTGTACTACAGAGTTAATTGTACCTTGCCTTTCTAGGTTGAAAGGCTAACTGCTTGTCAAAATAGTCGAATCCCTAATAGACCAATTAATTTGAACCCGAATCAGGTGATATTACATAAATCTACTTCACTAAATTCTCACTTTATTTGCATATGCAGTTATTCAACTTAAAACTCGAAGCATTCAAGTTTCCAAAATAAGATTATTTATAATTCTAATTAAATAAGATTATTTATAATTCTAATTAAATAAGATTACTTATAAATAGAGTCATTGCGTGAGTAGTAAACAAAGCATTTTTCTTTTTCTTTTTCACGTCAAAAATTGCAATTGCAAAATGCGTCTATATTCCGTAATTAGTAAAAGCAACATTTTTCTTTTTCTTTTTTACGTCAAAAATTGCAATTATGGGCCCCAAATAGTCCTTGGGCTGGGATTTGACTTCCCCTCGGCCCATTGAGCCCAATAACCAGGCCCTCGCGGGGCAAATTCAAAACTCTATAAGTCGTCCTCGCCTCCCGCGAGTTCATTTCTATTCTATTCGCTTCAAATCAAAGACCTCAAAAAAAGTAACCGCCTTCGTCTGAAACTCAAAAGGCAAATAATTCCCCGAACAGGATGACGACGACCGGGAAGAGGAAGAGAAGCGCTCGTAAATCGCCGATCCCTATGGCGTCCCCGTCTCTTTCTCCCACGCTGACGCCGGCCTCCGCTACGCCCGCAAAGAGATCCTCGCGCAAGGACACTACCAGGTCTCCGGAGCCGGCCAGAAACAGGAGCGCCGCCAAGGGAAGGCCTCCTCTGCACCTGAACTCCCCTCCTAGAGGCACCAAAACTCTAGTCTCCGTCTACGACCTCAGGGAGCTGGTCTTCTCGCGCCTCCGCGACCTCAAGTCCAACCTCATCGACCGATCTCACTCCGAGATTGTCAAAGATCTTGACGCCTCCCGATCCCGCCTCCACAAGCGCCTCAAGGTACTCTACTCCCTCTCCCTTTATTTCTCGACTATCTGCTTTGGTTAGTGTTCGGTTTCGATGGATCAATGCTTATTCTGGTAATTTTCGGGAGTCAAAAGCAGATCCAGACGCAAGCGAGCCAGCAGGTGATGGATGAGTCAGAGAAGGATTACAAGAAGACTTCGGAGCGAATTGCGGCTAGCTGCGAACAGATGAAGGTGAGAAACGGGACGCATTTTTACTATTTTCAATTGAAGGGAATATTCCGCTCCGATCGCCAATTTCACATGGACTACAGCTCTTACGTAGTGTTTTAGAAGCGAAACCGTGGATCTGATTACATGTCTTTGACGTGCAGGAGTCGTATGAAGAGTTCGGAGCGGATGTCCAAGCTACTCTATCCCGTGGTACTTGCCTTCCTCCTTATTTTGTGCTTTCAGGAGTTCGAACGTTGTAGATTCTGCAGGTTATTGTTTCAGCACACTGTTTGTATATGGATCATATCTGTTGGTTGTGCCGTAGGATCTCTATAATACTTCGAAGAAGATTAAAGGTCAGGTTGCTTTAGAAAGATTCAACATTAATATATGCTTACTTTAGGTTAGATTACTGGTGAGGTTAAGGAACAATGTTATTTGAATGAAGTACTAATGTTGTGAACATTACTTTAGATTAAGTGATGCGAGCGGAAGCGAGAATGTTGTTGGGTTGATGAATCGGAATGTTAACCATGACGAAATAATTTCACCTGTTAGGCATCAGATTATGTTTTCCTAAGTGTTTTGAATCTCTGCACTAGCTCTTTTTTTCTTGTGTTCTGCAATTAGTCCATTCACTTCGCGAGATTAGTTCAGCTTGCATCCTTATTCGAACTTTGGTTGGAGTTCGTTTGATTGATTTTGGTACAATCAGTATCAGTGGAAGTTATGCCATAAACTGAGAGACAGAAACTAATTAGTTGCAGCTCTGTATTTATCGTATTGGCATTTGGCACATCCATTGAAGTTGATCATCTTACAGTGTGCAAGACCGCCATTCCCGACCTTTCAAAATCCTTCGAGAAGCTGATTAGCGGTCTCCAGGCCCGTTTCGGAATATCATCAGCTTAACCAGCAGCGGTGGATCATCTTGGTAAACATCTTTAAACTACTTTTCTCGTGCCCTTGTACGGTGGATGGGACCTTAACATTGTTTTTTATTGATGCATTGTTCTGGTGTTTGAATTATCTGGAACTTGCAATTATCCTTAAACGTGTGATGATTGGCTCGCTCAGTGGGTTTTTTCTCTGTTCAGGCACAAATTGCTGAAGTTGAAGCAGATTTAATTTCGTTTGTGGAATAACAGAGGAGACGATGTAGATTTGTGGCTTTTTGGTTAAAATCGCCAAGTAGCAATGCCTACGACTTCATAGCTTATCTTAGAATAATGCACGGTCAAAATAGGAATAGGCTGAGGTTATGAACTTATAATCTGATAATCGAGTCGATTCCATGATTATAAGTTCATTCCATACCCGGCCAACCTCGGAAAAGAATGATCTCTCCATGCTTTTACTGCAGGTAACAACTTCCCACAATTCCCGGTATATTACTTTCCTTCGTAGTAAAAAGGTCATCTTCTGCTGCGCTATTGAATTTTGTTTGTACGAAACTAGTAAACTTCATGTAATTCTCGATGCTAAATATAATAGCATTTGTCGATTTCGAGTTCGAACTTTTGAAAAATGTAGTATTTAAATACTCGTTGAAAGAGTTTTGTCGTTTTTCAAATATCTCACCCGATTTGAACTTAAATTAATTGGTGTAGTGGTTTTCAAATACCGAACGGTATAAAAATATATTAGCATTTTCTAAATTACCGGTATCTACATCTAATTGTTGGCATTAAAGACACTCTATTTTAGAAACGACTTGGTATTTCTATCAAACATTAAATTAGAGTTATTGTTTCTCAATTTAAAATACGTGCTTGAATCTTGATTTCTACATATTGTTTTACTCAATTTCATTTCATTCTCGACCTTACTTTAGTTTAATTAAAGTATCCAAACATAGTGCATAAGAGAAGTTAGAATATCATTTTCTTTACTTTCCAGTTACCAGTTATGCCAAAATTTAGTTGAAACAATTTTTGGACACTACCGAAGTGGACTTGGCCGGGGTCAAACCCGTCCTTTTGGAACCTACGTGGCGGGTGATCATTGGTCATAGCTGGGTGAACTTCCGGATCACGTGACGTCACCTCTTTCCTTTTCCCGTGTCATTTCTCTGGATACCAATGAGAAATAACGAGTGGAAGACAGAAAATCGCCAATTTAGTTTTACGATCCCACATTTTAGGATAAACTATAGATGGCCTCCGAAAAAAGATGAAACTATAAAATTGGCCCAAGAAATGCTGATGTCTCTCCAAGAATGGCATCAATAAGTTTTTTTTATATAGAAACAAGTGACTCATAGCTCATTTATTTAATAACAGGTTACAAGACATAGAAAATAAATACATAGGTAAAATGGTATAAAATCTAGAGATGAAAGCTAAATCAAAGGAAACACACTGCTGAAGGGTAACAGTAACGATAATGTTAATCACAGTGGTCGAAATCTGCTTCTTAAAAGAAGTGAACGACCGGACCCATAAACTGCTAACAAAGATGTCAGCTAAAAGTTGTTAAACCACACATGAGATGCGGCTCAACAAAGGTCTCCTTGACGGAGTCAACCGTGGTCGGACGAATCCTCCTTAGGCAGAGGCAGCAGTATAAAACCAAGACATAACAAAGACATCACCTAGAACAAAACACAGCCTAGCAAAACTAAACAAGCCAAATAGAACATCGCCTAAAGGCATTTGCACGCAACTGAGTGCGCATAAAATAGACCAAAACAGAAGTTGCAGACAGCTAGAAAAATAGGACAACTTGGTTAGGAAAAACCAAAATTGAACTAAGAGCAAGCAAACATCGAGATGATCTAAAAATAAGCTAATAATAACAAGATAAAAAGAGCAAACAATAACATAAATATTTAAGGCATGAAATAAAATAGGTAGAGACCGGAGGGGTTGTCGATATAGTCCAACCCCTCCGACCGTCGCTTTGGGCCAGCTCTGGGTGGGCGAAGCTTGAGCCAGGACCCGCAGAAGGTGACGAGACTAGACAAAGCCGGGAGGGGCTCCTGGAGTGGACCGGTACTTGCACCTAAATCAGAGGGGCAACCGGACTGGACCTAGACCTGGACCTGCGCTTAAACCGGAGGGGCTACTGGACCTGGACCTACGCCTCTGGACTAGACTATCGCCAAGCTCGGAGGTGGATGATGTTGTCGGTGACCTACAGATGAGCTACAGCAAACGACATGGACCATGGAAGGTGGTTATCTGTCAGAAGAGTTCTGATCTACACAAGGGAAGGTTAAATCTGGGACGATATGCTCCGTGGGAGGCCGGTGGACTCCGATCTACTCGAATCTGAAAAGATCACCTCAGGACGACAGACCACCATCGGAGGAGGAAGCTTGCGTAGGAGACAGACGACCGATGCTGCTTAATGTAGATGGTAGGTTGTGGTTGGATAGTTTGAGGGGTTGAAGGTGGATTAAATGGGGGAGAAGGTTGGACGATTCTGGAACAGACCCAAAAAAAGGTAGTGATAGCTCCAACTAAGGGAGGGAATACTTGTTCGAGATGTTCTGTGATCTCTCCCTTCAGGCTCTTCCTAAGGGATGCTCTGATCATCACTCTCTAGTGCTACAAATATCCTCGTAGAACTGGGGGCTGTAGCCTTTTCGATTCCTAAACTGTTGGTGGGACCATCCAGGGTTCTTGGGAGAAGTTGCTTCATGGTGGAATGATCGTAATTCTTTTACTTTTGTTCCACACAAGGTGGTCTACAAGTTGAAGCTTCTTAAGAGCAAAATCTAAAAATGGAATAGGGAAGTTTTTGGCAATTGAGAAGGTCGAGGAGGATATTCATCGTCTAGACCAACAGGGGGATGTCGCGCCTCTATCAGAGGTGGAAACTAGGGAGTTGGCTCGATTGAGAGGCGAGTTGGCAACTTTGCAAAAATGGTTGGAGAGCCTCTGGAAACAGAAGTCTCGTGTTTAATGGGGGAAGGGAGGCGATCGCAACACAAAATTTTTTTACACCTCCATCCGAAGGTCCAGCAACTACATTGGCTGTATCAGGGTCAGTAATACTCTTTCTTATGACCCACCTGTCATCAAGTCAGAGGTCAAAAAAAATTGTAAGGAAATTTGGTGCGCAGCAGCGAAGTAGGCCAAGGATCTCCTCCTCGCTTTTCAGGAAGCTGAATGCCTTCATAGTTTTTTTTTCTTGAGGAGCAACCTTCTAGTGAGGAGATAAAAAATACGATTTGGAGCTATGCAGTGGATAAGGCTCCCGGATTGGATGGTTTTAATATGAATTTCTTCAAAGTGGCTTGGGATGTTATTAAAGATGATGTACTTCTTTTTGTGAAGGACTTCTTCCAAAGCGAAAGATTGCTTTGCAACGCAACGTCTTCTTTTATCACGCTGATTCCTAAAGTCTCAGGATCCTCTACCTTAAATAATTACAACCGATAAGCCTAGTGGAAAGTTTTTATAAGATTATGACTAAAGTCATGGCTAATCGTCTCAAGACGGTGATTCATGAGGTTGCAAGTGAAGAACATGCGTCATTCATTTCTGGGAGGAACATTATGGACTGCGTTATGGTCACTAACAAAATTATCAGCTTCCTGAAGAATTTGGGGAGGGAGGGTTTCCTTCTTATACTTGATTTCAAGAAGGCTTTCTACTGCCTTGACTGGAATTACCTCGACGATATGTTAAAGTCTATAGGTTTTGGGGACAACTGGAGGCGGTGGGTGAATGCTTGTGTCCGCAGCACTTCGGCATCTATTTTGGTAAATGGGTCTCCGACTGATTTATTCAAATATCATCGGGGCTCCGCAAAGGGGACCCACTTTTCCCATTTCTATTCATCATCGCTGCAGAGGGGCTGAATGTCTTGATCAAAAGAGCGGCTATTCTACAAATTGTTAAAGGCATTTCGCTTCCTAATGGTGTGGAGCATAATTTGTTATAATTTTCTGATGATACCATTCTCTTCTCGGCCAACTGTGAAGAAAGCTTGGCTAGCCTGCAACATATTCTCCTAATTTTTTGGTTGGTCTCGGGGCTGGAGTTGAACGCCTCCAAATCGGCTATGTTTGGTATATCAACATCGCGGAGGATCGACTAGTCAATTCACTTGATGAATGGGACTGTAAGATGGGCGCAATCCCGCTGAAGTATCTTGGCCTTCCAGTAGGTTGTAACATACAAAGGCTACAGTTTTGGCAGCCTGTTATCGACACTATCGACAGGAGGCTGGCCGCATGAAAAAGAAACCTATTACCTTTTGGTGGCAGGGTCACTTTGATCAGATCTGTATTATCATGCCCGCCAGTTTATTTCTTATCAATCTATAGGGTGCCTGTAGGTGTCTTAAAAGCTATAGAGAAGAAAATCAGGCACTTTCTCCGGTCGGATGGGGAAGAAGTCAGGAAAACTTCCAAGGTTAGATGGGAGTTGGTCACTCAACCACGTGATTTGGGAGTTTGGGTATTGATAAGTTGTTAATGAAAAATGACTTATTGCTTATCAAATAGATTTGGAGATTTTTTACTAATCCTGATTCCATCTAGGCAAAATCTTTGATGGCTGTCTATAGTCGAAGAGTGCAGGGTGCTCTCTCCCTCCCTATTACTTGTGGAAGGAGTATTTGGGCTAAAATTTTCTCCTTGGTTGAGGAATGTGATTTCTACAATCTCTTTCGCAAAGACGTTTCTCTACTACTGGGAGAGGGAAAGAGATTTTTATTTTAGAAAGACCCATGGCTGCTTGATCGGCCACTTTTGGAAGTGTATCCTAGATTATACTCTATCTCGACTCAACAAGATTAGCGAGTCCGGGAGTGTGGGAGTTCACATACATCTTAGGATGAGGAGGAGGAGGCGGTGGCTGCCCTTCTCTCGTCCATGCCTTCTACTTCTCCGGTAGACAGTCCTGACTCAGTATTATGGACGGGCTCTTCCGATGGGGTTTTCTCCACAAAAGTGACGCGAGACAAGATTAACAGGTCAACAGGTTCCCTCACCCCGATGGCTGCTGATTTAAGCAAGATTTGGACTAATATGGTCTTATCCAAGGTCGAATATTTCCTGTGGGTGGCGTTGCAAGAGAAGCTTCCTACGCAGGATAACCTTATCAGAGCCAATCGCCTTGAGCCGTGGGACTATTTATGCCCACTTTGTGGAACCAATGATGAAACATGTGCACACCTTTTCTTACACTACCCAATCATTTGGCATATTTGGAACTTCTTTGTTGAAAAAATTGGTGTTGACTGGTGCTCGAGGCCATCCTTGAGTTCCTCCTTGAATCTTTGGATGGGGCTGGTCAGTGGTGGGATGCTCAACAAGGTCTGGTTTGCTATATATGGAGCGATCATATGGGAGATTTGGTTATTTTGCAACAAGACCATTTTTTATGACGCCATTGCAACCATGACCTCGTCACAAATTTCATTTGCTTTCATGCCAACGAATGTGTCCTATGGGTGAACGCTACTAAAGACATCGACTTTCAAGATCTCATCCTTTTCTTGGACTCCATTCATAGGTAGTAATGAATTACGAGTAGTGCTTGGGTAGTAGGCTGCGGGATTCCCTATTGGGGTTTTTGGCAATTGGCTGTAAATCTTTGTTTTGTTGAAGGGGGATTTACTGCCAATTTGAGGTACATATACACATCGAGTTTGTTCGCTTGTTTGGGACCCCTTGGTTTCATTTCGTGGGTCCCTTGTGGTTGTAATTATTATGTTTCATTAATATACATATTTATCGGGAAAAAAAAGGCTACGTCAAATGTGCACAAATGCACTACACCTATCGTGCCGTTACGTTATGCATTACAATTCTCCTAAAAAGGGCAAAATATATTCGACTATATAGATAAGAAATGCTACTAGGTAGATAATATCTTTGACACAAATCTCCGAACCTCGGCATTGGTTTCTTGTATTATTTTGCCCCAATCGATTTTTAGGAATTCCGAGACATCTCCATCTCACAATAAAAATAATTTATTTGCTATAATCGCACAATTTTTTTGAGAGCTTATTTTTTTATTTTCTGTAAACTCTATTTGGTCGAAATTATAATAGTATTTGGATAACTATTACATTAATTAATATAGATTCAAATAGAACATCAACAAATTTTTTCATTAATAAATACCTGCCAATCATGCAATTCAGAAAAGCTGAGGGCCCGAAACGAAAAGGAAGAGGAAACAAACCAAACAAACTATAACTGCTACTGCGAAGGGGGAGGGGGGAGTTAGGCTGATCACATGCGCGTGGATAACGCTGGGTGGGGCCCACCCACGAAGACCCACGTGGTCACTGCCACGTCAGGAAATGGTCCACCCTCCCCGGCCTACACGCAAGCACGAAAAGGGCGCTGAACTATAACAGATAGATTGCGAGGGAAAGAAAGGGCACAACTAACGCAGGAACGCCAAAAACACACACACTCAAAACAAAAGGTAAACGAAAAAAAAAATTCATAATAATAATAAATGAAGCTGACCAGCTCCCTGTTCTCCTGCCGGAAAGGTAAATTAACCTTTTTCTTTAACTTTTTTGGTAGGATTTAATTTCGGTCGGATCCTAATTTTCTACGATTTGGGGTGATGGTAGGTGGAAGTGAATTCTGAGGTTAAGATGTTGGTTACTTTCTCTTTTTTTTTCCTTGTTGTTGAAGTTTGAGGTTTTTTTTTTGGTTGATGTGAGTACATGATTTCGTTCTAATTGTAGTTTTGAACACGGGTCCTGAAATGCAATCTCAAATTTTCACCTCACCCTTTGCCAATTAAGTCATACCTTAAGTTTGCAGTTTGAACCTTGCATATAAAGTCTCTATTGGTTTGCTTGTTGGCTCGGTTTGGCATTTGTTTCAGATTTAGATTAAAGGTTGCTGTAACTGCATCTATGAAGTGGGAGTTGTTGGGAAATTACAGGATCGTCTTTGATCTTCGGATAAGAAAATGGAGAAATCTTGTGAGTTCTGCACTGCAATGAGGCCGGTGGTCTATTGCCAGGCTGATGCGGCATACCTTTGTCTTTCTTGTGATGCAAAGGTCCATTCAGCCAATGGACTTTCCAACAGGCATCTCCGCACCCTCTTATGCGACTCGTGCAGAAGCCGTCCAGCTTGCTCTCGGTGCTTGGATCATCAGATGTTTATTTGCCGGAGCTGTGATCGCTGTTTGCATGGAGTATCTTCGCAGCATCGAAGACGGTTGGTCAGTAGCTATGTGGGATGCCCTCCTGCCAAAGATTTTGCGGCTTTGTGGGGATTTGAGCTGGATAGTCTGGATAGAAATGCTGATGCAAATCAGTTGCTATCCACTTCAGGTGCATCTGTGAAAAAAGCCTATGTTAACTCTGCACGGGCCTGCGGTGTGGAAATTGACATCGGGTCTAGCAGCCAACAGTTCGAGGTGGGTAGATCTTAGATCAATTCACAGACAGTATTGTTTCATTTAATTGACTCTTAGGACCTCATCACAATGCTCTTACTCCCTGCTTTAAGTTTCTTCTTCGACAAAACACTTGTTGTAAATCAAAATTTCGGAGGTTCTCTCCGAGCTCTTCACAGTTAAAGATAAGTTGTTTGCCCGTAATATGTCCCCTACTATGCATGACTTCTGCAGAAGTGTCTACCTGCGGAGTTAGATTCTAGGGTCCTTGGTTGAAATAATTCATTGTTTCATTCTTTTCTTATGATTAGTGTCTCAGACCCTGTCTATTACTTATCGGAATTCTGCTGTTCGGTGACAGTTTTCGTTCAGCAGATTGCAGCCACAAGATGCTTCCTTCATTTTGCAACAGATTCTAGATCTAAAGAAGCTTCAGCTCAATGAGGTGAATAGTGGTCCATCTTTTGGGAGCGAAGAAGGACAAGCAGGCATGATGACGTTTAGTACTCAGAAGAAGCACGATGACAATTTGGATCAGTTAAGGGATCTCGACAAACCAAGTGACCATCCAATGCAGCAACGTGGTCATCCATTTCGGGAGTTAAAGGTGGATGTTTCCACTTTGCCATTTTCTCAAACTGAGCCTTCGCCTTTCCCCTCGGCCAACTCAAATCATCTGGTTGGAGAATCCTTTTGGCAAAGCATAAGTCCCGGCCACACGAATCAGAATCAGGTTTGTCGAACAGGCTACCTGTCATTTACTTGGTTGCCAAGACGTCATCACGTGAGCGCTAAGTTTCTATGCCTTCGAACATTGCAGATATGGTCTCAAAACATGCAAGACATTGGGGTTTGTGATGAGATCGTCTGCCATGACAATTTCGATATTCCTGACGTGGATATATCGTTTAGTAACTTTGAAGAGCTGTTTCGAGGTGATGAAGGTGTAATCGGAGCACTACATGATGACAGAGATATATCATGTTCAGCCTTCGGTACGAACTTGTCCCTTGAGAAATCAAAAGGCAACAACGGGAGAGAAAAACAGGTGTTGTTCTAGCTTAAACTCACCAGAGCATATTTCTTCATTTTGTGTTGAGAAAACTCGCATAGAAGAAGATAATCGTGAAAAAAAAAAGTTAAGCTACTATTGGTTTGATGGCTTATTGAGTTAAAGAGACTAGTTAGGACAATAAAACAGCTCATAATAAATTAACAGTAGATGCTTCATAAAAGTTTGATAGTGTCTTGTTTAGATTCAATCACTCTCCATTTTTTGATAAAGACATTTAAGCACGGCAAGAAACTTTCGGTTTTGCTTGCTCATCACAGGAAGCATCTACTGCTTCTATATATATGCATCAGTCCCTTGAGAAGGACAATGTTCAATGCATGGTGAACCGAGCTTACAACATCCAAGGGAATCCAAATGCACCTCGGGCAATTCTCCGACCATCTTATTCAACTCTCTCGTTCACGGTCTCAAGGGACAGCACCGAAAGCAACGGGACCGATTTTCTTGATAGTGGGCTTTCTGCTTGCATTGCAAGAGGAAAAGCGTCATGTCTTTCCTATGACACGGAGGCTTCCCCTGCTGAAGCAAGAGGAAATGCCATGACAAGGTACAAAGAGAAGAAAAAGACTCGAAGGTAAAAGTTTTAGCTTTGAGCTTCAATCTTATCTGTCGGGCTTGATTTCATGAAGTTGAACTGTGACCATAGAGTTGAGAATCTGACTTTTTTTCCGCCTTCCGGTTCCCTTAATCGGGCCTATTGAAGTGTTTGACAGAGCAGCAATCAAAGCTGTGGGACAGGAACACACTAGGCTGCCCGACCAGGGTTGTTGCCGCCTTAGGTGGCGTGATTTCATGAACCATGATCTTCCCTGCATCGCATCTTCTGATTTTTTTCATGTATACTTAATTTGCAGGAACGAGAACCAAGTTCGCCATTCTCCTCGGAGGCCTAGAAGTGATGTCCGGAAGCGAGCAGGAGGCAAGTTCACAAACACAGAACGCGATGACTCGGATAGCGTTGCTGCAGCCAGAAGCTATTGACAATTTTAATGTCCTGTAAATATCTGCTTCAAGCCTGATGTTGATCAGGAGGAGCATGTACTTACCATTCTCGTTATGCTTCAGATTCAGTTGATTCTTTCATTATAACGTCTCGTGTAAGCCTATAACTATTCACGAGTGATATTGTCATCACAACCAACACTTCAGAGAAGTATTCCCTGCATGTTTTAATCCATACTTGATCATTTTTAAGTATCATTAGTGATCCAAGTTCATATATATATAAGAGGCAACACCCCGTGATGCTCAAGAGAGAACCATTTCTCGTCCTACTCCGATTCAAATCCATCCTCGAATCTGGATTGATTATTAGCTGGATTCGAACTACTGATTAAGTAATGATTAGGTAGGTACTAATGAGGCAATAGTATCAATCAATCATTACCCACATTCATGGACTATGAAAGATTACTCGGTCGCTTTTGTAGGTTATTTTATTCACCAACCGTGTGGTATAATAGTGGAGAGAAAATAAGGTTGTTAAAGCTGTGATCATGAAGCAAACGCTTGGTAACCCAATTGGAGCCTAATGGCTTAATGCTATGATTAGCTACAATTCATCCTCGTATCTACCATAACAATAAAATTAGATCGTGTTACAACAATATGTACTTGATATAACAAACTTAAAGATCCAAGAGTTAATTTAAGAAAATCCAATAAACTTATCTAAGATTTCACTCAAGAAAATTCAATAAATTTTGATCCGAGATTTTATTTAAGAAAATTCAATATCTAGATTAATGGTCATTGATGAAAAAATAATTTACGACCCATAGGCTTTCTACGCGATATTAATGTATTTTCTAGATACAATAAAATCCGACGTGGCAAAATTTATGTTTCGCTGCGTGAGAAAGGGTACCAACCATCTATTTCTTTACTTTTCGTAGTTACTTTTCGAATCCCTCCTCTCTCTCTCTTAGTTAGTAGTTTCCCTCCTTTTTTCATCGCTAGCTACCCTCTCTCTCTACTCTGTTATTGTCTCTCCTCTTCCAATTTCTCATTTATTTTTCTCCGATAAACTTCAGCTAGCGCTTGCGAGAGGGAGATCAAAGAGACGATGCAGCGAGACTACGACGTCGTTGCCCCGGGATCGGCGATCGCGAAGCCGCCGAATCGCTACCCCTACTACAACCGCCACCTCCTCCCCGGGAACGACGCCGTCGCCCGACACGCGTACTACTCCGCTCCGTTCCTGACGTCGCGTGGAGAGCGAGAGAGGCTGCAGAGTCGACAATGCCTCCAGCAGGTCCAGGACATGGTGAACAGGCACGCGCTCTGCCTCACGCACATCCGCGAGTGCACCGCCGAGGTCGAGTCCCTCCGCATCGAGAACCTCGCGCTCCGCTCCTTCAACGGCGAACTCAACCGCCACCTCTACCGGCGCCGGTTCTCGCCGCTTCTCCTGGAGCAAGAAACCGCCGCAGACAGCGAAGATCACGATCATGAGTCGGAGGAGGAGAGGCCGAGGTCGGTGGAAGTGCAGCTCGAGGGATCTAACGACCTCGAGTTAGGAGCAAGAGTCTCGCTGCCTAAGAGCATATCGGTGAGGACGAACGCATACCTGAGCAACAATCGCGGAGCGCCTCTCCTTCCTAGCCCGAGTCAGAACACTCCACTCGCCGGCGCGGTACGGAACTAGTCCTTTGTCTTTAATCGGTGAAGTATATTTCGGTTCCGAGGTGAATAATTTGGTTCAGATCCGTTTAGTCGATCCGCAGTCGTTTCGGCTGTTACCTTTCTTCGTTGCTAGATTAATTTGTTGCTCTTGCTTCCTTTATCTTTAATCAGTGAAGTATATTTCGATTCCGAGGTGAATAATTTGGTTCAGATCCGTTTAATTGATCCGCAGTCGTTTTGGCGGTTACTTTTCTTCTTTATTAGAGTAATATCTAATTAGCAACTGCGATTCGGTTATTTGCACAGCAAAAGCTTTATGTTCCCGGGGGAAAGGAAGGAGATGAGCCGCCGGTGGAGCTGGAGGTGTACAATCAAGGCATGTTCAAGACGGAGCTCTGCAACAAGTGGCAGGAGACCGGTCACTGCCCCTACGGAGAGAACTGCCGTTTCGCCCACGGGCTCGACGATCTCCGCCCCGTCATCCGCCACCCGCGCTACAAGACCGAGGTCTGCAGGATGGTCCTATCCGGCGATCCATGCCCTTACGGCCACCGCTGCCACTTCCGCCACGCTCTCACCGAGCAGGAGAGGTCCGTTGGCCGTGGCAAACTCCCGATGACCACTCCGGCAAGGCCAAGGACACTGAAGCTCCGCCGGTAAACAGAATGCACGCAAACGAAGAATATTGTCAAGTTGGTATTATCTGCATATATACATGATTAAATTTCGTATTGAACCACTGGACGCATAAGATAAATCGCATTAAGAAACAGGGAAGTAGTTGCACGAGTCTAGAATAAGTTGGAAGCTTATTTTTGCATGTTGAGTAAGGATAATGAATCAGGCAGATGATTGATAGTTTCGTTATTTTCTTGAAATTGACATTGTTTGTTCCAGTGGTTTCGGAGATTGGGAGTTATGAATCTCTATATTCAGAATCGAGATTATCAAATAGGGTCCACTTTCTTGTCAAGATTCCTCCTGTCTAATTGTTTGACCTGTCTTTTATGGTTTCTTTAGATTCTTAGCCTAGGATTCACTGAACCATGGGCCTGGAAAGTTGAAATGGGCCTTGAAATTCCTAAGGAGGCATAAACATCACCCAAACCATATGGAGACTCATGATCCATAAATTTACTTCCCAATGCAAAATTGTAATCCAAAACTGTAACATGCCAGCGGTCAAAAGGAAGCCAGGTTCTCTGTTCCCCGTATAAAACTATTCAATTAATGCGTAAACAATTAAAATCTTTATTTCTTGTTAAAATGATCTTCTATATTTGTCTCTCACAAAGAAGCTCACAAAACAACAAGTTACAGAATTTCCGGGGGACAAAAAAACTTTATAATAACCCAATTGAAATTTTTTTATTGCCATGCATTTTTTTTATTGATCATGTGATATCCGGGCACCACTGCACAGTGGATACATATGTACGGTGCAAATGGCATACACGTCCTATCCGTTTGAGAAAAACGTGAGATTTGGAAGAAATATAGTTGGCGATTGGGGATCCGATGCTAAGGTTTGAGGAAAACGTGGAGTCCAAGTTGTTTCTATTTATGTCCAGTGGAGTTTAATTTCTTTGGTAGGTAACGTGATGGAATGGAGACTTGCAGTTGGAATCATAAGGAGCCGCACTTTGTCCGCCAATTGCTAGACACCGCATTGGATTAACACATTGGAGTGTTTTGGTTTATTTTCGAGAATAGTCCTTTCTGGAGTTTTTGCTATACTATCCCACCATTCATTTCACTTATTTACGGAATGATCAATTATCCTTCAATCTGTTCGTTTTTATGGCATGCAATATCTTTTCTTTTTACCAACAAACACTTAGATTTACCGGTAAGAACATTGTTCTAATTTAATTAAAAAATTTTGAATTCGAGCCTTTAGAAACGCAGTGTAAAATATTTGTTGGGAGATTTTTCAAAAATTTTACCCGGCTTGAATCCGCATTAATCAGCACATTGGTGTCTGGATACCAGGTGGTATTATAATCACTTGGTAAGATTCCTAGATCTGATTCGTTAATATCAACTGGAAGTAATTGTGATTCCGTTTTTGCCACCCCGCGATGAGCACCAATATTAGTTAGTACACGGCCTCCGTTTTGGGCCTGCACGTGTATTTTCGTCCAGGACCGTCTTGGGACACGCGATAGTTCGTTTAATTATGATATAATGGTTCGCTCAGTTACGGTGAAATGGTTTGCCCACTTATAACGAAATAGTTCACCTGAAGCAGTCCCCTTTTTTTGGAACACGTTATGGTTCGCCCAGTTATGATGAAATGGTTAGCCTAGTTATGATGCAATGGTCGCCCAATTATGATGGAATGGTTCATACAGTTATGATGAAATGGTTCGCCGAATGGGCCAAATTGACCGTCCTGTGACACACGATGGTTCGTCCAGTTATGATAAAATTGTCCGCCTAGCTATGATGGAATAGTTCACCCATTTATGATGGAATGGTTCGCCGAATGGGCCTCCCAAGATGGTCCTGGAAATAGGATTCTAGGACCAAATCCGATCCATCAGTCTTGACTTCTAATTGTAACCAGCTTCAATGACGCATGAGTGGCATCTTGCTGATGTCATTAAACAAGTGCATAAATTTTTGCCTGTAATCATCTTTCCAAAAAAAGACAACCTTTCAGCCTGTTTGCACCATATATGAACAGATCGCAACCGGAATATGAGTAAGGTAAAGCCATCCATCAATTTGATGGTTATGATCGGTGACTACAAAATTAATATTACTGAATTAACCTTTTGTAATTCATTACCCAACCGACCTTCCACATTTACGGTGTACGAATCTTGACCTTAAAAAAAGTACGATCAAACAATAGTTGTGCCAAGAAGAATATGGTTATTATCTCAGGACTATATTGTTTTTTAGAGACCTTTTTTTAGTCGCATCATGTGCATAGAGACTATTAGTGGACATTAAGTTCTACAGTTTTTCGGTAGGACATTTCTTGATCAACAATACCTCTAGTATAGAGTTTAATTCAGTTCTAGAAATTGATGTCAGATCCAAAATGAGTAACTTTTCAATCTTATAGTTTCGACTTTTAGTCAAAGAATTTGCATTGGACCGTTAAACTCAACATGTACTCCAACATGGGCTACTAGACCAATTACGTACAAAAATATCATGTTACAATCTCATTATGAATTCTCAATAACACTACAGCCCTCGTGGCCGCTAATTAAAGCGTACTATGAAGAAATTTGTAACGCGTAATAAGCATTCGGTGGTCTCATGACATTGTTTTTGTCCCCTCCATCACTCTCAATGGGTTTGACATCAACCATTAATCTGAAGGACAAGAAAAATCTACAAGGCAATAACCCAAGTTATGGCTGACAGATATACACTTCACAAAAGTGTATATATCACGAAAGAAGATTTTGAAATGACCAAAAAAGTTGCTTGGGAAAAGAATCTGATCGCTGACTTACCGTCGCTTTTTCTCCCCATGCCAACAGACAAATCTATGGGAAAGGGATTCAGTCCGATTTTTCTTCCCATTATGTCTCATTATACGCAAATAATATGTGATTTCTAACTCTAAAAGTCAGGCCGTGTGTTTTTCTATGACTCCAAATTAGATCAGTCGATATAGTGTATGAGATAATTTCTTGAAAAAATATCTCTTTCGTACGTACAATAAAGTTTAGAGAATGGTGCAATTATTTTTAGACATGCAAGGCTGCTTGTACCCCACCACATTTTGACAAAGTGATACATGTTCCCTTTTCCTCCCTCTTTCGTTTCTTGAGAGCATAATAATAGCATGAGACATTTTTTTCCCTCCATGATTGTGAAATAATTGTGCATAACATTTTCACATTGGTTTGATTTCATAATCATCAGAAAAAGGGAATCATTGCATTTAAGTCGTCGACGCACGATTTATTTGGTGTATTAAAAGGCACGACAACTTTACAAATCGATTGCAACTTTAATTATTATAAATCTTTGGGATATTTTTGAAAGAGAGAGTGCATCTGAGAGACATATGCATGGCTTTTTCCTTACTTTTCAATGTAATTTAATTTCTATAAATATTAATTATTTTAATGATGGTATATTATACTTTAAATACATTACAATTTACTAGCTTATTTGATTAACTCATATAACCATGTCAAGAAACTACGTACCAATTATTTTTTTCATACACTTTTTCATTAATGAATTATACAATAACAACTTATGATCAACGATTAATTCATAATTAACTTGATAAATTGTCCAATCACATGAAGTATCTAAGTAATTGGCATTGAGAGTGTAGTGCTTAATAGCATGATAGGTGTTGAACGATTATGTATGTTTTGCTAACTTTTTTATAACAAAAAAAATTGCACTGAGGGTGTACGCAAATATTAATTTGAGAAAATGAACCGGATAAAATTAACCATGAAAGTGTTTTATGTTCCTCCATGAATTGTACTCACCTTGCAATAGTTTTGCACACTTTGAGGCAAGTGAGTATTTTTGTGGCCCAATAAAAAATCCATCTTTCAATTTAAGTTGCACATTATTCTAGGTGATGACTTAGCCAAAAGTTGGCAATGAACACTAGCTCGCTAGCTTAGCCACTCGCACCCGCGAACCGAAGTGAATTAGTTAAGGGCAAATTACCCTCACATCCCTGTACTTTGGTCACCCTCCCTCTAGGATCCCTGGATTTTGGAAAATGATTGTCCCGTCCTTAAGTTTTGATGATAATAGACTCCCAGGTCCCTAGAGCCGGAATATTCCTTTTTTTCCGGTAACCCCCACTTGAAATGACCAAATTGCCCCTCCCACTTAAAAATAAAAAATCTCCCTCTTCACCTTCTTCCCTAATTCATCTTCAACCCCCACCTTCAATCAAAACTTAAACATAATTGAATCAAAACTTAAACAACCTTAATTTTCAAGCCCAACTCAAAATCTCAATCGACCAAATCCCTCTCGACCAAATTTCAATCGACCAAATCTCTCTCTTAAATTGCCAATCCTTAATGGGCCCGAAGAGGAGTTTAAACTGTGTTTCCGGATGAGCAAGTCGACATTTGGGATGATTTGCGATGATTTGGATGCGGTGGTAAACTCTTCGCCTCAGTTTGCTTCTCAATAACCCAAGTCTCCGACGCCATCCTCGATGCCTACCTCGAGCTGGACTCTGACAGCAAGAAGAAGAAGGAGACGAAGTCATCATCAGCCTCCCCGCTCTCGTAATAACACATACCCATCTTCTCGTCCGCCGGCCATCATCATCCTTCAGAGTTCGGTCCGTGTCGCTTCGTCGTCGTTTCTCTCTACTGTGGTCAACTCTGTTGTCGTCCGCCGACTAGCTTTGCGTCATCCACGTCGATGGTTATTTGGCTTCACCCAGCACGTCGTTCCCCGACGTTCTTCTGTGCAGCCGCCGTCTTCCATGGAGTTTTGACGCTTCGGGCCGAAATGACGAGGTCCGACGGGAGTAGGTTGAGGAATCGACGAACGAGAATTGAAAAAAATGGGGATAGAACACCCAATTAAAAAATTAGGGTTCTAAGTGGAATTGGAGATTTTGGTGGCTAATTACAGATTAGACCACGCTGTTTCCTTGCATATGCAAATTAGTACTAAATTTTTTAAAGTGGGTGGGGCATTTTAATCTTTTCAAGTGGGGTTCGCCAGAGAAAATGGCATATTCCGGCAAGAAAAAAGAATATTCTGGCTTCAGGGACCCGAGAGTCTATTATCATCAAAACTTAGGGACGGGACAATCATTTTCCAAAATCCAGGGACCCTAGGGGGAGGGTGACCAAAGTACAAGGATGTGAGGGTAATTTGCCCATTAATTAACCCCCGGATCAATAATAAGGTATTAAAACAAAAAAGGTTACTCATAGAAACTTGTGTCTATAAATTCTGGCTACGTTCATAATATAAAATTACAAATAAATAAAACCCACCAACTCCCACTTTTCTATTTTCTCCATTAGAATAAATAAATATGAAAACTTCAAGAGCCTTGGAAACCGTGCCAGTGGAGTTATTTGCATTCCCCCACAAACATGCCCTTGCAACATGTATGACTATGACAGAGAATTTCAACATTACCTTTTCTTTTGTAAATTAACCAAATTTAAGAGAAAAATAAAAATAAAAAGAAAGAAAAGCACAAACAACGCTATGGTAAAACTAAAACCCCACTCACATTGATCCAAAAGCAATGCAATGCAATACAATGCTATTGCCTTTATATATGACCACCCATCGTGTCCCCCTCAAACCTTATATCCACACTCTTACTTGCGTTTCTCTTCTCGCAAACAATATAACTTGTCATTATATCCTTAATATTCTTACATTATGTTCTCACTAATCCTTGAACAATCCCGTCCAGCTGCCGGAAGTTGCCATGAAGGCCGGGGCGGTGGATGGAAAAATGGCGGAAGTGGAGATGGGTTCTTTTGTAAGTATGGTTGAGAGAGTATACAAAAGAACACAAGCACAAGGCTTTGCAATTCCACTCTCCCTAGGTTCTAGCCCTTCTCGGTGTTTCCTAGTGAAGAAATAAAGAGATGGCAGAATTGGGAGAGTGGTATTATTGCATTGCGGGGAATTGAGGGTAGCGGTCCGATTTGTCTTTTAATTAGCAGCTTAGTCCTAATTAATGTACCTTTTTGTTTTGTATTCCTAGCTACTTGCATTATCTTTGTCCAAGTGTTTTACTCATTACCATTCTCATTGTTTTACTCTAGTGGTTGCTTGCTTCTTGGTTTATGTTTAGTAATTTGAAGGAAAGGAGATAGGATGTAAGAGATGCATACGAGGCAGCTGGTACTAGTTGCTTGTTTGGTTTCTAGTTTGGATCATAAAGCTGCTGGGCATGCATCACTTACACCTATCATCTAACTCTTCTTTATCTTATGGTATGGAGATTAAGAAAAATCAGTTGCCTCCGTTACTTTTCTTTCTTTATTTTGCTCCATTCCAATACATGAGTAAGATTCTTCTGTCTATGATTGGTTGGTTCTAGTAGTTAAGAAAGGGGTACAAGAAAATCAACCATCTCGAGAGTTTTCTTTATTTTTGTTTTCTTGAAAGGTAAATTTTATACCACTAATTACACATTGTCAGGGTTTGAACTCTGCGTCAAATCATTCACGCCTTGCCTTGTACCATTAGGACAAAAACTCTTTGGTATCTCGAGAATTAATACATGCCATTGTGAACTTTGCAATAAAGTTCTAGAAATTGGTTATGTCAGGAAAAAAAAAGTAAATAGGTTGAACAAGAGGTCCCGGACGTGTGGTATCTAGGGTCTCATTAGTAAAATTTCGATTTTTCTAATTTTTTTAATTATGCTGCAGAATTAATTCACTGTCGAGTATAATTTGACCAATGAATGGGATGCACTATTCTCCCGAGTCCGGGCCGAAGAAAATCGAACAATCCTGATGCAACCTCGTTTGTATATATGCTCATGTTGATGAAGTTGTTGACCTCTAACTAATACAGAATTAGTAGTGTTACATATCGATTTTCCCCACACAAAAAATTAACATTATTATGATTCTAACAAGCAACAGATATAGAATGGTAGTATTATCATCGAACGTGGCACGTAAAATTATATCTTTTGGCATTAATTCTCAATATAATTTTATCCATTATATCCAATTTTTATAAAATTTATCGTTAACGATACATGCCATTAGTAAAGCAAATCCTGGCAGCCTGTATGTATATTCCATTCCATCTTGATCATCTCCAACTTTATTGTCCGTTTTCTCTTCCTTCTTTTGGTCTCTTTAAATTGCGATCTCTTTATTTGTTATTACAAAGCAAGACAGTGTTTTTAGTATCATTTTTAACTTTAGGACATTGCCAATTTGCCCTTTTCATAAAGCTAATGTCAGCCAGCACTTGCGCCAAATATTTTATACATCCCTTCTTTACCGGTGGCCTTTCTTTATGGACCATATTCACCGTACCGAAAACGTAAATTTTATGAATGCGGTTTTATTAAAACTCAAATCAGAAAAATTACTTTGTTCTCTGTAGTCTAATCCTGAATATTTGGTATAGAGGGTATCTAAGCATCCGAGTTAAAACAAAAAATTTAAAATAATGGTTAAAAATAAGAGTTCTTTTGAAGATCAATTACAGATAAGAGCTCAAGTGGCCTTTTCTCCGCCTCTTTTGATAAAGAGAATAAAGCACGAAAACCTAATTCCTCAAGAAACGGTCATAATACACACACTTTGACTGTACTTTTTCTTGTAGTAAAACATTGGTATTGTCTCAAGAAATGCCCTATGTTGATGCCCGCTTGGACGCCTTCCTAGGGCAATGCTATCCTTCGTGTTTGACCTTGAGACGCATGCATAAGAGATGGACGAAAATCGCCGTGAAGACAAATTCTCGTGCTCGACTATGGACTAGTCGTCGTGATCAGCGGAGCGACAGGCACCCGGCGATGGAATAGATATCATACAAAGAACTGCAACTACAATGCATGAGCAATCAACGTTCAGATCGTTAATAGTTGAAAAGCATTAGACATACTTCTCTGTAAAACGGTTTCGAAGCTCAGGATGCCACGCCAGTTGACACGAAAAAACGAATATTTTCGGGCGGTATTTGGACATCACCAACATGAAAAAGGCCAGAGCGCTTACCTCTTGCTTCTGCATAAAATTGTTAAAGTGCAGGCTTGTGCTTCACTGCTGCCTCGCTTATTAGCAACTGTGCTGAAGAATCTGATCGAGGATCCTCCATATAGCTGTGTTCTGGAAAAGTTAAGGAATTGAGAGGCAACTGCAGCTCGTTGACGTTCCCTTCTAACATCCACACAACTTCGGTCATCGACGGGCGATCCGATGGTTCTTTCTGAATGCAAGATAACCCAGCCAGGCACAACTTTCTTGCAATCTCAGCCTCGGTTATTGTACCATTTTCAAGATTCAGATCTCCTCCCCCACTGAGATGCTCGTAAATCCAAGAGGGGAAATAAACTCCATTCAAGCACTTACCCTCGACATCGGCATTCATTTTTCCTCTAACCACTTCCAACAACAACATCCCAAAACTATACACATCTGATTTGCAGGATGCGGCTCCAAGGTTTCCGGAGATCAACTCAGGAGCAATGTAACACATGGTTCCTCTGGCAGAGATGACAGACACAAAGTCTGCTTCTTTGGGGCAGAATTTTGCGAGTCCGAAATCAGACACTCTTGGAACAAAGTTCTGATCTAGCAAGACATTCTGCGGCTTGATGTCAAAATGGAGAATGCATGCATCACATCCTACATGAAGGCGCTCGATTCCCCTGGCAGTCCCGAGTACAATGTTAAAGAGTATCTCCCACGATAAGGGCTGAATTGCTTTTCTAGCAAAGATATATCTGTCCAGAGAACCATTTGGTATATACTCGAGAACTAGAGCGCGGTGAGAGTCCTCGCAACAGATCCCAAACAAACTTGCCACATTGGGATGCCGAATTCTAAAAATCGTCGACACTTCTCTCATGAAATCCTCGCCATCGACGTTGGAGCAGTCAAGGATCTTGACAGCAACAAACTGCCCATCAGGAAGTTGTCCCTTGTACACTGTCCCAAACCCGCCTTTGCCAATTCTATCTTTGAATTGATTCGTAACCAAGACGATATCGGAGTAGGTAAACCTCCTTACTGCCAATTGCTGACCAGAAAGAGTATTCTCATCCTGCCCACCACCAGTGCCTTTTTTTGTTGTATTGTATTTGTGCAGTAGAAACCCAATTATGACTATAGGAGCAATGATGAATCTCGCAATCAAATTAATCCCTGAAAGAGCAAGGAGAATGAAGTTATAGTTTCAGAATTCTGATCCGGGAAGATCGAGAATGTCATCAAGCTAACAAGCATTTTGATTTCCGCAATGGGAAGCATACCTAACAGGCCAGTCAACAAGACAGAAAAGATTGCCCCAACGATAGTACCAGCAGAAGTACCTGCTTAATCAATACAGAAAATAACAATCTCAGTACCATATGCTTGTCAAAGAGGGAGACATAAACACACTGATACTAAAAGCAGAAGAATCGGATCGAGATTGACTTTTCAAACAGCAACTTGGATCAGTCGCGTTGAGACTCTCGGCTAAAGAATTAACTTGCTAAAAATAGACAAAGAGAATCAAATGGAAACAGCTAATAAGGTTCAAACTTCACAAGCTAGCTAGCATCCTCCCTTAATCCGAACACCAGAATAGAACAAAATAAAAGCTCATTTCACTCTACGAATCAAGAACATCCAACCAAAACAAAAAGAAGTACCGAACTTTACATCGAGTAGCAATAAGAACTCAATTATTGCCCTCCTCTTACCAACAAACAAACCATCCCTTTATTTTTTTTGAGAAGGACAAACCATCCCTGTGTATCGGCCAATCTGGAAACTGGTCCAAATACAATAATCTGACATCCTCTAACAAAACCAAACACACTTCGACACCAACAAGCCAGAATCATCAATTGTACAAAAACCAAGGCCTCGTTTGTTTTTGGATCCAACAAACATCGGAAAATGCAAAAAACAAATCTTGATAGACCAAACCAACCTGGCAAGCGGCATCCATACACAAAAGGGGTATCCCAGGAGGCCAAAACACAACTCCCGCCATCCTTCTCGACACAGTCCCTGCATTCCACGGACCAGCCAAGGTCGAACCCGGATTGCAGCAACGCCATTATACTCGCATAGGAAGGGTACAATACAGGCTGGGAGATTGTAGGGACACTTGAGATGAACTCACAAGGCCCTTCAAGTCCAGATATTATAAAAGCCCCATAACTAACATAAACTTCCTCCTCGTCACCAGCTAGGCAAGGCACCTTCCTATAAGCCTGGTCGCTCAAGTTGGTCCCTTTACTGCACTTGAAGAAGCTCGTGTAGGTGTCTGCCACGTGTCCCCTGGCGCAACCACATGAAATGAGTCTAATCCGGTACATATAACCAACAAACACTTTGATCAACTAGTGAGGGCGAAGACGTTGTTCTAAATTAACCGAATTTCGAGGTGTTAAATACTCGTTGGTGAGTTTTACCACCTTTCAGCTTGATTCTGGATTAGTCGGATGAGTAGACCGGATACCAGGAGTTATAAACCAAAAAAGTGGATCTAATTTTTGTCCCTTTTTCGTTAATAAATTTTAAAAACTGGCTAATAACTTTCTTATCTCACAATTTTCGCATATAATGCAATGTGATTTAAGAATTTTATGTGTAATATTTATTCCCTGAAGTATCAAAATTTATCCATATAGAAAATAATCCTAAATTAATTTTGAGGTGACCTTCATACACAAGTGAGAAAAATATCAATGAAAATTCAGCAAAAATCTAAGAAATAGAAAGTGAAGTAAATAGGTATTTCCAAATGTTGAAAAAAATTACTAAATGGTATATCACCTGTAGCGAGGGTCGTTGGTGAGCTGGGTGAGGGAGAGGGAGGAGCTGCCGTCCGGGAGGGGACACGTGGCGTTGGACAGGGCGGCGTCGAGGAGGCGGATGGTCTGAGTGGCGTAGGAGATCTGTTCGACCAGGTAGTCTCTGGAGCGGAGGGTGAGGACGGGTGACCGGTCGTCCACGCATGTGATCTGGTAGCCGGGGTCCCCGCAGGCGGCCGGGTCGGTGGAGAGGCGGAACGGGTAGGAGATGTTGGTGAGGTAGCCGCAGGAGGAGGCGCATCGCCGGGGGGATCCGGGCTGGGAGTGCACTATGAGGTGATCACTTGTCGGCCTGGAGTAGGCTTGGAGGGTGGTTGTGAGGAGGAGGAGGAGGAGGAGATGAAGTCGGTGGATCCCCATACCCATAGTTAAAGTTTCCAGTACAAACTATCCAATCCCTAAATTTTCATAATAAATTTACTAATCCGAGTTCGTTTGTGATTTGTGTGGATTTGGAATGGTGGTCTACAACTACTACTTTTTTTTGAACAGGGTCGGAGGGGGGGCTTCTGCTACTGCTAGGAGAGGCGGCGCGGGGGGGGGGGGGGGGGGGGGGGGGGGTGCTTGATTGTCAGTGAATGAGTCAAGCCAAAACAGTCAACGATAGTCATTAGCTACCAGACCTTGTCTGTTTCTTTCTAAGCTTCAATAATTGGAATTTTCTGTCTTAAAATTTGATGGAAAATGAATTTTGGTGGTCTTTTTTTTTAACTTCCTCAACTTGTGCAAAATTAGAATGCCCATTAAAGTGAATCCCTCAACTTTGGTCAACATATGTTGTTGTTTAAACAAAGAACAAGACGATCAAGCTTCAACTAACTTGCTTACTTTTATTCAAAAACTTGCATCCTTTTATAGAACAAGGATTGTAACAAGAAAATGATAAGAACTTATCCTATAACAAGAACTTATCTTGATCCTACTATTTGTGCTTATCAAAAATAACAAGCTTAACTTAATTAAATATAAAAATAAATTAAGACTCTTACAATCCAGCTAACAACTTGCTGAGGATTGAGAAACAACTTGCAGTTTCAATCTTCAATCTGCTGCAGAATTGATCACCACCAACAACACTCCTCCTTGATCAATAGCTGCAGACATCTAAAGCCTTCCTCAATTCTTCAAATCTGTTTCTTGGAAGTGCCTTGGTAAAAATGTCTACAATCTGATCATTTGTGCAGCAATAAACTAGAGATACATCTCCATTCTTCTGCACTTCTCTTAGATAATAAAGCTTGATGCTGAAATGCTTGGTCTTGCCATGAAAGACTGAGTTGTTGCTAATTACAATTGTAGCTTTATTGTCCACAAACACCTTGGTGCTCTTGTCTTGCTCCAACCCTAGATCGGACAGCAGCTTCCTCAACCAAAGTGCTTGATTCACAGCTGTTGTAGCTGCAATGAATTCTGCTTCAGCTGTTGATTGAGCTACAATCTCTTGCTTCTTGGAACTCCATGAGAACATTCCTGAACCAAGAGTAAAACAATAACCAGATGTGCTTTTCATATCATTCAGCGATCCTGCCTAATCACTATCAGAGAATCTATGAAAATTGAACTCATGACCAATCTTGAACAGAACACCATGATCAAGAGTTCCTTTCACATATCTCAACACTTTTTTAGCAGCTTTCAAATGTTCTTCACTTGGATTGTGTAGAAATATAGATAGAACACTCACAGCTTGCAGGATATTAGGTCTTGTAGCTGTAAGATACATCAAGCAACCTATAATACTTCTGTATGCACTTTCATCAGTTCTTTCTGCTCCATCATCCTTGCAAAGTTTCTCCTTCTGATTCATAGGAGTACTCATTTTTTTGCAATTTTCCATGCTGAACTTCTTCAGAATCTCCTTGGCATACTTTTGTTGACAAATGAAGATGTTATTCTGATCTTGTCTTACTTCCATGCCAAGAAAGAAAGCCACAGTTCCTAGATCAGTCATTTGAAAAACTTGCAGCATCTCCTCCTTGAATTGCTGGACCAACTTCCCATTGCTTCCCGTTACCAAAAGATTATCTATATAAACTGAGACAATTAGAATCTCAAAATTTGCTAGTTTGACATAAAGAGTTGGCTCACTTGGACTTTTTGCAAAGCCAAGACTCATCATGTGATCATCAATCCTGGAGTACCATGCTCTTGGAGCCTGTTTTAATTCATACAAGGCCTTCTTTAACAAGTATACCTTGTCTTCTTCTCCTGACACAGAAAAACCTTCAGGTTGATCAACAAAGATCTCCTCCTGTAAATAACCGTTCAGAATGGCTAACTTTACATCTAACTGAAATACTTTCCAACCTTTCTGAGCTGCTAGAGCCAGAAGAAATCTGATTATATCAAGTTTAGCAACTGGAGAAAATGTTCTGAGAAGTCGACTCCATACACTTAAACATAACACTTCACAACCAGTCTGACTTTGTGCTTGTTGATTGAACCATCTACATTTAGCTTGGTTCTGAACACCCATTTCACATCAATTACTTTCTTGTGATCGGGTCTTGGAACCAACTGCCAAGTTTGATTTTCTTTAATCATTCTGAGTTCTTCCTGCATTGGTGAGTTCTTCCTGCATTGCTGCTATCCACTTTGGATCTTTCTTTGCATCATAGAATCTTGCAGGCTCAAGTACAGCAACATCGCATCTTTCATAAATCTCGGATAGCAATCGAGTTCCTCTAATAGGATGATCATCAACATTCTCATCCTCCACTGCATCAAGAACTTGATTCAACCCTTTCTCATTACAATTCTATTGTTGATCTTCAACAAATTTGACATCCCTACTTATCAAAATCTTGTCAGTTTCAGGTTGATAGATTCTGTAGGCTTTAGAGACCAAGCTGTAGCCCATAAAGATTCTAGTTTCAGCCTTTCTATCTAGCTTGTCCCTTTTCACACTTGGCACATAGGTGTAGCAGACACACACAAACACTTTTAAATTCTGTAATGAAGGTTTGTAGCCATACCATGCTTGAAAGGGAGTCTTTCCTTCAAGAGCTCTAGTTGGCAGCCTGTTCAGCAAAAATACAGCAGTGTTTGCATCTTCAGCCCAGAACTTCTTTGGCAATTCCGTGTCATAAAGCATGCAACAAACCATCTCCATCACAGTTCTGTTCTTCCTCTCACTCACTCCATTTTACTGTGGAGTGTAAGGTGCTGTCAGTTGATGCTCAATGCCTGCATCTTCACAAAATTGATTGAACTTGCAGAAAGTGTATTCCTTCCCATTATCAGATCTTATGACTTGAATCTTGTAATCACTTTGATTCTCTATCCAGGCTTTGAACTTCCAGAATACTTTAACTACTTTTGACTTGTACTTCATGAAATAAATCCAACACATTCTATTGAAATTATCAATAAAGAGAACATAATAATGACTTCCCTTTAAGGATGGTTCAGGTAGAGGTCCACCAATGTCAGTGTGGATCAATTATAAATTTGATGAAGCTCTGCTTATTGCTTGAGGAAAGGACAACCTGGACTGCTTTCCAAATTGACAAGCTCTGCAGCTTGACATTTCTTCTTCAAGAGAGGGTATTCCATTGGCCAAATCCTTCTTCTTCAATTGCAATATAGCAGTATGATTTACATACCCCAATCTCTTATGCCAGAGCACAGTTTCAGAAACTGAGCTCATTGCTGCAGCTTGTTCAGACTCCATCAAATCCAGAGAAAAACTCATTCCCTTCATGTCTACCTTGAATAGGACAGCTTCATTTTCATCCTTGATCAGACACTTCTTATCTTCAAACACAACTTTATAGTTCTTCTCAAGCAACTGTCCCACACTTAGCAGATTCTGATTAATTTTAGGAACATAAAGAACATCATGAATTAGCTTTGTACCTCGACTGCTTTCAATGGCTATGGTTTCTTTTTCTTTGACAGGAATCAATTCTCCATTGCCAATTCTGACTTGAGATACTATAGACTGATTGAGTTCTTTAAATAACTCTTTGTCATGAGTCATGTGGTTGGTGTAGCCACTGTCAATCAGCTTTCATTTGCATTGCTTGCTGCAAAACAAATGACAGCAAACAATTGATCCTCATCCTGCTCACCAACTTGAGTTTTGCTTTGTAGTTGCTCCTTGGATTTACAGATCTTTGCAATGTGTCTCATCTTGTTGCATTTGTTGTACTTGACATCAGGTCTTCTCCAACACCTGTAAGATGGATGACCCTTCTTTGCATAATACTGACATGGTGGATAATCTAGTTTGACAGATTCTTCAGTTTTTCTTTGATCAAAAGTCTTCTTCCAGTTCTTTTTCTTTTTCTTGTTGAGATTGACTGTCTGCACTTTTGCTTGCAATGCTCCCTCCACAGTGCCTTCTATCCTCATGAGCCTTCTTTGCTCTTGAGCCTGTAAAGCACTTAGCAATTCTGCCAACGTGATGCTAGACAAATCTTTGGAGTTCTCTAAAGAAGAGATAGTCGATTCAAATCTTTCTGGAATTGTACCCAGAATCTTTTAAACAATTCTTGAATCCGGAAAATTAGTTCCATACAATCTCACCTGATTTACGATGCTGAGAAGTCTATCAGAGTATTCTTTGATTGTCTCTGATTCTTTCATTCTATGCATCTCATATTCTCTGACCAGGTTCAACACTTTTATTCCTTTGATCTTCTTATCTCCTTCATATTCTGTCTTAAGAAAATCCCAGATTACTTTTGCTGAACTCGTAGATATAATTCTGGTGAAGATTGATGCTGAAACAGCACTGAACAAGTTTACCTTTTCTTTTGACTTCCCCTGCTTCCTCTCTGAATGGTACTTCAATTGAGCCATCGTGGGATTGTCTGGCAGTGGAGCCACGACATAGTCTGACTCAATAGCATCCCACAAATTACTTGCCTCAAGATAAGATTGTATACGTATCGACCAAACTTGATAGTTTTCACCATCAAATACTGGAGGTGCTACTGCAGAAAAAAAAATCTGACTGCATCTTGAAGATTGAACTTCTTCTCACAGATCCCTTTAAGATATAAAGCTCTGATACCAATTTGTTGTTGTTTAAACAAAGAACAAGATGATCAAGCGTGAACTAACTTGCTTACTTTTATTCAGAAACTTGCATCTTTTTATAGAACAAGGATTGTAACAAGAAAATGATAAGAACTTATCTTATAACAAGAACTTATCTTGATCCTACTACTTGTGCTTATCAAAAATAACAAGCTTAACTTAATTAAAAATAAAGATAACTTAATTAAATAAAGATAAATCAAGACGCTTACAATCCAGCTAACAACTTGCTGAGGATTGAGAAACAACTTGCAACTTCAATTTTCAATCTGCTGCAAAATTGATCACCACCAACAACAACATAATTCAACAAGACTCCTAAAATTCCGAGCAAAATTGAGCTCCAATTCTTCAAATGAAAAAAGAAAGTCGAAAAATGTGAGCAGAAAACAAAAGCATAAAAAACAAAAGGGAAAAGTGTACTTTAGTACCCTGTGGTATCGCGAGAAATCCCGTCAGTACCCTGTGGTTTAAAACGTATCAATTGAGTCATACTTATTCCAATTAACATCAATTAGAGGCCCGGACAGCTGCCCGGACCTGCCCAAACCTACCCGACCGCTGCCCGAACCACGTGGCCAGCCACGTCACCAAATTTTGATGACGTGGCGCCACGTGGACATCCTCCTCCTCCTCCTCCTCCGCCTCCTCCTCCTCCGCCTCCTCCCCTCCTCCTCCTCCTCCTCCGCCTCCTCCTCCGCCTTCTCCCCTCCTCCTCCTCCCCCCGCGTCCTCCTCCTCCTCCCCTCCTCCTCTTCCTCCTCCCCCCGCATCCTCCTCCTCCTCCTCCTCCCCGCGTCCTCCTCCTCCTCCTCCCCCCGCGTCCTCCTCCTCCTCCTCCCCCCGCGTCCTCCTCCTCCTCCTCCCCCCGCGTCCTCCTCCTCCCCCCGCGTCCTCCTCCTCCTCCTCCTCCCCCGCTTCCTCCTCCTCCTCCTCCTCCCCCCGCGTCCTCCTCCTCCTCCTCCTCCTCCTCCTCCTCCCCGCGCCCTCCTCCTCCTCCTCTCCACGTGGCGCCACGTCATCAAAATTTGGTGACGTGGCTGGCCACGTAGTTCGGGCAGCGGTCGGGTAGGTTCGGGCAGCTGTCCTGGCCTCTAATTGATGTTAATTGGAATAAGTATGACTCAATTGATACGTTTTAAACCACAGGGTACTGACTTAATTTTTCGCGATACCACAGGGTACTAAAGTGGACTTTTCCCAAAACAAAAACAACCCCATATTGTTAAATTGAGCAACGGTTACTAATGGCTCACGAAAGAAACTCGAATTTTTAAATATATATTTTATTATTATATGATAATAGATAACCATTTTTTGGTGTTTATGCTATTAGATAACTTGGAAAGAGTAATATATTAGTCTCCGGATTAGCCCATGCTTGTAACTAAAGTCAACAAACATGAAGCCCATGAAATCTGATCTACATGGGCCGTCTTACGCAAAATGTCCATTGTAATAGCCCATCAGTAAAGTCCCCCGTCCAAGGCCCAGTCGCTCCTCCTGTCCAGCCCAGTCCCCTATATTAGTGAGTGGATTTTCCCAACTAAAATATTGTCGGGTCATGTTTTAAGATTAACCTCCGCGTGTGTATATATATTAATATGTATATACAGCGGATTCGTTTGACTTTCAGAATCATCAAGAATTGAATTGAATTACTTTGAGACGTGTTTTAGATGACTTCATGTTCATGTGGTTAGCAAGCAGCGAATGTGATCCATAGAAGCAACTAAAGTATTATTTCGAATATGATTGATTGTCGCCCGTCTTTTGTCGATTAACCCATTTCGGAGATGTCTACGTAACACGTAACTCCAAATGCAAAAAGGTGGAAACTCCGATATTTGTTGCATTCTAACACGCCAGGATAAATTAATGCGGCGACTTAGGTGGAACTTTTTGGAGAGACGAAATATGTAAAAAAGGAGCTTCATAAGAGATTTGGGAAATCAAATTCCTGAGGTGTGATTGTTGTCCGTTCTATTTGGAGTCGTTATTAGCCCGTATTTCGGCAATTACAAATCTAAAAATACTCGAACCATTAAAGAATTAAATTAAATAATAGAGATGTTCTAACAAAAATCATACTATTAGCTGTAGCGAAATCAAGTGGTATAAAAAATATTCAAGAAACTAAATAATTAAGGGCAAATTACCCTCACATCCCTCTACTTTGGTCAGCCTCCCCCTAGGGTCCCTGGATTTTGGAAAATGATTGTCCTGTCCCTAAGTTTTGATGATAATAGACTCTCGGGTCCCTGGCTGACGTCATCGGCTCTTTTTTTCATTTTTGGTCATGAAAATGACCAAAATACCCTTAAACAAAAAATAATTTTTTATACCTTCTTCAACCTTTTACCCCGCTCCCCCCCTCCTCTCCCGCTCCCCCTCCTCCCCCCCTCATTCCTCCCGCTCCCCCCTCTCCCTCTCCTCCCCCCTCCTCCCCCCCTCCTCCCTCCCGCTCCCCCCCTGCTCCCCCCCTCCTCCCGCCCGCTCCCTCCCGCCCGCTCCCGCCCACTCCCCTCCTCCTCCCCCCCTCCTCCCGCCCACTCCCTCCCGCCCGCTCCCCTCCTCCTCCCCCCCTCCTCCCGCCCGCTCCCACCCGCTCCCCTCCTCCTCCCCCCTCCTCCCGCCCACTCCCTCCCGCCCGCTCCCCTCCTCCTCCCCCCTCCTCCCGCCCGCTCCCTCCCGCTCCCCCCCCCCCCTCCCGCTCCCGCCCGCTCCCCTCCCCTCCCGCTCCCCCATTGGCCGGCTCCCCCATTGAGAAAACACCAGGAACAAGCAGGTTCACAAGTCGACGACGACAAGCAGCAACCTCCGGCAACCGCTCCTCATCGGCGTCGGCGTCTCTCTCTCTCTCTCTCTCTCTCTCTCTCTCTCGCATGCCCTCCGTGGAAGCCCTATCTCCTGGAAGCCTGCTGGCATAAAGCGACGCCGGGATCTCACCAATGTGCTCGTCGGCGACGGAAGCCGCTTTAAGGAGAAAAGAAGAGACCTCACGATTCCCTGACCTTCTCCTTCACGATTCCACCACAGCGACGGGCAACGCGACGGGCAACGCCAATGGAGTAGACGATTGGTAGTAGACAATTGTCTAATTGGTCTGTTGAATTCATCTTCATGGGCTTTGTCTAATTGTGGAAGAAGGAGAGACGGAGAGGATGGTGAATTTTGATTTTTGGTTTGATTTTTGATTGATTTTTAGGTTTAGTGTTTTTGTCTTCATGGGCTTTGTATTTTTTGTTTAAGGGTATTTTGGTCATTTCCATGCCAAAAATGAAAAAAAGAGCCGATGACGTCAGCCGGAGACCCGAGAGTCTATTATCATCAAAACTTAGGGACGGGACAATCATTTTCCAAAATCGAGGGACCCTAGGGGGAGGCTGACCAAAGTAGAGGGATGTGAGGGTAATTTGCCCAATAATTAATAGTAGCAACTCCTTGAAGGGAGAAACAAGCAGGAAAAAATTACAAATTATTTGCTACCAAATTCTGGGATTTTTTCTCAAATAGGTAAAAAATATACATATTTTCCTTATATAGGTAAAAAGTTATACATATTCCCAAAATAGGTCGAAAGATTTTTTAATATTAAAAAACTTTGAAGAAGGCGCCCTCTCCAAATGGCACCTCGACTGCAACCGCCACAGCTTGTCGGGAAACTAGATTTTAAAAAAAAAATTTAGTAGAGGCGCCCTAATAGGTTGGCGCCTCCAAAAAAAATTTCCCTTTTAAAGTCTGCCCGTAATAGTTGCCGAATACTATGCATTACAATAGTCTGTAATAGTTCTCTGGGAGACTAAATTGATCTCCAGCCACTTGTTTTTATATTCCAAAGTGGTGCAATAGTTCTCTGTTCAAATATCGAGCTACACTAGCTGCTCTTTTTCAATTTTGAAATTTATCTTAATACTTTGATATGAATTTATCAAAATATATTAATATATTTACTTGTAATAGTCTGAAATAAATTACGTGATTAAAATCTAAAATAAATTACTTAGACGATAATCACAAAACAAGTGTATAATGTCGAATATTAGAGTAAGTGCATTTAAGGGGGATTTTTTCTGAAATAGGTAAAAAAGATACACATAGGTAAAAATTACATATACAGGAGGCGCCCCAACAAGTTGGCGCCTCCAAAAAAAAAATTTTTGGATTCCTAAAAAAATATATTTGGTCGTAGAATAAATAAGGAGACGCCGAGCAATTAATAGTGGCCGAATTTATTGAAATTTATTTTTTTGCAAATTATGGATAAACTTGATTCAATTCGTAAATTTATTCCAATACTTTGATCTAAATTTATCAAAATATACTTACATTTTTACTTGTAGTAGTATAATATAATACAAAAAAATCAAAGTGGAGGCGCCACCCAACTAGGGCGCCTCCTTTTTTTTTTTTTTGAGTTTTTTAATGACATTAGGAGTTTTTTAATGAGTTTCTATAGATTTATTTTTAGCCAATATTGCAATAAATAGAAAATTAATCTATGTTCGGTTTAACAGAGTTCTATATTTATTTGAATAATAATCTTAATTAGATATAGATGGATTGTATTTTATATTTTAATTTTCTATTTTCTATTTTCTATTTGTATTTTATTTAATTTTCTATTATTTTTTTTTAGGCGAAAAGAAACTTTATTACTCAAAGAAACGGAAAAGTTACAAGAAGGGGAAAAGGAAACAGAAGGGAAGTCAAACACCCAGGCCGAATAGGAAACCGCAAAACAGCAAGCCTATCGCCATAAAGAAGAAATCGACCCTACAAACTTGAGGGAAAGCGTGGCCGATGAAGGAACCAATGATGTGTAGGGGTACCCACAACACGGGTAGTCTAAGGATGATAAATCAGCCGCGGCGCATCAAAAGTCCACCTCATACTCCAGCCAACGTAGATCTTTACTGGCATAGGTAGTCCCAGTCTTCTTCCTCGCTTGAAAGCGGGTGTTCTTGGCAGGTGGTAGATGGGAGTCCTCCAGGTCCGAATGTGAATCCGCCTCGTCTGCCCAATTGTTCGTCATCTTCTTCATAATCGAACCCATGAACTTCAACGAGTCCGGAGGATCATCGTTGTCAGAAAAAACAACAACCCCATTGGCCTCTTGACCTGGGATAGGCATGGGATCTGTAGTAGGTAAAGCAGAGGCGTTGCCCAAAATAGATGGGGACGGTCCCTGTATTATTGGGGTTCCCTTGCCAAGGAAACCCGGCTTCAAACCTTTATGCTTGGAGCCCTTTGAACCGAATGAGCGAGTAGGTAAAATCCCGCCCGCTGCAACATATGCTGCCTTCCTAGCCTCCGCCATTGCCAAATCCTCAGGAGATAGTGATGCCAATAACTCAGCTGAGGAAGGGCCATTCTTGCGCCCCTTTTTCTTGCCCGATACTGACCTAGGCTTAGAGCCCGATGAGTCAGTCACATGTGAAGCCGGCGTCAACGGCTCTATTATAATCGGGCTTGAAAACACCTGACCTGTATCTTGGGAGGGCGAAACCTCCTTAATCATTACACCACAAACCCCCTCCATGTTATTTGTACTTGGCACTGGAGACTGCTCAGGAACTACATCAAGCACCATCAAGCCCTTCTCCAAAATTGCAATATCAGGATTGCATCCCAAGATCTCGACATGCTGCACCAAATTCTCTAGAACAGTATTCCAAACAAGAGTATCACACTCCTCTAATTCCTCAGAAAGACCAACTTCAAATTCTGAATTCTTTGTAATAAAAACAAGCTCACCCGATACAACCTCCAATTCTTCAGAATTTTCAGGTGAAACAAGATCCTCTTGATAAGCAAAATGTTCTAACAGAGCTGTCATAGCTAGAGAAATACTCCCCTCGACTTCAAGAGCCGTGGGAGGAGGACATCCAACTGCACCCTCCACACCAATCTCTCCCTCCTCAAGTTCCAACTCCACAGACAATCCATCATGGAGCTTGCGACAAGTAGAGGTGGCATGTCCAAGCATCTTGCAGTGCTCACAAAATTTTGGCAAGTCCTCGTATACAACATCCACAAGACAACTACTATCATCCTGCTCGGGGCGCCTCCTTTATATGTAATTTTTTGCCTGTGTGTATCTTTTTTACCTATTTCAGAAAAAATCCCCCTTAAATGCACTTACTATAATATTTGACATTATACACTTGTTTTGTGATTATCGTCTAAGTAATTTATTTTAGATTTTAATCACGTAATTTATTTCAGACTATTACAAGTAAATATATTAATATATTTTGATAAATTCATATTAAAGTATTGAGATAAATTTCAAAATTGAAAAAGAGCAGCTAGTGTAGCTTGATATTTGAACAGAGAACTATTGCACCACTTTGGAATATAAAAACAAGTGGCTGGAGATCAATTTAGTCTCCCAGAGAACTATTACAGACTATTGTAATGCATAGTATTCGGCAACTATTACGGGCAGACTTTAAAAGGGAAATTTTTTTTGGAGGCGCCAACCTATTAGGGCGCTTTCACTATTTTTTTTTTTAAAATCTAGTTTTCCGACAAGCTGTGGCGGTTGCAGTCGAGGCGCCATTTGGAGAGGTCGCCTTCTTCAAAGTTTTTTAATATTAAAAATTTTTTTGACCTATTTTGGGAATATGTATAACTTTTTATCTATATAGGAAAAATATGTATATTTTTTACCTATTTGAAAAAAAATCCCCCAAATTCTTTGCCGAGCTTCCATTCCCAATACTCTCAAACACAAAACTTTGGCTTGTTATTTCACCAGTAGCAAATTTACCCCAGGAATGGATCATCAAATCGACGAGCCCTTAACTAAAATTAAATTGAATTGATCAACTAACCAATTCAAAGCAGTAACCAATCACAAAATATCTCAACTCCCAACACAAAACGACGGCTGGAAATTAAATTAAAGTTAAGCTCTAATTAATTAAGACTAGCCAAGTACTGTCTCATCATCCAAGGGGCAAGTTTGTACAGCGCCTAACGACCGTAAAACTTGCAAATTTACAGCGGTAAAAAAAAAGAGGCCAGAAAAAGAAACCGCTCTTTCCAAAAAAGAACAAAACCTTGCAAGGTTTTCCCCTCACCTCGCGGGAAAAAATAAGAATCAACAGAGAGAGAAGATCGGAGCTGGTTCAGAACCAGCGGAGGAGGTCGCGGGAGATGCGGCGGCGCGTGAGTTCGGCGCGGTGGGGGGGGACGAGGTGGAAGCGGCAGAGCGGACACGTGAGGCGGTGGAGGAGCCACCCGCCGAGGCAGTCGCGGTGGAACACGTGGCGGCAGGGGAGCTCGCGCACGTGGTCCCCGCCCTTCATCCTGCTCCTGCACACCACGCAGTGGTCTCCGTCGCCGGCGGCGTGGTAGGAGAGGGCCTTGTTGGCGGCGAGCTGCTCCGAGAGGAGGACCAAACCCGGGAGGTTGCCGGCGGCGGCGGAGGGGGCGGGGATTGGTGGGAGGATGCGGAGGAGAGTGGATCGGATGGCGGAGAGAGTGGCGGCGACGAGGGAGAGGAGGAGGAGAGGGATGGAGTCGGACGACACGTCGTTTAGGGTGCCCTGGAGTCCCATCTCCGCCTCTGGGGATTGTGTTGGTGTGTGTGGGGGTGAGAGAAGTGGGTTAATCGCTAATGGGTGGTTTTGAGCTATATAACTTTCTTTTAAGGGGGTTGAGGGTATTATTGGAATTTTCTGGGAGATGATCATTTTGTTGTCGTCTAAACTAAAAATCAACCAACTTGATTAATTAATCTTAGTTTTAACCGGTAAAGAAATACCATTAAATATTAGTCCAATCAAAATATGATATTGTTAGTTGTTTAGCTCGTTACTTTTTTAGGACTAAAACAAAGTGTAATAAAAATAGAGTTAAAATTCTAAGAATTAAATAATAAAATATATTAAATAATCAAGTTATTGTACAACGGGTTAATGCGTCCTCCTACATCTGTGGTAGGCCCCGCTCAACTTTCACTTTTCTCTTTTTCCTCTGAATGTAGTTCTTTTCTTTTGTCGTTACCATGGGATGCCGAGTTTTATTATTGTTTTGTTTTGCACTTTTTGCTATATCCCATAATAATTTTTTTATTTATATTATCTATTATTTTTACATTATTTTACTGACTAATTTAATTTTGATTCGTATAAATCTCTGATAATATTTTTTGTTGTTGTTGTTTTTGGTAGAATCGTAATATTTACTGACAAGGAACAAAATGAAGTTGACAATGGCTGGTCCCACGACCCCACACACCGTGCGCCCATATGGATCACTCGTGTCTTTTGTGGAGAGGACCATGTGGAGCGCTTGTGTCTCGGGACACAATCAAAGGACGGACCACTTCTTTACGATACAAACACTTCATAAAACCACAACAACATGCAACAGCTTTGGGTTCTTTCTCATTGCATGACACATCACTTTCCTTCTCTCTCTCTCTCTCTCTCTCTCTCTCTCTCTACTTGGTGAGGTGTACGCGTTTCGAGTCGGAACGAATAGCACGAGAAGCTTCTTCTTTTTTCTTCCAAATTATTTTTACTAGACATGTAATAATGTAATTTTTCTATGCACATATCCAAATCAATATGGAATGCTAAAGTCTTGATCATAACAATTTGAAACTAAATTTTATTCACATCCAGAATTGTTTTGTTTCAAAAAAATTACAAATTATTGTATACGTACTAAATCAATTGGCATAATTCACATTTTACCTACTTTATAGTTACACATTTTATCAATTTAATAATTATATTAATTAGAAACTTATCTAATTAAGGATAAGTCCAACAATATTTATTCGATAAACATGTACACTTGGATTAAAAATCCAATTCTCTAACAAAATACTATATTGTAGTTTTACGTGAAAATAAAATACTATTTCGGAAAAAAATAGGACACTCTTATCCGCTGATAAGACATAGCAATTTGGTTTTTTGCTGTAATATATGTTACATATAGTCTCCTCCAATATTCCCGGATTGGTAGTTGACCTATAATGTATGGTCCAATTTAACAATTAAACCTCGAAACCCCGGATTGGTAAGTAACCAACGAGCACCACAAATTCCTATATATTTTTGCGGGAAATGCAAAGAATATATAATAATACGCATCACACTTATAATAGTTGCGATTTGAATCTTTCTTGGCACTCTAGAATCAGAATGGTAGCTAATAATTGTCACATGCCAGACCCAATTAACATAGCTTTAATTAATGTCGTCCGATAGCAACTTGCATGTTGGATGCTAGGAGGTTCTGTCTCCGGTTTCTTAAATCAGAGGTTTTGAAAATGAATACTTTGCGAAAATAGTTATGTCACTTTTTAAAAGTCGCATCTAATTCGAAATTGAATTAGTCGATATAATAATGTCTAGATATGAGATGGTATGTGTCAAAAAAAAATTTCTTTAAAAAATATGTAGGGAAATACTAGTTTGATATTTGCTATCCATTATTTGCATAACAAATGTAAAACAGTATTGTTTTGCACTAATATATGATAAAATCATCGACTGATATTAAAAAGTCTCGAATTCAAAATTTTTTATTTTGTCGACATTCTAGTTACACCTGTGTGAGTTTGGGCCCGCGTCGGCACCGATCACTATCCTTGGCCAATTTAAAAGAAAGGGATTGACTGTTAACTGTGATGGCGTGGAAGTAGAATATGGTAAAGCCCTAATGAAATTCTGTTGGCTATCTCCTACCACACATCCCTACCCTGCAAGTGGCTCTATAAACTAATAGCAGCAGAAGCATAAGTCGCGGTTGGTCGGTGATGTAGAAGGATTAGGACCCCTATTAATAACATTATTATTACTGATAAGGCAGGGGACCAGGACCAGCCCTGATTTGATAGAGATTCTCCAAGATATTATTCGACTAATATACATACATATACAAAGTTATTATTTTAAAAACTGGCAGCATCCTCCATTTACGCCTTTATTATTTGATGCTGATGATTTCTTTGGGTGATTATAACATACTATAATCAAGAAATCATAAAATAATTAACGTAAAATTAATTAACGAACAAATTTGTTAAATCGTAAATATACTTACTTGTTGAAGTACAATATCTTTGGGATTGTAACAGAGGTTTGTCACTGGTCGGTTTTTACTTACGATCAATTGAAGTAAGAACAATTTTCACGAATTTATCTGCCTCGGAGTTGAATCGAAAATTCATGGATCAATTTGATAATTTGTTTTTTTTTGTGTGGGCATCGGTCATCTTTTCACCCCTCATTTTCTCCTTTTAAAGGGAGAAAAAATTTTCTCCCACGTTACCACCACTATGGTAGTTTTCTTCCATGTGTCAAAGCTAGGGGTGAGCACGAAACCGCAAAATACCGGCAAACTGCAAAACCGTTAAATCGTAAACCGAAAAAAATTAAACCGCTCTTCCGAAATGGTTTCACGGTACGGTTTCATACCGAACCGCTATTAACGGTACGGTTGCGGTTTGGATTATGTACCGTACCGCGAAACCGCGATACCGAGAGTTACTTAATTATTATATGCGATTGTTTGGTTTATATGCGATTGAGGAAGGTTTTTTGTTTAGTTAATTTTAGATTGAAGTGGTTTTTTGTTTAGTTAATGCGATTGTTTGGTTTTTTATTTTCAGATTACATTTTAATGGAGTGGAAAAATAAAATTTTCGTGTTTGGGCCAACTAAAATGGGCTTTTCTCACCTGAAAACAAAAAGGGCTTGTTGCGGTTTCAAACCGCCAAACCGCCATACCGTACCGAAACCGCCATACCGCAAATCTACGGTTTCGAGTTCAACCGCGAAACCGACGGTTGCAAATAGCCGATACCGTCAAAATCGGTTCGGTATTAAAATTCGGTAAAATACCGCGATACCGAACCGTACTCACCCCTAGTCAAAGCTACAAATTGTAGCTTGTCCACCATGGAAAATGATGTGGCAACTATTGCCACCAAATAGGAGGAGGTGGCTTAAATGGGACGTGGGCTTGCCACATGACCTATGATCAATTTATGGGTGCAAAACCCAACATTCTCCCACTCACACATAATTGATCATAATCAAAAAAATTTCTTATCATGTTTGGCAGATATTTCGTGCGACCAACATACATCGAGTGCACGTAGCTAAACTCAAGAGCACATTTCGGCCACTTGAATGATAGCATTTCGATACCTCCAATACATAAAGTATGCCTTACCCTAGATCTCATCTCACATTCTTTGTTTCCACGTGTGATTTCTGAAACAATCTATTCGTGTTCACTATTGTATTGCTCTCAACACAATAGGTGCACCAGTGAACTACGAAACTTCTCGAATGTGATCGATAGAGAACCTTCTCCCCTAACAATATTTTTTCCATCATGATCCAGCCTGCTTTTCTAGTCAATCTTGCCAGGTCGAATCAAAATATGACCCTTTAAAGATTTTCCAAGCTAGTAGCACTGAATCATACTTCCAAAATATATTTAGGATCTTAAGGGTAGATCTTTGAAAACCATAGTTTTCAGAGTTGGTCTCACATCAGGGAAACTAAAATTACTAAATAATAAAATTGATTTCCCATCCATTGGTCGTAGAGCACACATGACACAATTCATATGCTATGGTGTTCTTTCCTGTTAAAGGAGCACATGTCTCTCGCAAATAATATCATACTAGAGCATCAACCTCGATATTTACAAACAACAGCTTTAGTCTACACAAAGACTGCTCTAGGCTATCAAGATAGAATTATGGTAAGTTCTACTTATTTCTTACCATTGGATTCCATATAATCCCATAAGTTCTGAGGACTCATTTAATGTAGCAACTATTGCTTACACATAATCTTGCGCTTTAACAAGACTGCTCTTGTAGTTAAGCAAGACGGCATTCATATTTTAGAACAGGCACTCGATATTTAACAATGTTCTAAAATTGTCTCATCTCAATCAAGACCGCATTGTCTGTTTGGGAGACCCTTGTGAAAAGAGGTCTGATCAAGAAGATTTGGCGGGTGTTTTTTTGGTGCAATTACTTGGGGCATATGGCATCATAGGAACAAAATTGTCTTTGAAGGAGGGAGAGCCAACAAAATAGATTTGATCAACTCGATTTTATTTCGAGGACAGAAATAGCTAAACTGGGCAAACTATTCGAAGGGCTCGTGCAACCAACATCTTCTTCTTCTATTGGAGTCAATGAATTTTTCTTGACTTGTTTTGACCATTGGCTTGATTTTGCTTGCAATGACTTTTTAGGTTCATTGCAATTGAAATGCACCTTTGGTTCTGTAAATGGAGGTTGGGGCCTGATCTCTTTTATATACGTATTCTATTTACCCAAAAAAAAAATCTCACCTATACAATAGTTGATTTAATATAGCGAACAAAAAGGCCACCTCGTTTGCCGATTGCTCTAATTTCAAATTAGGAAGTTGAAGGTTTAGTCTGTTTGAAACCAATAGCAATTTTGTGAGTTAGAAGTCAGAGTCCTCCGAACCAGTGCTCTACAGTCTTGATTTGTTCGGCCATGCAGATGGAAGCACCCCAATACCACCAAAGTTGCTCGCTGGCGCTACCGATAATGCCCCGCCAACTCCCAATCCGGAGTATCTGAAGTGGTTCAAAGATGACAAGAAAGTCCTCTCATGGTTATCAACTCAAGCCAGAGGAATGCGGGGTGGTCGAGGAGGAGGAGGGCGTACTGGCCAGAGGACCAATTCCAGTCAAGAAGGGTACCAGGCCCACGAAAATTATAAGGCCCAATCTGGCCAATACCAGTCCACGCACACTAGTTGGCAAGGTCCACAGAGAGGAGGGCAATCTGGGCTTAATTCCTTTTCTAGTCCAGAAGACAGTGACGTCTAATGCTATAATTGTTTCGGATATGGGCAATATCTCGTGAAACTGTTCATCGGTAAAAGTGATCAAGCCCAAATTGGCTTATGCAGACTCAAGCGCATCACACAACGTCGCCTCAAGGATTACAGTGGGTTCTCGACTCACCACCAATCTTTACAATATCATTGTCCCGATGAAGTGACATTTGATAATGGCCTTACACTTCCAATCTACAGGCTCGTTGTCAAAGTCGAATCTTTTTTGTCGAATTGCTTTGTGTTCCAAATGCTCGTACTAATTTGGTCTTTCTTAGTGCTCTTAATCGTGACAACAATATTATTGAGTTTGTTAACGATCGTTTCTTTGTCAAAGATCAGGTCACGAAGTAGATCCTCTATCAAGGCCAGAGTAAGGACGGTTTATACCCGTTTCAGTCATCTCTAGGCCCTCGAATCAGTTTTGCTGCTGCGTCGCCAACAGTTCAAGTTTGGCATCAGCGTCTTGGTTTAACCTAAATGAAGTCAAGATTGCTCTTCGTTAAGAGTCTATTTCGAATAAAACATTACCATCATTATGTCATGGTTGTAGTGTCGGGAAAATTCACAAACTCTCTTTTCATGTTTCGTATTTTCAAGCGTCGGGACCTCTTTAGTATTTTTTGGGGTCCCTCTCCAATACTTCTTATGACGGGTTTCGTTATTATGCAATTTTCTATGATCATTACATCAAATACGTGTAGCTATATTTTCTTAAACACAAATCTGATCTTTTTGCCTCCAGATTTGTGTTTTAAGGAAATATAGCCACACATATTTGCTATAATGAAAACTGCATAATAAAGAAATCCTTCATAAGAAGGTACTGGAAAGAGACTCCAAAGATCACTATCAAGAGGTCCGACTCTTGAAAAGACGAAACAAGAAAATAAAGTTTGTGAATCTTCATGACACTACAACCATGACATAATGATGGTAAGTTTTTATTTGAAAAAGAAATGGACTGTGAACGAATAGCAATCTTGATAACATTTAGGTTAGCATGATCAAGACGCTGATGTCAAATTTGAAGTGTTGCGACACAACATCAAAATTGACTCGAGGACCTGGAGATGACTGAAACGAGTATAATCCATTCTTACTCTGGCTGATCTTTGACGAAGAAATGATCGTTAATAAATTCAACAATAATATTGTTGTCAAGAGTAAGAGCACTAAGAGAGACAAAGTTAGTACGAACATTTAGAATACAAAGCACATTCGACAAGGAAAGATTAGACTTTGACAACGGAAAGGATAACGAGCCCGTACGAGAGATTAGAAGTGTAAGGCCATCACAAATGTTACTTCATCGGGACCATGATGCTCCGAATGGAGTTGAAGATTGGAAAGATTATAGGTTAGGTGGTGAGTCGTTCCCGAGTCGAGAACCAACTGAAAATCCTAAGGCGACGTTGTGTGATGCGCTTGAGGCTCCATTGGCCAATTTCGATCTGTTTATCAGTAACTTGAATGAAACCTATTGTGCATCACTAGATCAAGTCACTGAAGATATCAATAGCTTGTCAAAAGAAAACCATGAAGACCAAAGAGATCTCTAGTTGGGTTTCACTGCTCAAATGTTGATCACATCAAACACCACGAAAGAGGAGTTACACCACCAGAAAAATGATTGCCCACGCAAACATATAACGTCACTTCAGAGTAATCCACATGAAAACCTACAACATAAAAAAAACAGTTGAGATAACCACAAATGGTTGGAAACTAAAGACCAACAGTGAGAAGTAGAAGAAGAATGACCAAATTAGTGCTCGGCCACTCCCCTATTAAGAAATAAAACGAGGTACGTATTTTGCCGATAGCAAAGGAACTTTATTTGACAAACATAATAAAAGCCAAAATATAAGTACCAAAGACTAGATACTGGAAGTTACAAGAAGAAAGATTTAGTTTTGATACGAGGAGGTATAGATCTAGTTACTATGGGCACATTTGCCTATCTATTTCTATGTCACAATTACATGAGAGAAGGCTGTTCAAGCAAGCACCTACCAAGCTCCACATCCCGATCCGTTCCATATTCGACAACAAAACCATGGTGAGAATCCAAAGCCAATCCACCAACTTCAGAAGGAAATTAAGCATATGATGCTAGCATCTGTTAAAACTTCAACAAATGAAATGAGAGAAGAAGTTCCCAGGTAAAGAAGCACGTGACAGACATCGTTCCTCCTCCCCACGCCGGCCGCTCCTGGTTCCTGGATCGGTTTACAGGGATAACCGAGATGGAACTTTCTTCCTTTTCTCGCTTTTTTAAATGATGATCTCAATTAGTTATTTTCTTTTTTTGTCTCGATTTATACGGTTTTTTTTGGGGAAGAGCTTCTGGGCGAGAGATGGGCCAAAGTAAATACAACTACTGGGCTTCCAGCTAAAAAGTAAGGCGAAAACCCAAAGCCCATTTATTTGGGACCACGTTTTCCGATTTGCTGTCGTCGTTGCTGTTCAATCTGTCGTCCGTTTTGACTTTGCGATAAAAAAAAAGGGCAAATTACTCTCACATTCCTATACTTCGGTCACCCTCCCCCTAGGGTCCCTGGATTTTGGAAAATGATTGTCCCGTCCCTAAGTTTTAATGATAATAGACTCACGGATCCCTGGAGCCAGAATATTCCTTTTTCTCCGGTAATCCCCACTTGAAATGACCAAATTTCTCCTCCCACTTAAAAATAAAAAAAATCTCCCCCTTCACATTCTTCCCTAATTCATCTTCAACCCCCCACCTTCAATCAAAACTTAAACATAATTGAATCAAAACTTAAACAACCCCCTAGGGTCCCTGGATTTTGAAAAATGATTGTCCCGTCCCTAAGTTTTGATGATAATAGACTCTCGGGTCCATGGAGCCAGAATATTCCTTTTTCTCCAGTAATTCCCACTTGAAATGACCAAATTGTCCCTCCCACTTAAAAATAAAAAAAATCTCCCCCTTCACCTTCTTCCCTAATTCATCTTCAACCCCCCACCTTCAATCAAAACTTAAACATAATTGAATCAAAACTTAAACAACCCTAATTTTCAAACCCAACTCAAAATCCCAATCGACCAAATCTCTCTCGACCAAATTCCAATCGACCAAATTCTAACCCTAGCTCTCGAAGTCAATCCCAATCGACCAAATCTCTCTCGACCAAATTTTAATCAACCAAATCTCTCTTAAATCGCCAATCCTTGATGGGTCCGAGGAGGAGTTTAGACTGTGTTTTTGGATGAGCAAGTCGACATTTGGGATGACCTGCGATGAGCTGGATGCGGTGGTAAACTCTTCGCCTCAATTTGCTTCTCAATAACCCAAGTCTCCGATGCCATCCTCGACGCCTGCCTCGAGCTGGACTCGGACAGCAAGAAGAAGAAGGAGACGAAGTCATCATCATCCTCCCCGCTCTCGTAATAACACATACCCATCTTCTCATCCGCCGGCCATCATCATCATTCAAAGTTCGGTCCGCGTCGCTTCGTCGTCGTTTCTCTCCGCTGTGGTCAACTCTGTTGTCGTCCGCCAACTAGCTTCGCGTCATCCGCGTCGGTGGTTATTTGGCTTCACCCAGCACGTCGTTCCCCGATGTTCTTCTGTGCAGTCGCCGTCTTCCGTGGAGTTTTGACGCTTCGGACTAAACTGACGAGGTCCGACGGGAGTAGGTTGGGAAATCGACGAAGTCGAGTTCTCATACATCAAACGGGAATTGAAAAAAATGGAGATAGAACACCCAATTCAAAAAATAGGGTTCTAAGTGGAATTGGGAATTTCGGTGACTAATTATAGATTAGACCACGCTGTTTCTTTGCATATGCAAATTAGTACTAAATTTCTTAAAGTGAGAGGGGTATTTTAGTCTTTTCAAGTGGGGTTCGCCAGAGAAAATAGCATATTTCGGCAAGAAAAAAGAATATTCCGGCTCCAGGGACCCGAGAGTCTATTATCATCAAAACTTAGGGACGGGATAATCATTTTTCAAAATCCAAGGACCCTAGGGGGAGGGTGACCAAAGTACATGGATGTGAGGGTAATTTGTCCTAAAAAAATTAGATTAGAAGAAAATCACCTTTGAGTCTTACGGTGCTTGACAACAAAAAAAATTAAAAAAAAATTCGTCTGGCTGTTGTAATTTAGACTTGTTTAGCTCTCTTTTTTGACCCGTAATTTGAATTTGGTTTTTTATCATCTGTGTTTGGTAGGGTAAACTGTGAGATTTTACAAAAAATGTACTAAATAAGTTCATTGTATTTTACAGGGTAGCAGATTTTTGAGTTCTAAGGGCTCTAAGCATAAGGGTCTCAAGTCCAGATTCTTTGGCAAGGGAACTCCGATTCTACAGGGTTCGTCCACGTTTATTTTGGACCGCGCCTTTGCTTTACATGCTACGGATCCCATGCCTATCCTGGGGTCAAGAGGGCAATGATGTCGTTACTTTTTTGGACAACGTTGATCTTCTGGATTTGTTGAAGTTCATGGGTTTGATTACGAAGAAGATGAAGAACAATAAGGCGGACGAGGTTGATGCAGACTTGGAGGATTTCGACCTACTGCCTGTCAAGAACACTCGCTTTCAAGCAAGGAAGAGGACTGAGACTGACTACACCGGTGAGGATCTCTGTTGATCGGAGTATGATATGGATTTGTGGGTTTGTTTGGGTGAGTTGCGAGATATGACTGATGATTTGCCACTATGATTATCCATTTAGGCCTGGATTTTATTTTTAGTCTCTTTTTTTCCTTTTTTCTCCTCTTTCTCATTCCCATTCTATAATTTTTTCTTTTCTTTTAATAAAGGTTTGTAATTAGAAAAAAAATTCATCGTATTTTATTTACTATTTATTCATTTCATTCAATCCACACGCAATGTAAGAGATGACCGAAAAAATGTAAGAGAAAGTGAAATTCTGGCAAATAATTTGTGGATTGCATGCAACAACTTCACTAATATTCCAAACTCATAGCTAGACTTTTGAGATGAAATTCTCCCTATAGTACAGTCATTAGCTTTATCAAGCATGTAACCTGATGTCAGCTCATAATTAAAAAAGGAAAAACATCTCTCTTAAATAAGATGGGAGCTCCGTATTACTACCTCGCCATACACCAATTTTAGTGATGCATCAATTATAGCTTAACAATAAATCTCACATTCGATTGTAAATGTATTAAAATTCTATAAGAAAAAATATATTATTGTTTGTGGTTCATTCTATCTCGAGCTTAAATTAATTTTTTTAGTGAATTTTAAATAATTTCTGAGTAAAATTGGAGCTGCCCACCTACCAACCTCAATCAGGCTGGAATCAATGAACGACCGGAAGCGTGGTGTAAATTAGTTAATTATACGAGAACTTAACATATAGTTAAAAATCTAATTCAATTTGAATCTAAATTAGTCGTATTATTTGTGTTCGAATATGTGATAGTCTAAACAAAAAATAATTAATTTTCTAAAAAAAATAATTAAAGGACCGTTTGAGATGAAATTCTCCCTATAGTACAGTCATTAGCTTTATCAAGCATGTAACCTGATGTCAGCTCATAATTAAAAATGGAAAAACATCTCTCTTAAAATAAGATGGGAGCTCCGTATTATTACCTCGCCATACACCAATTTTAGTGATGCATCAATTATAGCTTAACAATAAATCTCACATTCGATTGTAAATAGATTAAAATTGTATAAGAAAAAATATATGTTTGTTTGTGCTTCATTCTGTATCGAGTTTAAATTAATTTTTTTAGTGAATTTTAAATAATTTCAGAGTAAAATTGGAGCTGCCCACCTACCAACCTCAATCAGGCTGGAATCAATGAACGACCGGAAGCGTGTGGTGTAAACTGGTTAATTACGCGAGAACTTAACATATAGTTAAAAATCTAATTCAATTTAAATTTAAATTATTCGATATATTTGTGTTCGAATATGTAATGGTCTAAACAAAAATAATTAAAGGACCGTTTGGTATCGCCGCACGTTTATTGTCCCCGTCAAAACTCCAAAGGGCCCCCAGCGGACTCTCCTATTTCGCCTTTCATTTTCCCCCTCGCCAACTGCCACTTTCTCCTATTCGAATATAACTAAACCCCACCAACTCCCCAAATTCAGAAAGCCATAGAAAAAAGGGCCTAGTCCTAGTCGCCTTTCCCCTTCTCGTAACTATCGAAGAGCCGAATACCAAAACAGCTCACAACAGTCCGCTTTTGTCGCTCTCACCCGTCGCCGTTTCGTGATCTCCTGGTAGAGATGGCCTGCGCGAGCTTTACGAGCCTGAAAACGACGCCGTCCACGTGGATCGGCCACTCCTCCCCCAAGCCGATCGCCTCCCGCCGGGCCGCCTCACTTCGGATCCGCGCCAGCTCCTACTCCGAGGAGCTTGTCCACACCGCCGTCAGTTCCTCAACTTTAAACACATATTCGTATTTCTCTCTTCTCTTTTTTTTCGTCTATTAGTTCATTTTCACTTTCGTTTTGATCCGAGCGGTTAGAGATTCGGATTCCTCGAGTAAACGGAGTAGGAACTGAATATCGATTCGTAAATAAATATAGCTCTAAATAAGCCATACTTGCATCGAAGTTACCTCTTTCGATTTTTATAGCGTCGGTTACCAGAAAATTAACGTTAGAGTCCATAAGATCGATCTCGCTAAGCTTGGTTGTTTTTTTTTTTTGTGTTTGGTTCAAGAATATAGTGACAGTTACCGGAAAATTTGTGTTGTCCAGCATGTAAGCTTTTGTTGGAGGAGATAAGAGCTAGTGGATTGTCAGATTGACCGGGCTAGGATTTGTGTTATACCAAGTCAAACTGCTTTGGGGAACGGTTATTCATTAGGTTCGTTTGGGATTTTGTTTGGTGTGTGCAGAAATCGATTGCGTCCCCAGGGAGAGGGATCCTTGCTATCGATGAGTCGAACGCTACGTGCGGGAAGAGGCTGGATTCGATTGGCTTGGATAATACCGAGACAAACCGTCAGGCGTATAGGCAGCTCCTGCTGACCACCCCTGGGCTCGGGGAGTACATCTCTGGCGCCATCCTTTTCGAGGAGACACTGTACCAGTCCACCACTGATGGGAAGAATTTTGTGGAGTGCTTGCGCGAGGAGAACATAGTGCCTGGGATCAAAGTTGACAAGGTATGTGAACGGAGGAGACTGTAGATTCTTGTGTTTATGATTGCTGGTTGTGTGTTTAATGGTGGCCTAATCTTATTGAGTTTTTTTCTCTTTCGGTTTCAGGGTTTGGTTCCTCTTCCAGGATCAAACAATGAGTCTTGGTGCCAGGGTTTAGACGGATTGGCTTCAAGGTCTGCTGAGTACTACAAGCAGGGTGCTCGTTTTGCCAAGTGGTAAGGAAGCTTTGAATGGCATCAAGCCCAATATTGTTTTAATCTCTCATATGCGTTTTTCGTGACTATGCTTTAAGTTTCTTGATGTTTGCGGGTTCTGGACATTTTCTTTCATGAAATTTTCAGGAGGACAGTTGTCAGCATTCCCTGTGGTCCTTCTGCTCTAGCTGTTAAGGAAGCTGCATGGGGACTTGCACGTTATGCTGCCATTTCTCAGGCAAGAAACATTTCCTTACTTTCAACTAAATTATCCATTTGAACAAGGCATCTGAATTGACTAAATGAACGCTGGAAACCAATTTTGAATTGTCAATATCAGATCTGCCATATCTGATATTACACAAATCATTTATGGGTGATTAACTCCCTTTCTTGATGTAATCAGCATTAACTATTTTTAAAGGATTCGTTTCTATTATGTTTTGCAAACACCTTCTTCCTGTTACCTATGCCGATCTTAATTGTTTGCCTATATGCAGGACAATGGTCTTGTCCCCATTGTTGAGCCCGAGATTCTTCTTGATGGAGATCATGGAATTGACAGGACGCTTGAAGTGGCCGAGAAAGTTTGGTCAGAAGTCTTTTTCTACTTGGCAGAGAACAATGTCTTGTTCGAGGGCATTCTTCTTAAGCCCAGCATGGTAACACCAGGGGCTGAACACAAGCAGAAAGCTTCACCTGATACCATAGCCAAATACACACTGACAATGCTTAAAAGGAGGGTACCCCCCGCTGTTCCTGGAATCATGGTACTTCATCTGAACCTAGCTTTATCAATAATGTGATTGTTATTTCATGAATAGCATATCACACCTCCACTTGTGGATGCTTCATTGTGTTGTCTTCTCTCTCGCCCTTGGTCATGCTTTGCTTGTATATGGAAGAAATCTGGTAGCTAAATTTATAATCAGTTGAAAGTTGTAGACTCTGTGAACTATATCCACGAGGTCCGAAATCTGTGAGCTAGCTTCTTGTTGCGGACTTATTACAGTGCTATTAAGTTTGATTGCATGAGCAAATTGATCTTCATTGATAAAATTGAACTCTATGTTAGTTTCATCAGTAGTTTTAAGTCTTCTTCTAAACTGTTCTGCAGTTCTTGTCTGGAGGACAGTCCGAAGTGGAGGCAACTCTTAACCTGAACTCGATGAACCAAACTCCCAACCCGTGGCACGTATCCTTCTCTTATGCACGGGCGCTGCAAAACACCGTGCTCAAGACATGGCAAGGACGCCCCGAGAACATTGAAGCTGCACAGAAGTCTCTCCTTATCCGTGCCAAGGCGAACTCCCTGGCTCAGCTCGGAAGGTACTCTGCTGAAGGCGAGAGCGAGGAAGCCAAGAAAGGAATGTTTGTCAAGGGCTACACCTACTAAGTGAAAGCTACCGATATGATGTGCCCTAGTGTGTCTACCATTGTATCTTGTCACATGCTAACCATGCGTGCCAGGAAAATGTAGCTTTAGATAAGCTTCTTGAATTGCTTTCTCCACTTGACTTGAGTCAGAGAGCTTGAATAATACCCAGGATAAGGTTTCCAACGGCTGTATCATTTACATGTTTGATGTTACTATTGTTCTTCAAACGCCGGGTTAAGTTTTGTTTTCTTGCAAAATATTGTTGGTAATTTAATATCTTCCGCTTTAGAGCTAAATCAACTTCCAGAAGATAATATAGCCAAATAAAAAAGTTGACAGTCTCCTCATTGGAGTTTCTTACCTTATAAGACAATCGTTTTTATCTTATATGATGAATATATTTTTTGCATGTAATTGCCCATTATATTATTCCTGAAAAGGAAAGGCTCAAGGAATTGAGAGAAATAACAACAGAATTAGCCATTCATGGAATCGAGAGGTTCCTCTAATTTTTTTTAAAAAATTACACCTTTCGTTTAAGGAATTTTCAGTAGGTTATATTGCTGAATGAAAAAATAGGCTTGTACCGGTTGCAGGAAGGTACTATATTTTATTTATCTTTATTTAGTGGTAAAATCCATAGTGTTGAAAAAGGTGGTCTGACCGGCGGTCGGACCACGAATCATTCAAAAGAAGCGGCATGTTTTAGGGGTAAAACAGCATCTGGTTGGACTGCCCAAAATTCGGTCAGACCTGGTAGTTTGTACTAGTTTTTGACTCGGACCGCCCAGTCTAACAAGATTTTATCCAAATCAGCAAAAATTTAAACAAAAAAGTCGTATTATATGCTCAGTTTATCTAAATCAACAAAGGAAAATTGACTTTATATGTTATAAATTGGTTGATATTTCTAAAATGTAGATTTTGAAATCTATATTTTGACTATTTAGTCTACATATTATTCGAATAATGATAAAAAGGGAAAATTATGCTCAGGTCCCTGTAATTTGGCATTCCTCCCTCTGGGGTCCCTCCATTTCCGAAATCGTTCCTGACGTCCCCGAAGTTTGGTTTTACAGACTCTCGAGTCCCTGACGGCTCTTTTTTTCATTTTTGGTCATGGAAATGACCAAAATATCCTTAAACAAAAAATATAAAAATTCATCTTCTTCAACCTTTGAACAAAACACCAAAAATCAAAAACCAACCCAAAAATAAGATCAAACTAATCAAAATCAAGAACACAACCAAGAACATTAAGGAAAAAAATCAGAATAAAATTAAAAAAAATCAAACCAAGAACAACGAGGTGGGATCTGGCTTTCTTCTTCTTAAGAACTCTGCAGAAGGCTAGATCTAAAAAAAAGCCAGATCTATCTGCTGTAATTGAACAAGTTCTCCCCCATTCTCATCCACCACCGAAACTCTGATCTTCGCCGATAATGCCACCGACTCTAGCCAGTCCAGCGACAGCACCGTCGAAGGCCGCGCGACCGTCATCGCACCATAGTACTGGAACGACGACCCCGGCGACTGCACGTACACTGTTAGCGCCTTATCCGGTGGCAAAATCAAGTCGTTCAGCTGGAAGACCATGTTGTCAGTGAGGACCAAACCGTCATCGCTTGCACACGTACGTTCCTCCCCCTCCCCGGAGGACCACATTGTCGGTGAGGACGACGTTGATGGTATTGTTTCTGGCTGGGTTGACGTTGATGGGACGGCGGGACGATGGAGACGGCGGGACGATGGGACGGCGGGGATCGAAGATGTCGCTGGCAGTGGAGATGAACTCGAGAAGTGGGGAGTTGGAGGGGGATCAAAGTTTGGTGGAATTAAAAGTTTAGGTTTCTTGATTTCGGTGGGTTTAGATCTTGAACGATCTGAGTTTTTTTTTCTTAATATTTTTAGTTGTGTTCTTGATTTTGATTAGTTTGATCTTATTTTAGGGTTGGTTTTTTGTTGTTGGTGTTCTTGGTCAAAGGTTGAAGAAGGTGTTTTTTTTTGTTTAAGGATATTTTGGTCATTTCTATGACCAAAAATGAAAAAAAAAGCCGTCAGGGACCCAAGAGTCTCTAAAACCAAACTTCGGGGACGTCAGGAACGATTTCAAAAATGCAAGGATCCCAGAGGGAGAGACGCCAAACTATAAGGACCTGAGCATAATTTTCCCTAATAAAAATTGTCCGGTCCGAGCAGACGATCCAGAAAACTGACAAAATTCGGCCCATACCAAAATCCGTATTTTAAAACTATGGTAAAATCTTGAAGCTTTGTTTTTTTTCTAAAAACAACGAATTGTTACAATGATGGGTTTTTTTAAGACAGAGTGTTTAACCGGCAAAAGAATTAGTTGGAATTGAAGAATTAAAGCCAAGACTAGGCGTACTAAGTATTTTCCTAGACTTGTACATCACTGCTTTATAATTTCAAAATCTTCTATTTATTGACACTACTATTTGAACTATTTTTTTGGCCCGCGCTTCCAATACAAGCACCAAGACACGCACCCTCCCTCCACCCCCTTAGTTGACCCCAAAACAACGTCGAAGCCGCCCCCACGACGTCGTTTCACTTGCATGCTCCATTCTGTTGGGTATGGAGACTTCGTACTATACAGAGTTACTGTTCACATGTTGACTATACTGGGTTACTGTTCATATGTTGACTATACTGGGAAGAGGAGCACAAGTGGTTATGTCTTTACGCTGGGAGGGACAGCGATATCTTGGGCCTCGAGACTACAAAAGGTAGTAGCTTTGTCAACCGCGGAAAGTGAGTACGTGGCTGTGACGGAAGCAAGTAAAGAGATGGTATGGTTGCAGAATTTCTTGGTGGAGTTGGGGAAAGAGCAAAGTGAGAGTGTGCTCCACAGTGATAGCCAAAGTGCGATACACTTGGCAAAGAATCCCGCTTTCCACTCAAGGACAAAGCACATTGAGTTGAAGTATCACTACATACGTGATCTCTTAGAAAGGAAGATCTTAAGGCTTGAAAATATTGACGGGAAAGTGAATCCCGCGGATATGTTGACTAAGGTGGTTACCTTAGAGAAGCTGAAGCTCAACATGGCTTCAGCGGGTCTGGTAAACTAGAGAAGAGACCCGGCGTACCAAGAAGTGAAGAGGAGAAGGAGGTCATCAAGTGAACGGTGACAAGTGTTGAGGTCAGTCTCCAGGTGGGAGATTGTTGACTCGGCACTATTCATCCGGGGCCAGAAATGTGATTTCTGGTGGACGATTTTGCCCCTACCGACACTAAATAGTCCTAAGATGTGGGCACTATAAATACCCACCTCTCAGTCACTATTTCTGTATCTTCTTCCTTGTGTAGAGAGAGAGAGACAGAGAGAGAAGAGGAGAGAGAGAAACACCATTGTTGAGCGAGTGAAGCTCTAGAGTATAGATCGAGCTTGATATAGTGAAATCTCCTGGCTTGGTATGCCCCCGGACGTAGATCGGTTAAGATCGAACAGGGTGACCAAATCTGTTGTTCTTGTTTGACTGTGAGTTTTCTTTATTCGTAGTTGTGGTCGATCTCCTCGTTGTGTTCGTAGATCTTGCTCCGATCTTGTTCGTTGCGTTGTTTGGGTCCACGGGAAAGTGGGTTATTTCCCAACAACTGGTATCAGAGCACCCGGGTTTAGGGCGTGGTGGGAGCAATCACGATGGGTGATGTGAGATCGCCCGTGGAGAAGTTCGATGGCGTCGACTATGGCTTCTGGAAGATGCAAGTAGAGGACTACTTGTATGGCAAAGATTTGCACTTGCCCCTTGATGGGAAGAAGCCTGAGGACATGAAGGAAGAGGAGTGGAAGCTCCTAGATCGGAAAGCGATGAGCGTGGTGCGCTTGTCTTTGTCTAGGAACGTGGCCTTGCACACAGTAAAGTCAAAGACCACGAAGGAGATGTTGGAGACGTTGTCCGAGATGTACGAGAAGCCATCGGCGGCCAACAAAGTTCACTTGATGAGGAAGCTCTTCAACCTTAAGATGGCGGAGAGTACCTCGGTATCGGTACACCTCCACGAGTTCAATGCGACCATCGCTTCTTTGAGCTCGGTGAAGATTGACTTCGATGATGAGGTACAAGCTCTAATTTTGCTAAGTTCCTTACCCGATAGTTGGAATGGCACGGTCACGGCGGTGAGTGCCTCGGCGGGGAAGGTGGTACTCAAGTTGGATGAGGTGAGGGACTTGATTATGAGTGAGGAGATTCGTAGGAAAGAGTCCGGAGTAGCCTCGGGTTCGGCTTTGAATGCTAGCAATAGAGGGAGGTCCGAATCTAAGTGGAAGGGGAAGAAGGACTGGAGCAGGTCCAAGTCCAAATCGAAGGATGGTTCGAAGAGGGACATGAGTTCCATTAAATGCTGGAACTGTGAGAAGTTTGGCCACTTTAGAACCCAATGCAAGGCACCGAAGAAGGAGGATAAGTCAGCAAATGCAATAACAGAGGACCACGGGGATGCATTGATCTTGAGTGTTAGTAGCCCGTTGGAGGCTTGGGTATTGGATTCAGGAGCATCATTCCACTCTTGTAGTGACAAGGGGATAATGGAATTGTATACCCCAGGAGAATTTGGCAAGGTTTATCTAGCTGATGATGAGCCATTGCAAATTGTGGGTAAAGGAGATGTGAGAATCAATACTCCTAATAAATCATTGTTAATGTTGAAGGGAGTGAGACACATCCCTAGGTTAAGAAGGAATTTGCTCTCCGTGGGACAACTAGATGAAGAGGGGTATGATGTAGCCTTTGGTTGTCGGACATGGAAGATCACCAAGGGAGCTAGAGTGGTGGCTCGTGGTGAGAAGGAAGGTACGTTGTACATGACAAGGAACACTCATGAAAGTATTGATCTTGTAGGAGAAACCAATGATGCAGATCTGTGGCATAGTAGGCTTGGCCACATGAGTGAGAAGGGGATGCGGGTGCTTTGTTCAAAGGGGAAGCTACCGGGTCTAAAGACCGTGGACGTGGGTCTTTGTGAAGACTGTGTATTTGGGAAGCAGAAGAGGGTGAGCTTCTCAAGAAGTGGTAGAACTCCTAAGCCGGAGAAGCTTGAATTGGTCCACAGTGATCTGTGGGGACCGGCACCGGTGGCATCCGTGGGTGGTTCCTTGTATTACATGACTTTCATAGATGACTCTACAAGGAAGGTGTGGGTCTACTTCCTAAAGCATAAGTCTGATGTTTTCAATGCCTTCAAGAAGTGGAAGGCTCTTGTGGAGAATGAGACGAATCTCAAGGTGAAGTGTTTGAGGTCCGATAATGGTGGTGAGTACGAGCTTCAAGAGTTTAAAGACTTTTGTGCAAAGTATGGGATTCGCATGGAAAAGACGGTAGCTGGGACCCCCCCAGCAAAATGGCATAGCTGAGAGGATGAACCGAACACTAAATGAGAGAGCAAGGGCCATGAGGTTGAAGAGTGGCCTTCCGAAGATGTTTTGGGCAGATGCTGTAAATACTGCAGCATTCTTGATCAACAGAGGGCCATCAACTCCTTTGGAGAATGAGATACCGGAGGAGATGTGGAGTGGCAAAGAGGTTGATCTGACTTTCTTACGAGTGTTTGGTTGTGTTTCCTATGTGCTTGTGGATGCAGGTGATAGGAGTAAGCTTGATGCAAAGTACAAGAAGTGCACATTCATTGGATATGGAGGAGATGAGTTCGGGTTCCACTTTTGGGATGAGAAAAACCGAAAGGTTGTGAGGAGCCGGGATGTCATATTCAATGAGAAGGTAATGTACAAGGACAAGGGGGATTTAGCTGATGAAGTGGAACCTACCGGTGAGGTGGTCGAGTTAGACATCTCAAACTCGGGTGGGAGCAGGATACTTGATGGCCAAGAGGCCGAAGTGGAGATGGAGCCAAGATCACCACTAACAGTGGTTCCATTGAGGAGGTCCACTAGACAACGTGGATCTCCGGATAGATATTCGCCAGCAAACTACTATCTCTTATTGACCGATGGAGGAGAACCTGAGGATTTTGAAGAAGCTCAAGAAAGTGAGTAAGTGAACGAGTGGAAACTTGCCATGAATGATGAGATGGAGTCCTTGAGGAGCAATGGAACTTGGGAGTTAGTTGAACTTCCCAAGGGTAAGAAAGCATTGCATAACAAGTGGGTCTATAGAGTGAAGAAAGAGGCGGATGGCACCGAACGTTACAAAGCAAGACTGGTTGTAAAGGGATTTCAGCAGAAGTATGGTATTGACTTCACTGACATCTTCACTCCTGTTGTGAAGATGACCACCATCCGGATGGTGCTAAGTATGGTGGCTGCTGAAGATTTATTGCTAGAGCAAATGGATGTGAAGACCGCAATTCTTCATGGTGATCTAGAGGAAGAGATCTACATGGAGCAACCAGAGGGGTTCTTGCAAGGTGACGATAAGCTTGTGTGCAGGTTGAGGAAGAGTCTGTACGGGTTGAAGCAAGCTCCAAGACAATGGTACAAGAAGTTTGATGGATTCATTCGGGAGATTGAATTTTCTCGTTGTGGAGCAGATCATTGTTGTTATATGAAGAAGCTGGATAATGGCTATATCATCCTCCTGCTTTATGTTGATGACATGTTGATAGCAGGCACCAGTGCAAGTGAGGTGAGCAAGGTGAAGAAGCAATTATCCGAAAGGTTTGCCATGAAGGACTTGGGTGAGGCTAAGCAAATCCTTGGAATGAGGATTGAGAGAGATAGAGCTGCAGGGAAGCTATTTCTCTCACAAGCCGAGTACATTGAGAAGGTGCTGCAGAGGTTTAGCATGCAAAAAGCCAACCCCAAGTTGACTCCGTTAGCTGGACACTTCAAATTGTCCAAGAAGGACTCGCCTAAGACTAAGGCGGAGGAGGCTAAAATGGAGAAGACTCCCTATGCATCGGCGGTGGGTAGCTTGATGTATGCTATGATTTGTACGAGGCCAGACATAGCACATGCGGTGGGAGTAGTGAGCAAGTTCATGAGCAATCCGGGTGAGCAACATTGGGTTGCAGTGAAATGGATCCTTGGCTACTTGAGAGGTACCACCGAGAAGTGTCTTTGTTTTGAGGGCAAAGATGTGAAGCTCCTAGGCTATTGTGATGCGGACTTGGGGTCCAATGACCATAATGAGAAGAGGAGCACAAGTGGTTATGTCTTTACGCTGGGAGGGACAGCGATATCTTGGGCCTCGAGACTACAAAAGGTAGTAGCTTTGTCAACCGCGGAAAGTGAGTACGTGGCTGTGACGGAAGCAAGTAAAGAGATGGTATGGTTGCAGAATTTCTTGGTGGAGTTGGGGAAAGAGCAAAGTGAGAGTGTGCTCCACAGTGATAGCCAAAGTGCGATACACTTGGCAAAGAATCCCGCTTTCCACTCAAGGACAAAGCACATTGAGTTGAAGTATCACTACATACGTGATCTCTTGGAAAGGAAGATCTTAAGGCTTGAAAAGATTGACGGGAAAGTGAATCCCGCGGATATGTTGACTAAGGTGGTTACCTTAGAGAAGCTGAAGCTCAACATGGCTTCAGCGGGTCTGGTAAACTAGAGAAGAGACCCGGCGTACCAAGAAGTGAAGAGGAGAAGGAGGTCATCAAGTGAATGGTGACAAGTGTTGAGGTCAGTCTCCAGGTGGGAGATTGTTGACTCGGCACTATTCATCCGGGGCCAGAAATGTGATTTCTGGTGGACGATTTTGCCCCTACCGACACTAAATAGTCCTAGGCTGTGGGCACTATAAATACCCACCTCTCAGTCACTATTTCTGTATCTTCTTCCTTGTGTAGAGAGAGAGAGAGACAGAGAGAGAAGAGGAGAGAGAGAAACACCATTGTTGAGCGAGTGAAGCTCTAGAGTGTAGATCGAGCTTGATATAGTGAAATCTCCTGGCTTGGTATGCCCCCGGACGTAGATCGGTTAAGATCGAACCGGGTGACCAAATCTGTTGTTCTTGTTTGACTGTGAGTTTTCTTTATTCGTAGTTGTGGTCGATCTCCTCGTTGTGTTCGTAGATCTTGCTCCGATCTTGTTCGTTGCGTTGTTTGGGTCCACGGGAAAGTGGGTTATTTCCCAACACATTCTCCTCCCGCAAGCGCCGTAACCCTAAAACCCTCTCTCTCTCTCTCTCTATCCTCGTTCGCCTTTTGATCCTCGATGAACGACCGGTCGCAGCATTCCTCGTACGGAGCCCTATACGACCCGCCGCACCAGCGCCTCCGCTCCATCACCACTCCCAACAGCCACAGCTCGTTGTCTTCCTCCACTGCGATCGGCTCCCCTAGCGAGGCCGGGGACCGGAGCCGGATCCCCGCGATAAACCCTAGGGAATCGTCTACTCCTCCGCCGGCTTCCAGGAACCAGCCGCCACGGAGTAACGGCCTTGGCAGTTACTTGAACGGCTCCGACAAAGATGCTCGGGCCGTGAAGCGGAGCTGCGTGGCCGAATCTCCGCCGCCCCCGGGGCTCGTATCTGCCTACGACGACAAAGTATCCGAGGAAGGTTTCTGCGATAACGAGACTGACTGCTCGGTGTTCCAGCCGCCTGTAATCCGGCATCTCACTCTGTTGGAGCAGAAAATTAATTCGCGGATTTCTGCCGACCTTGTCTCGAATGAAAGGGTAGGGGAGAAGAAATACGGGAGAGAGAGAGAGAGGAGAAGATCTAGAATAGAATTGGTAGGAGAGAAAAGAATTGGTGAAGGAGAACACACTCTTTATTTCTTCGGTTTCTTTTTGTTTCTTTTAGGATTGCATAAATGTGTAGGCGTAGATCTCTTGATGTAGAACTCAGTTTGCATTATTTTCGATAAGACGGATGAAAGTAGGTCATTTCGATCTGAGCCGTGCGTTCCTTGCAACTTGCAAGTGTGGCATTATGTTCATTTTTGTTGTTTGGAACTGCTTCCTGCAGGGCACTACCCTGTCGAGTAACATTGAAGAGTGGAAATGCAAGTTAGGCATGCTACTTCAAGACAAGGAGAAGCAGGAGGTGGTATCGTGGGAGAAAAAGGACCGAAGAGCTTACCACCAGATTGCAGCTCTGGCAAGCAGTATGGGCCTGTACAGGTAGTTCCCGTTCCTTTGTTGGCTATGCTCGTCTTTGGCCCCCATTTGGTATTGAAATAGGATTGTATTCTGGAGCTGTTGTTTTGCAGCCATATGTACGGAAAAGTTGTTGTATGTAGTAAGGTCCCTCTGCCAAATTACAGGTTTGATTTGGATGATAAGAAACCACAGAGAGAGGTACAGCATTTGATTGCTCCTATGAGTGAATTATTTTTGGCTCTTAGTTTTTCTTTGTTGCATTGACCACGTTATTACAGTTCATTTTCAAGGTCTTTCAACTACTCTATGCAGCAGGCAGTTTTGTAATAATTGTAACGACTTCCTTCATAAATGTTCCTCTCTCGCAACTCGTAACAAGATCACGTTGTTCCTTCACAATATGTCAGGATCTGGCTGTCCATCGTAGCAATTTTTCTGATATTCCATGTAAATTTTAAACTTTCGTGGATCCTGTCAATAATCGGCAGGTAAGCTTGCCTCTTGGATTGCTAATGAGAGTTGATGCCTACCTTGGTGCATATCTGTTTCAAAAGTTCAGTATCAAGGGAAACTTTCCTGATCTTTCCTGTTCAAGATCAAGTAGCAATATTGGTATTGCTACTGATGAAGATCTTTTCGAGCTAGCAGACCCTCTGGCTTCCAGTAAACTTGCAATGGAAAAGATTTTAGGGCGAATAAGTATGCTACAATGTGAGATCCAACGAGCATGGCAGGTCCATTCACCTTCTTGCAGTCGATCTGCAACCTTTTTTACATTTGTATCTGTTTGCTGCTTTTGTCAAATCTTTTTGTATTCTTAACTTAGTTTGTACCAGAAGTTTGTGTAGCTTTGATTTTCATACAAATAGAAGAAATATATAACATATCTGGTGTGTGATTTTATGTGATTGCCATTGCCAAGTTATGCCAACCACAAAGAAATAGTGTTACTCCTGTTTGAAATTGATGATTTGTTTGGTTTCCTGCTTGTTGATTCAGAAAATGCTTTCCACTTGCTCTTTATGTTATAGCTTCATGAGCAACTAGCGAGCAGCTGTCCTAGCATTTTGAAATAGTTTGTTGCAAATCTTTTGTTTTTTACGCCTTGTGCCACTAGGCTAAATGCCCTTTGGCTGCAAATTTTTTGTTTTGGATTCTTTGAATGATTTCAATGCTAGCGGTTTTTTGCAGCTTGTCTGGCCTGGTGAAATTAGTTTGTTGCAAGTCTTTTGTTTTGGATCTCACCTGGATAGTGCTCGGATGTGTGGTCTTAGGTTAGATCTGCTGATGTTAGGAAAATTTGCATTGAAGCAGGAGTATATGCGCTTGTAGGTGACAAGTATAAGCTTATTTTTTCTTGTAAACTATACCTTCAGTGCTCTCTGATGCCATCTCTCTTTAGTTTTATATCCATTCGTAGCTTTTTCTTTTCTTTTAATAGTTTTACATTTTCAAACAGTAATGTCCTCAATCATTCTGGTTCTTGCTTGATTTAGGATTCTCCAGAAGGGCGAAAGATGCTAGAATTTCGCAAAAGCCTACCTGCTTACAAAGAGAAAGATGCAATAATGTCAGCTATTTACAATAATCAGGTTTGTAAAGTTTGGGAATGGTCTTGTATGGATTTTAAAATCTGGTAGTTGTATTTTCTGGGGCATTTGTAGCAATTGATAGTTGCTTATTTTTTTCAGGTTGTTGTCATATCGGGTGAGACCGGCTGTGGGAATTGGGTGAATCCGTGAGTCCTCTTCTGAAACATTCCTCGGTTCCCGATGTATGAGCTAAATTGCTTAAGAACATTTTTTGGCTTATCTGCAAAGGTTGGTTACAAGGTTCGGCTGGAAGGCAAAAAAGGGAGGGGAACTCGTCTTCTCTTTTGCACCACAGGTATTTTGTTAAGAAGGTTGCTCGTTGATAGGACTTTGAAAGGTGTAACACATGTAATTGTGGACGAGATTCATGAACGTGGAATGAACGAGGGTAATTTTTCAGTCATTCTTTTTGCATCTTTTTTCTTATATCTTTCGTGCAAAGTTCTGATGGTTATGGCTGATGAAACTTGCTGCTTTATGGAAATGAAAACTGTTGGGCAGATTTTCTGCTTATTGTCCTCAAAGACCTCCTTCCTAGCAGGCCAGAACTGCGGTTAATTCTGATGAGTGCTACTCTTGATGCCGAGGTTTTCTCATCCTACTTTGGGCGAGCTCCGGTTCTAAAGATTCCGGCAAGTTTAAACTCTCCTCCTATGTTAATTTGGACACTCTCTATCCACTCATCGCCCTGAGGTTTTCTGGTGTGCTTGATGTTCTGCTTTAGGGATTTACTTATCCAGTGAAAACTCATTTCTTGGAAGATGTCCTGGAGCTGACGGGTTACGGATTGACTCCATACAGCCAAATTGATGATTATGGCCAGGAAAAAGTTTGGAAAATTAGCAAACAAACTCCAAGAAAGAGAGAGAGCGAAAATGCCTCTGCTGCTGAGGTAAACAAAAACATCTATTTTATTGCGTGGTTAATTATTGGATCTTCTCAATTCTTCTCTCTCTAAATTATGCTACCAGGATGCACTTCAAGCCGCAGATTTGGAGGAGTTTTGCACTCGGACTTGCGAATCTTTATCTGGTTGGAACCCTGATTGCATTGATTTCAATCTGATTGAGCACCTTCTGTGCCATATCTGCAATAATGAGAAACCTGGGGCTGTTCTTGTTTTTATGACTGGGTGGGAAGACATAAGTTCTCTGACAGAGAAGCTCATGTCTCACACTACATTAGGAGATCCAGGCCGAATCTTGTTCCTCACTTGCCATGGCTCTATTCCTAGTTCAGATCAGGTAATTGTTTGAATAATTTATATGCCCGCGTTGGCTGCATAGGTTTTTCGGTTGCCTTTATGACCCGGCATAAAGCACTTGTTGATTTTACACACAACGGACTCTCAGTGTCCAAGTGCTTCAGAAGAAAGGACTTTTCTTTTAGTATTTTCCTCTAAAGTGTTATTTGTTTTACAATACTTTGATGTGCTATCGTCTATGCTCAATAATTCTCAATTTATCTCCCTTCAATCTTCATGTATTCTCTGATACATGCAGAAGCTTATATTTGATGAACCTGAAAGAGGAGTAAGGAAAATTGTCCTAGCAACAAATATTGCTGAGACAAGTATCACCATTAACGATGTGGTCTTTGTTATCGATTGTGGAAAGGCCAAAGAGACTTCATATGATGCAATTAATAACACCCCTTGTCTCCTTCCTTCCTGGATCTCCAAGGCTTCTGCTCAGCAGGTAAGGTCTTTTCCTTTATGGAAACTTTTACTTGAAAGAACGGTCTAGTATTTAGTTGTTTAGACTCTCTTCCACTTCTTCCCCTTAGTTATCTTTTTATGCTAGTCTGTACGGGACTCTTCTATGGTTGGATGTCAGTGTGAGCCAACTTCAAACTGCACAGATTGCTGGTTGATGGTAAAAAAATCTACTTGCTGCTTGGCCAGTTGCTTAGAAAGTTACATTCGGAAAGCATCTATCAGGTTTGAAGTCAGAGATGCCATTGTTGCAACCCAAAATAGGTTGCTGTTTTATATGCTTTGCATCTGTTTCGATCTCAAACAGTACATGCTTTATTATATCTTTGACAGTGATGCACCTGCACTTTCGGAGAGTTTTAGCACCTAGATGGCAGGAACAGTTTAGGTTTCATTCTATAAAAATGGTGGAAACCATGCATTAGGCGGGAACATGCAAAACTCAGTTTTTTCCCCAATTCTCTCATTTGGTAGCATATGGATTGTCGTGATATTCTGATGATTGTTTTTCATGTGTTATGATCTGGTATGAGCTCAATATCACCTATTGATGATATGGGTGTTGCTAGATAGCAAACTATTTGGTACCTTAGTTTCTTACTGGGAAGGGTTATAATAATTGTGGATGGAAATCTTATACCCCCATCTGTACTTGATGTTAGCGCCAAATCATACAACTTTAATGGAGAGAATGAGTTTCTGTCTTTCATTGAGTTCTTGTTGATTATGATTTTCCTTTTTAACTTGTGTTGAAATTAGAGAAGAGGAAGGGCAGGTCGTGTTCGACCAGGGGAATGCTATCATCTCTATCCTAGATGCGTGTACAATGCTTTTCGAGAGTACCAGTTGCCTGAAATTCTAAGAACGCCGCTGCAGTCTCTTTGTCTGCAAATCAAAAGTTTGAAGCTTGGAAGTATTTCTGAGTTTCTATCAAGAGCGTTGCAGTCACCTGAACCATTGGCGGTATCAAAATGCTCTTTAATTACTATACTGGGTCTTAGATCCACAGACTGCTGTTGTTCTTTCATTTCTCTCTACTATGCATTCTTGATTCATTCAGTCCTAATATCTATGTAATCTTGTAGGTTCAAAATGCTATTAACCACCTGAAAGTCATTGGAGCCTTGGATTATAATGAAAACTTGACCGTTCTTGGTGAGTGTTTGATGCTTATGCAACTTCTGCTTGAATAATCTGTATATTTTTTAATTGCGCTCAGGAGGTTGTTTTCCAAAATTATTAGTGTGGTTCATCTTTCAACTGTTTTCTGACAGGACAATACTTGACCATGCTCCCTGTGGAGCCTAAGCTTGGGAAGATGCTTGTGTTAGGTGACATCTTCAATTGTCTGGATCCGGTATTGACAGTTGTTGCCGGCCTTAGTGTCGGAGATCCTTTCTTAACACTAGTGGACAAGAAGGACGTAAGCTAGATTTTTGTTCTATTCTATTTTAACAGCCGACTTACTTCTGTGAGGGGAAACTGTCCAAATGATGATGCAATTTGTTTAAACTGTCATTTGTCTGATTACTGTTTGTTGGTCCATGGTTTACCAACTTGGTGTTCTCGGGTCTCTAAGCGGTGTCTTTTGCTTTTGGGGCCAGATAAAATTGAAATCGAATTATTTAGAGCAGCTTTAATGATGAATTGTTTGCTTTGTTTTGCAAGCATGTCTGGTCTTGGGCATCATTTGTATTTCTGGTACATATGTTTCTCAAGCATCTGTAGAAGGTCACGTACACAAATACGAATACGAGCTCATTTTTCATGATTGCCTGAACCAGTGAGTTAGTTTTCAAAGTTGCAATATGTGCACTACGTTTCCATCTGTTTTGACTGATATATATATTTCTCAACTGCAGATGCAGCTAGCTAGAGCAGCAAAATCTCAGTTTTCTCGTGATTATAGTGATCACCTTGCCCTTATCCGGGCTTATGAGGGCTGGAACTATGCCGAGGAAAATCTTGCCGGATTTGACTACTGCTGGCAGAACTTCCTTTCTGCACAATTGATGAAAGCCATTGAATCTCGTCGCAGGCAATTTGTCTCTCTCCTAAAGGATACTAGACTTATTGATGTCAACACAAACACCCATAATGCTTGGAGTTACGATGAACATCTCATTCGAGCTGTTATCTGCTATGGTCTGTATCCTGGGACATCCTCTTGTGTGGTGAGCCATCTGTTACTCGAGTGCTGCATTTTTTTTTCTGCGTCTTTTTGTTTTGCCAGTCTCTGTCAGGTAATAAAAGGAATTATGAATTTACCCAAATTTTACCACAATCACCAATATGGTATCCCGAACTTGTTTCTGCCTGTTCATGAATTCTAATTCAATCCTCTGGACAGAACAATGGGAGGTCGTTTTCTCTGAAAACCATGGAGGATGGCCAGATTCTTGTGTCATCCGTAAGTTATCCTGTCTGAATTTTTCTTTTTGAGCTTTATCTTCTGGAAGGGTATGAATGCCTGCTTGTTATAATTTTAACCTGGTAATGGTTATTTTTCAGAACTCGGTCAATTCCAGAGAATCCTACATTCCTTACCCCTGGTTGGTTTTCAATGAGAAGCTTAAAGTTAATGCTGTTTCCTTGCGAGATTCTACAGCAGTCTCTGATTCAGCATTGATTCTGTTTGGTGGAAATATCTTGAAAGGCGAAGTTGTAAGCATATTTTTCATCGACTGCTTTCTTCTCTTTTGATCTGTCTCCTATTTATTAATTTGATGACCAACTGATGCTGTTTGTTGTTGACAGGATGGCCACCTGAAGATGTTGGGAGGATTTATAGAATTTTTTATGGAGCCTGGTCTAGCAGAAATGTATCTTAGCTTGAGGAGAGAACTCGATGAGCTTATTCAGATAAAGGTAAACACAATTAAGACCAACAACTTGCACTTATTTTTAATTTGTGAAATTAGACCTGCATGATTCAGTTGCCGTGTTGTTGGAAGCCATATCGTTAGTTTTTGCTTCTATGTTTTGATTCTGTTTGTCTATGTATCTTGAAAATTAACATTCTGGGTGGTAATATTGACAGCTGCTTAATCCCAAGGTGAACATACACACACATCATGAACTTCTATCTGCAGTGAGGTTACTTATTTCGGAGGACCAATGCGAGGGGAAGTTTGTTTTTGGCGGCCAGGTTCTTAAGCCGTCAAAGGTCCCTGCTATGCCTAGGCAGCCAGTATTAGTGTTGGGGGTTGATCGTGGACCTGGGGGCAATAAGCCTAAGAGCCGGCTGCGAGCATTGCTCAAAAGGGCTGGGTATGCTGCACCAACCTACAAAGCGGAGCAACTGAAGAACAAACAATTTCAAGCTGCTTGTGAATTTAATGGAACGCAGATCATGGGGCGGCCTTGTAACAAGAAGAAGAATGCAGAAAATGATGCTGCAGCTGAGGCCTTGCGGCTTCTGGGTGTGGCCCAGTCAGGCTACGAGTATGTAAATCGCATGTCAACGCTGCTGAAGAAGAGGAAGAGGGATCATCACTAACCAAGCTTCAGAACACACTGTCGATGTTTTTGGACTCTGCTGTCAGGATTCTGGCTGTCCCCCCGAAAACCAGTCATTTTTGGTATCAACATGTTGCTCTAGTCCTGCTCTGCTTGTCCTCTGGGGATGATGAAGAGGGTGATCGGACAGTACTATCGGTTGAAGTGCTGCAGACCCTACTGCGACCTAAGCGGCTGATCAACACAACGAGAGACGATGCAGATATGTGCCAGCGTTTAGATTGATCTATGCGTCGCATCGATGGCAATGCATGCAAGGAAGGGGAAACAATGCAGTTCAGAGGATCAGCTTCTGCATGCCTTATAATTGTAGAATTAAAGTCTTCTCTGTAAATATCATTTAGCTGAAGAAGGATGTGAATCGTTTAGTGAAAGGTGTGGTTATGCCCCTGTTGGTTTCTTCCTAAAAGCTTGCTCGTTCTTGTTTCTGATTTTAATTTTGTTGATTTTCTTCTATTCCTTCTTGTTTCTGATTAATTAGTTGATTTTCTACTTAGCAGAGTATTTCAATTTTGAAATGATTCGTGTTTCTCATTTGTACATGTTTCTTTTTTATTCTTATCGCGATTTCTTGTGAAGAGGTGTGGCAATTTGTTGAATTAAAGATGTCAATTTTGGATTAGATATGAAGTTTCTAACGTGTGTAACATTTAATTTGGTTGAACACAACTTATGCATAATTGACCAAAAATGAATAAAACATGACATGAGCTTCCCTAGCTTGGACATGTCATTTCTAAAATAGACAAATTGTATTACGAACCTCAAAATGCGACATTGATTTGTTGTTAGGGAAGGGGGCAGTCCAAATTGATTAGGTAAAATAATTCCTGAAAGGATTGGAATACGACCCATACCACCAATTGGACAGACTGGGCCAAGGGTCGGACCCGGGTCCGATTCTTCTTGTCTACATAAAGAAATTTCCATTTGGCATCACTAATTTCATGCTACGCTGTCGTTCCAATTATTTGATATCTTATATCGACTAAATCATGTTCGAGTAAGACACGCTTCGAATAGTGGCAAAACTCTCACTACCAGATTTTGAAGATACTTCCGTTTCTAAGATTCAAACTTGAGATTTCTGATTAAGTTATAATAATCATTTACAAGTTGATCTGACTGTTTGGTGATTGTACCGAATTCTGTTTGTCAAAAAAAACATAAGTAGATATGTCTATTCTTTGGGCCTTTAAAAAATCATTGCAGGACAATGATTTGCTGGACCTGATGGACAGAGAATTTAAAAGGGCAGGTTGCTAAAATGCGTTATTCTGTCTGGAATTTGTGGAATCCTCGTGTTGTACTTGGCAGCTTTTGTGAGGAGGGCTCATAATTGTGAGTATTTAGAACCTGGGAGAGTGGGTAATTGGCCCCTCAACCATGTGACGATGCCCCTCAAACATTGTATGGTTGTTTGGGTTGTTGGCCCCTCTCACGGCGATCCATGCTTACATTTACCTATTATCTAGACAACTAATGAATCTTTTAATTCAATTTCAAGTCAAGTTGTATATTTAGAAATGGTAAAGTTATTTAATGTTATTGTATTTTTAAGAAATTAAATTTGAGATTTTTTTGTTGTTGAGAAAATTCAAAATTTTTTGGTTAAGTTAGAACAACTCTTTTACCAAATATTTATTGGTTATGTTTTTCATTTGTCTTTGACAAACCTGATTGATTGTTGATTGTATCAGATATTAATTTTGTATCACGTCGGAAATAGAGTTTTTTGAATGATTAGTTGACTTCGAATAAAAAAATTAATAGATTCCATGTCATAAATGCTAATACTATCCGCACTTGACAAGTTATTTCTAACGATTCATAAAACTGAGTAATTTAATGGTGATTATAATAAAAATTATTTAAAATTTAGGATATAGAAAATAAATTATATAAGAATATGTTAATCTAAAAAATATGAACGATTAAATTTACTAATTAATATTAACCTGTATTTTCTAAATAGCATATGGTGTGGGATACAAGACAAATGCATGGAAGCCATATTTTCTTAATGGTATATTTTGATAGCCACTTTCTGACCTTGGTTAAGGGAACAACCATGTGCTTCTGCCTGTTTTAGAGGAACCTCATCTTCATCCTGCATGTGGAAAAGACTTAAAAGATAAATTAAAATTTCCAATTGATTGAAAGAAAAAAAAGGATAGAAAATATTATCACCTTGATCCCCATCTACTTAATTAGCTTCTCTTCAACCTTCAAACTATTCCATATACTTAATGCCACTTCTTTTCAACTTTTTTTTACAAGTGAATTTTATTAATGGTAATAATATTTACAAAATATAAATTGTGTAGAACTCTCTAGTACAAATACGAGATTGCAGTTTGTAAAATACTCTAGCGATAAAATTCAGTGAAAAAAATATTACAAGAAAAGAGTGCCTAATCTTAATGTCCCTAAAATGCAATTCTACACTCCGCTTCTTTTAGTGCATTGGACCCCTGAAACTGATGAATGTGTAAAGGCTCGTGTTGTGTTACGTGTTTTGTATGTATTTAGTCATGTTTTCTTTTATTTTTGTATTATTTCATTGATTCTTTTGTCATTTTTAGATGTTCGAGTCTTGGAATGGACTTCTACCCTTTTTCGTATTTTGTGATAGGAAAGTCGAGCTCTGTAGAGGCCGGTGAAGGAGTGATTCTGAGAGACCATATTGCAAAAGTCACAACTTTCTGCTCGACCATCGGATTACAACAAATGAGATATTAGAGGGGACTTCTACCCTTTTTCGTATTTTGTGATAAGAAAGTCGAGCTCTGTAGAGGCCGGTGAAGGAGTGATTCTGAGAAACCATATTACAAAAATCACAACTTTTTGCTCGAGCATCGGATTACAATATATGGATATCGTTGGAAATCTTGAAAAGAGATCTACATTTTGTCTTTTATAGTCGAGGCCAAATTCCTAGCAGAAGAGAGCAAAAAATAGAAAATACGACAAAGATGTAGAGACTAGCGATAGGCAGCCAACTTGCGATCGCAATGGGGGAGGTACAGAAGTTTGGGACGCCCAACTTGCGACGGGAAACTCATTGGCGCCTGCCAGTGCTCCAAAATTTAGCTTTTCGTAGACTTTCTTTTTAGTCGGGTGTCTTGCTCGTTTTGAATTGATTTGATCTCTGGCCTCTTGTTATGGACCTAGGACTTCAAAATATATGTTTTTCCTTATTTTTTGGCCTCTTTTCATTAGCTATTAGGACTTCTAGTTTAGGTTAACCTCCTCTAGGTTTTTCTCTTCTCTAGTTAGATACTTGGCTATATAAAGCTGTTAACTCCTAGGTTTTTAGACATCATTATTCCTGCGACTTTGAGACTACTCTTGAGATTAATAAAAGGACGATTCCAGTTAGCTATGTGGAGGAGATCGGCGAGGTTTGCTCGAAGAACTAAGCTTTCTCTATCCTTCTCTTTATCTAGTTGTTATCATATTCTTCATGAATCTATCTTGCTCTGTTACCATACTTAGTGAGTAGGTCTCTTGTTAGTGCGATGCCCTAATTATGTGATTGATTATCTATAGGTTGTGACTCGAATATCTTTGGCATTAGTTGTTAATTAATATGCTTGCTTAATCTAAATTGGCCATTTAGATTATGATTAGAGTTGGCAAGAGTGGACCGAAAGACACTTGAGTTAATAGAAAGAACCAATTAGTATATTCTTAAGTATTAACGAGATATTTTAATATCGTAAGGGTAATCCGTTAGGAAGAATCTTCATAATTAAGATTTAGTATTGTTTTAGATCTATTTAATGAGCGAAAGTGTTGATTAGTAGTCTAGGCCTTTGCTATCTTAGTTTTATCCCTCTAATGAGGGAAAGTATTAAGGAAATATATTAGAACACTCCGGGTACTAGTTATAACTTCATAAGAACCACAATCTTGACATAGGTAGTTAATCCATAAGGGTATCGTCCTCGTTTATCTCAATTGAATTACAACTTATCTCTCTATAATATTGTTTCCTTTTGTTTCGTTACAACCTTTGATTTTTACGCTACGTGTAATTGATTGCTTGATTTCGTGTTCTAAATGTCAATTACGAATCTTACTCATCCACTATACTTTTTGATTGCACGTTAGATTGCTTGTCAATTTTTCGCACATCAAAAACCTAAAGATTTATACTGCAATTACACTTCTTTTCAACTTTCAGATGCCTTTGTTTTTTCCCTAAAAAAAAGCATAAAACAATATTTTTCTAGGGGATAAATACTTAGAAGTTTTTGAAATTTGAGATAATGTACTAATAAGTTCAGTCCTTAGTTTATTAGTTCCTAATTAGTCCCCGAGACCAATTTTTATCTCAACTCTATTTAAATTGCACATAAAATTATCAAAATTCTCTTCCCTCACTTTAAAACCATTTACTATGGTAAAACATCAAACTCAATTAAAATAACCCACTCACCCTAATATATGAACCTTAAACTCTAATTTATGAGAAGCTGAGAGTTTGTAATGAATTTTTTTTCCTTATTTCTTTTTTTGGAGGAAAATTTGTTTTCTTTTTTACTAATTTTTTTGGTACTCATGAACATTTTATTTTTCACCACAATCATTTTTTATGGATCCTTTCATTTGCAACTTAATTTTTTCTAATTTTTTCCGATGGAGAGTTTAAGGTTTGTACATTACTGTAGGTGGGTTATTTTGATTGAGTTGGATGTTTTACCTTAGTAAATGATTTTTATAATTTAATGTAAAAAATTAATTGTAATTAAAGTAAAATTGATCTTTTTTTTTGTGGAAGAGGAGGGGCAAGAACTCCTAAACATATAAACAAAATGGCCAATTACAACCTACTAACTGCAAGACCCCTTCTCAGCCTCTTGTGAGGTTGTGACCGCCGGCCTCATCAAAACCCTATCACGAGAAAACTCAGTGAAAAAAATTCGTGATAGGGAAAGACTACCTCGGGAAGGAAAATCCCCCCTTGACGTTTGAAGTATCGCATAACCTGGCCTTGCACCGTAACTAGGTAATACATCTCGGGAAGGAAAATCCCCCCTAGGCTCAGCGCAATCAACGTCTCTAGGCAAAAGAGTACAACTGGGAAGGCTAATACCCTTCAAATCATCCAAATACACATCAATACAAGAGTCTAAACGGTTATCAAAAATAACATACTCAAAAGAAAGCTCGAGAGCAAGCTTGGAGAGCGCATCTGCCACCCGATTTTCCTCACTCCAGGTATGCTGAAGGTCAATCACCCAGCCCATTGCCAGAAGCTCCCTTGCCCTCGAAATCAATGTACCCAGAGGGTGGGCATAGTCAACTAGACGCCCAACGCAGAGAATGACCAATGACGAGTTCACCTCCACTTGGACCCTCCTAAACCCCCCTCTCCCAAGCCAGCTTGAGCCCAAGGATCAACGCCCAGAGCTCTGCAGCAAAGGAGGTGCATCTCCCAATACCCTTGGCAAAACTGCATACTCAAATGCCACCCGAGTTGTGAATGATACCACCAGCTCCAGTAGGACCTGGGTTGCCCATCGAAGCTCCATCTGTATTGAGCTTGACGAAGTCTCCCATAGGTCTCTGCCATGAAACTAGGATCTCTCGACGGGGGGATAGGGGGGGTGGTAATGGAGTATTTCAGTCCGCTAGGACATGAGCAAACTCCTGTGCTTGAGAAGTAATGAGGGAAGGGGGTGCCCTGAGATAGTGCCTGGCCGAAAAGCAAAGTCACTTCGTCAACGCCAAAGCCACCAGCAAATAGTCACAAAAGTCGTAACCCGCGATGGGCCATCCGTGGGAGTGGTGGTATCGGAGATGTTGACCCATAGCCAACAACGGGGGGCTTTTACCTTGTGGCGGACGTGGTAGTAGAGAAGCCCACACCCTCCTAGAGAACCTGCAATCATGAAATATATGCATCAGAGACTCAGACTCAGTACCACATCTCGGACACATATCATCCTCCGTGAAGTGCCTTCGTGTCTGCTCCGCATTCATCATCAACCTACGGTGGCAAAAAAGCCAAATGAAGAACTGAATCCTCTCAAGAGCCTGTATAATCTAAATCCGAGCCCAAATCGGGTCAGCAAGCGGCATCATCGCATTCCTGCTCAACACCCTATACAGGAACTGCATAAAGAATCGCCCATCCTGAGTAAGGCTCCAAGACAGTGAGTCCATCTACGCCGGCGATACCTGTAAAATAGTCGAAGTCAGAGAAACAATAATATGCGGAGGAAGAAGGGCCTCCAAACGAGAGATATCCCAACCATCCCTAGGGGACTAATACTCAGCTACAAGCTTCCCAGCCTCCTCCATGGGGAGATCGCCAAGGAGGTGGTTCCAAAGAGGAGAAAAAGAGAGCCACGTGTCATCCCAAAAGGATGTACGAAGGCCATTACCCACGTTCCTGCAGAGGTCATGGGCAAGAACCGGTTGGGCTTTAACCATGGCCAGTCAGGTGGCAGAAGAGCGGCGCTTCGACCTCAGCAAATCCAGGTCAGAGCCACCCCTGCCATACTTGCCAATCAGAACACGCACCCAGAGGGGGTCCTGAGACTAGAGGAATCTCCAAGGCAGCTTGGCAAAGGACGCCATATTGACCGTTCGCATAGGCCGGAGCCCAAGGCCACCTACCTCCTTGGGGAGGCACATGATATCCCAATCAACAAGATGAATCCGCTGGGTATCCTGGTGGGAACCCCAGACGAACTCTCGAACACAACGGTCCATGTCCCAACAGAGACCAGCAGGCAACAGATCTGTCTGCATCGTATCAGAAGGGATAAAGGAAAGAACCGAGCAGGCGAGAGTGAGATGACCTGCTCTGCTCAAGGATCTCGCCTTCCATCCAGCCATCTTGCCACGGAGCCTCTCGAGAACAAAGTGGTATGACTGACGACGGTCCAGTCTAGGATCAGTCAGGGCACCCAAGTACTAGTCCAAGTCTGAAGTCAAGGAGATACCCATCACATGGCTGAGCTGACCAACAAGCTCCGAGCCGACGTTCTAGGAAACCATGACGTTAGACTTAGGTAGACTAACTCTCTGCCCAGAGCAGCCACAAAAGGTCTCTAAGAGGTCGCGTACAACCTCAGCTTAGGCCAAGGAGGTCTCACATAAGTGAATCAAGTCATCGACAAATATCAACTGTGACTTATTAATAGTCAGGAACAAATGAATTCTATTTTTCAAAATTTAGGAAGTTATTAGTACATTATCTCAAATCTTAGAGACCTTTAAATATTTACCCTTTTTGTAGTGATTTTTTAATATTAATTACTCGCGTTCCGTAAATTCCATTTCCCGGAGTCTTCATTTTGAGCATCTAAATAAAGTAAAAGAAGCATTTAATTGCCTCTCTTTGTACAATCTGCTTGGCCTATAGTCGTGTCATTTTCCAACCGTCCTTGCCTTGGAGTCTTAATTTTGAAAGTGTACTCTCAGGTCCAAAACCCATGGAGATAGACATTCCAATTTCCACCCAGGTGAAGTCAGCATTCAGTGAGAGTAAATCAGTACTTATTTTGACCGCCCAGTACATTTTTATTTTATTTTCTCAAAGAAAATACATGGATATTCGAACAACTACATACCGATTAATCTAAAATTCAAGTTAAATCTGGTAACAAAGGTGGCGGAATCTATCATTAATAAATTCTAACATTTTTAGATTTCAATAAATCAAATTTCAAACATATAATTAAGCTACAATTTTTTCTGTTAGTCGATTTAAGTAGTCGATCATTTATTTTCTGCTAGTTGATGTAATAAATTTTCTGTATTAGATATGATGAAGAGTCACATGGAGACAAATGTACCTGCTGCCATCGTTACATCGCCTTCAACAACATAAATGCTCCTAAAAAGCACTAAATGGTTTATTTCCACCTCTCTTAAATTTTCACGTCATCGAATAAGTCACAGTAATCTAGTTCTCGTTTTTTAATGCAGAGCACAATATATAGTATATATTTAACAAGTACATGTAACAACTAAAATAAGGACTGAAGCTCGCAGCAACAGAAGCATTAATCGATAAAAAGTTACCTATCCAATTCATGGAGAGGGCGTGAGAAATGGAAGGAGTACTCTAGCAATTCTCCATGCAAAAAAAAAACACTAAGGCCAACCCATGAACAACTTAATTAAAAAAATTCTGAATATTTGAAATTGCAATAGTGAACATTTGTGGAAAATTTTGTGTCCACTATTCAGAAATCTCGCTCAAGCCGTACATAGAATTCTCTGTATATCGATGTCTGGATAAATGCAAAAAAAATCAAGTATCGCTCTTTAAAACCCATGTTGTTTTTTTTGAAATTTCTCAAAAATTTACACCGAAATTGGATTTGCTGCTTCGATTACTGTGGTCTATATCAGATAAAATAAAATGTTTTTATTTTTATGTATAGTAATTAATTTTTGGCAAAAAGAAACAAATTTTTCCTTCTCTTTTTTTTGCCTGTTATGACGATGGAAATTGGGCTGAAAAGGTACTTTAATGGGCAAAGACAAAAAAATGAGAGATGGTGACAGGACCGGCAGAATCCGGCAACAGTCGGACTAATGGAAGCCGCATCTTAAAAGTGGATTATGCCTTCTTGACCACAAAAAAAGAGTGGATTATGCCTTCTGCAATTAAAGATGATCCTCTTCTCCACAAATAAATAAATAAATATTTTTCAAAGCTAAAGAAGATCCTCTTTAGTTCACCCACCATTTTCAAACTCACATTAATCCCACAAACTCCAACCAATAATGTGAATCTTTTTCATGCTTAACTCCGAGCATGAATTTAGGTTAATCGATGTCCACAAATAAAGTAATTTAATATAGATATTTGGTTCTCTATAATATTATGAAAACATTTTTTTATGTCCAATTTGCTACAAAGAGTACTTTTTAATAATCTTTTTGGTACTCTAATTATATCCAACAAGATCTATAATTTCGGGGATGGATTCAGTGCTGCTGGCCCTCCGAAGCACGATTCTCACAACATAGAATTGTACCACACTTTTGTGCCGTTGTTTTTACTTCTAAAGGCAAAAACACAAGGTCACATCAATTTTCAAAAGCTAAAACACAAAGTTACATCAATTTCGAAGGCAAAAACACAATATCACGTCAATTTTCAAAAGCTAAAACACAAGTTACATCAATTTCGAAGGCAAAAACACAAAGGAACATCAATTTCAAAGGCAAAAACACAAGTGCGCATCAATTTCATAAGCAAAAATGCAACTTCACAAGCACAACCAGCTCCAAAAAGGACAGCAAATGCAAACCGACACACTCCTTACATTCGATGAAACACAAACCCAGTCCAACCAAGTCATAAGTTCAAAAAAGTAGACCGACCAATCACAACGACTACTGGGCTTCTGAAACCTTCATCGTTGCTCTTGAACTGAGTACATACCCTCACCTCCAACCATGATGACAACTATGTTAAGGTTGCCTGACTTCGGAGAAGGAGCAGCGGCCGCCGACAATTTTTGGAGATAAGCTAATCGAGGACGTCACGTCAAATAGCAAACTTTTAGCTAACAATGAGGGCTTCAAGTTGTGGTAGCCGTCGCGAGACATTCTTCGTGTGCCCCGTCGTTGATTAGTAAGATTCCCAACCGATCTACTGGTCGCCACTGCCATTCGCCATTTCCAAAGACGAGCTCCCGATGTTTCCGGGGCGGTGAACGGAGCCAACGAGCTGCATTTATGTTCACCCGGTCTGTTGCTTATGGCTCAGTCTCAAGCCATCAGATGTGCAAGCGTGCGGTCCCCTCGAAATCAACGATCCAGACTTGAGGGTAGCATGTACTATCGAGCTCTTTGTTATCAGCACTCAATCCAACTCCACGTAATTTCATATCTAACTCATAATCTGAAAGTTAATGAGATTATTCCACTTGTAACTATACCCAACAATAAATGGGATATTCAATTGAAGCTCTACCCAAAATTTTGGAATCCACGATGAAAAAGGAAGTGTACATTACGGAGCACATTTAATGAGCACAATTTCAAGTATTTGGTTCGGATGTCGACGAATCTTATATCGTTTTTTTTTCAATTCTAACTCTTTGTAAAAATAGAAGAACCTTGTTTGGTTAAGCAACAAAGTCCAAAGTCGCATAAAACTTTAGAGTTTAGATCAACACGTCCAAAATTTAAATTCAAAAAAAAGAGAGCACAACTTCGGAAAACTATTTTTAATGATCAGATCTTGGAAAATCAATCTTTGACCGTCCTCCGCGCGCTCTCTCTCTCTCTCTTAATCTAACAAACCCAAATATTAAAAATCTTTAAAGAATTTAATAACTTTATAGATCTTTGTCATAATTAAAAGATTCTCCCGTTAATGACTAGATTTGTACGGATCTAGAAAGAAAAACTAATAGAATCATTAAAAAAAGGGAAAAGTCCACATTAGTACTCTGTGGTTTGCATATTTTTCACATATGGGTTTGTGGTTTAAAATTCATCACAAAGGTCCTTGTGGTTTCACGAACTCATTAATTAAAGGCTCGGATAGCTCCCCGAACCTAGTCAGCGTCCTTGGCACTTGCAACTTCAGAACGACGCCATTTTTCGGTATGTGTGGCACGCCACGTAGGATTAAATTTTAAACTTTCGAAACAATCCCAAATAGTTTACATTTTTCAAAAAGAAATCCTTCCTCTTCACCTCCATCTCCCTCCTCCCTCCTCCCCTTCTCTCTCCTCTTCATCTCTTCCTCCATCGACTACAATCCAAAGTAAGCTCACAATTTACTCTCTGTTCATCTAAGAGGAAAATCAGCCACAAGAAAGATCAACAAAATAGCCAATAATTGTAATTCGTCCCAACGGCAACATTGTACTGATAACTGCTACAATTAAATCCCCAAAAATAGACTAAAACAACTCAAATTAAACTTTCCCAAAAAAGCACACCTGTTCCAATTCCTTTCCCAAACCCTAAATTCAACATCATTACAGTGTTCTATTTCAAGAATAGAGGAAGACCCATTTTAGTGTCTGGACAACGAACAATGAGTATTAGTAGCAGTGAGTTCAACGTCCTCTCTGTCGTCCCGGTAACTGGTACCGTCTCGATCGCCGGAAGCTCCTGGAGTTTACGACCTTGAGCTCCAACACCAAAACTCCCCATCCCCGGCCCCACCGACGAGGAGGCCCATCCCGAAAGCGACACCAGCGGCGGCGGGGTATTGCAGCTTCGACCTATTCTTCTGATTATCACTGGCGGCGGCGGCGGCAGCGGCGAACCTGGACCTCGTCTTAGTCGAGAAGTGAGATGCACTTCTCCTCACACTATTCCTAATGTCCCACCCAGGCCGTGGTTGGAGAGGAGGGGCTGGGTCGGGGTTCTACGGTGGGCGGCTAGGGTATTTCGGGTGGTGGCTTAGAGATGAGGGGCTGGGTCGAGGTAAATGAAAGAAGGGGGAGGGGGTTATTGGAAAAATCTAAACGAACTTGGGATTGTTTAAATTTTTTTTGGCTTACCACGTGAGCAATTTTGAGTCATGATTTGATCTTATATGGCGTGCCACGTTGGATTAAAAATGGGGTCGTTCCGAGATGGCAAGTCCCAAGGACGCTGACTAGGTTCGGAGAGCTATCCGAGCCTTTAATTGACGAGCCCGTGAAACCACGGGGACCTTTGTGATGAATTTTAAACTACAAACCCATATATGACAAACACGCAAACCACAAGGTACTAATGTGGACTTTTCCCTTAAAAAAAAGAAACAGGAAAGGGTCAATATATAAATACAGAAGTAGAAATCACGATCTCGCTGTCACCACCAATACAGAAAACCAAAACGCTCTTCTCATTACCAAACACGCTCATTTTCCCTCTTCATCTTCTTCTTCTTCTTCTTCTTCTAGTCGTTTATTTTATTTTTCTATAAAGAAAAATAAAATAAAAGGGCACCGGCGACCCTTTTATCTGGTCGGAGAAGGAGGCGGCGGCGACCGGAGATTGATCACCGATCCAACGGTCCTCGTTCGGCCGCTGTACGTTGGGTAAAGCTTAAACTTTTTTCTTCTCTCTTCGGTTCTTGAGACTCCAACGTGAGAGAGAGAGAGAGAGATAAAGCAGCAAGCTTTTTTTTTTATAAAATGTTTTTTTAAAAACTTTATTTTCTCCTTCCTTCCTTTCGGGTTTTCTATAGCAACCCTTTTGAAGCTCTTTTTGCTTTGCATTCGTGGGATTTTGCATCTTTTTTAATTGAGGTGAATTAATTTACCATCATGTTCACATTAAATTATTGTAAAGTTATAATTATTTGTTATAATTATTTAGTTTTATTTTCTTGTGAGAGACAGTGGAAGATGACACTTTGGTCACAACTTTGATATGATGCAATCTTTGAGGGGTTAAAGTTGTTCTTTTTTTTTCTTCCTCCTTTTCTTTATGGTTAGGATAAGTTTATTTGACCTTTTGGATGTTAATGGTCAAAAGGGAGATTTAGTTACCTGTTTATGATGATGGATTGGTGTGCATGTGTGACATGTGAGGTGGAGGAGTAGGGACACTGACTCATAAAGGGTACCAAGTAACTTGTACTTCATTGCATGGTTTTTGTTTCACTTTTATAAGAGTTTTATTGGTGTGTTTACAGCCTTTTTGGTACTTTGTACTTCATGTTGGTGATATTATAATTGAGTTTAAAAAAAGTTCTGAGAGAGGCAGATGAATTTAATAAAGTTGTGTTTTTTAATAGGTAAAATTGTTTCTTTTCTTGGGAAAGTTTTGTTTTCTGAGGCCAGTCTTGTGCTGTGAGGATTATGAATATGAGTTTCCTTTGTTAGGGGAATAAACCATTTGATATGATTATTTTATGGCTGGAGTTTGAATTGGTATGTAGGCTGTCAATTCATGCGAGATGATGCTCTTCAAATGCTGGCCATTATTTTGTATTGGGCCATGCCTTTGAAGTGGGATGGATGCTTTATCTACATTTTATAGAATATGAAATATATTCCTTGATCATCTATCATGTCATGTGCTCTCTTTTTTATCTTGTCATTTGTCACTAGAGCCTCTATAATGTAGCAATTCAAGTTCCATTTTTTGATTTCAAGCAGGATTCCCTTTTGTTGCAGAATTTTCATTAGCTCTCTATGTTTATGGTTTGTTGCCTGCAGCAAGAGAGTCATGCACGATGCAGCGGCGAGCATGGAGCCTAATGGAGGTCATAGAAGAGCGAGGAGAAAGGATAGTCATGAACAAGAGAATGGTGTCATCTATTCGAGTGTTGGGGAGGTAGATCCATGGACTGCCTGGGCATATCAGCCTCGTACAATATCGCTGCTGCTGGTTGGCGCGTGTTCCTTGATGTGAGTGCCTTTCTTAGTGATATGTCCTCTTTATGTTTGGTTCATATACCGTTGTGATGGAAGATGTTAACTAGAGAGTGAGAACTTGTGTGTCTGGTTTATGCCAAATACAAAAATGATTGATCTTTCTTTCTATGTAATATTGTAGTTGGGCAAGTGGAGCCCTCGATCCAGAAAGCAGTAAATCTGATGACATGGTGACATCTGTGAAAAGGTTTGTCCATCTTGTTAACATGTTGGCATTTCTTTCATATTAGATTTTTTCTTCATTCTGATTTAAAATGCCATTTTTATTGTTTGTTGTAGGGGCATATGCGCTATGGTTGCAGTTTTCTTGGCTTATTGTTTGTTACAGGCGCCTTCAACGTGAGTTCCTGGATTACTTTGCCTCATATTTTTCGTGACAATAATTCTACAGTCTGATTTTAGAATATTCTTAAGAGTTGCCAGCAGCTCCCGATTTTTTCTTTATTTTGGAATTATTCATTCTTTCTGGCAGTATGCGACCAGTTTGTGACATAGAACTGCAGAATTTTGCACTGTGGACCCTTGGTTTATTCTTTTTATTTTGATTACAGGATCCTCATAAGGCCACATCCTGCTCTTTGGCGCCTAGTTCATGGAATGGCTGTGATTTATCTTGTTGCTCTCACGTTTTTGCTTTTTCAGGTTAGTTTCCATTTCCCGCGAAGTTTCCATCTTGTCAGTTCATATGCTCTCATGGTCTTGCATTTCTTCATTGTCCTTGCAGTTTTATGTTACTAGCAGCAGGTGCGTTGTAGTTTCTGTTAATGGTTTACTTATTCTTGCTGATCAATTAAATCTTTCATCCCCAGAAACGTGATGATGCTCAGCAATTTATGAAATTCCTTCACCAAGACCTTGGAGTTGGTAATTCCTATGCCATTATTGACAAGCATTATGTACTTCTTGGTGAAATTCTTTGCTGCTACTGTTTTCCGAGCTTTAGAATTGCAAACCTTTCTTTTTTGTGATGGCTCGAGTGACCAAGCTGGAAAACCTTGTAGCTAACCACCTTAAACCAATTCTCAATTTGCTGATGCAGAACTTCCTGAACGATCGTACGGTGCTGATTGTCGCCTTTATACACCTGAGAATCCCTCAAGCAGGTTTAAGAATCTTTATGTATGAATTCTTCTTTCACCACTTGAATATCATGTTTTTCCTCACTCTAGCTCTATTCTATCTGTTCACGTTTGCAACATTTTGATGCAAGAGTTTTCCGCCTTTTGATTTTTAGGATACACTCTTTGACGAATTTGTTCTTGCACACATCTTTGGCTGGTGGGGCAAAGCTATATTAATACGTAACCAGCCACTTCTTTGGGTATTATCTATTGGTTTTGAGATGATGGAGGTCAGTTAACTGCCGCAGGCAGTAAGTTCTACGTTTTTTTCAGTGTTGGAATTTGTTCCCAATACCATTGTACTCTGAACAGTGTGTGCCGGCTTATATGTTTAATCTGTGATTTCTGTTTGTGGCTGTTAAACATAGTCCTGTTGTTTCAGCTAACTTTCCGTCACATGCTGCCAAACTTCAACGAGTGCTGGTGGGACAGTATTGTTCTTGATATACTGATATGCAATTGGTTTGGTGAGATTTGTCAAGAGGCTAACATGTTTATCTGTTGTTCTTTTCTCGTAAAAATTCTTCAATGAAGGTGCTTTTGCAATATGCAGGTATTTGGGCAGGAATGCACACTGTTAGATACTTCGACGGAAGGACATATGAATGGGTAGGCTTAAGTCAGCAGCCTAATATCATGGGGAAGGTAAGTCACAGAAACTTGATTATTTTGTTACGTCTTGGCATTTTATCTGTTGGCTACTGTGAATCACTTTTGGCTTTGTTCTTCCACTGACGGTTAAAGATGAATGCCTTCTATAAACAACTTTCGCGGTCCTTCATGTTGGAATCTCCATATCCAACCCTAAACCTTAAGGTAATGGGTTGGTGGATTTTCAACACTTATAAACAAACCCACCACACTTGCAACGAGCAATGTTGAAGATCCACCTACTCATTTCCTTAAGGTTTTGGGTTGGATATGGAGATTCTAACAATTTAGGCCTTATGCTAAGTCACTTAGAAGATTATTGGTCATGGTGGTCAAGCTCATTGCTCTGGAAAGGGAATTCCATATGCCAGAAAATGATAGAACATTTCTGAGGGTTTTCCGTATTTAGGGCTCTAGACTTCCAGTAGAGTTTACTATCGATGACTAGTGTGGTGCAAGACTAGTTAAGTGAAAAAGTTATCGATCTTTTCTAGACTGAAAAAGCTTTTCTTGTCAAGACTTGAATGAATTGACATTTCTGACTTGTTTAACTTTATGCATCCTAATTTGGCACTGGATGATGGTAAATGGATTCCTTGCCAGGTTAAGCGGACATTGGGACAATTCACACCTGCACAATGGGACAAGGATGAGTGGCATCCATTACTTGGTCCATGGCGATTCATCCAAGTTCTCACACTTTGCATCATTTTCTTGACGGTGGAGCTGAACACGTTTTTCCTGAAATTCTGTCTTTGGGTTCCTCCTCGAAACCCGGTGATCATATATCGGTTGATCTTATGGTGGCTAATTGCCATACCTACCATTCGCGAGTACAATTCCTATCTTCAGGACCGGTATGCTCCCTCACCCTTTTTCACTGCATGCATTATGGCACTCGAAGTCCTTATTTCTGATGCGCACTGCTTTTTTTATGTGGTTAACTTAAACTTTTTGATTGCTCCGCTAAAATTCATTGGCCTATTTAGGAAAAAGGTGAAGAAAGTTGGAGCTTTCTGTTGGCTTTCCCTTGCTATTTGCATTATCGAGCTTCTTATTTGCATCAAATTTGGGCATGGTACGCTCTCTTCTTGTGACCTTCAAGACATTTTGATTCTTTACTTGCAATAACTACGATGTGTCGATTACTTCGGCCGAGACTGATCTCTAACTGACACCATTCATATCTATCCAGGCCTATTTCCTGATTCTATGCCTCTGTGGATAATGATCTTTTGGTCCTCAGTTGGAGCTTCCCTCCTTATATTTCTGGCTGTTTGGTCATGGCAATTACACCAAAGTATGCGGAGAAAGAGAAGATGATTCTTTTATCAAGTACACCCATTTATTATCTTCAAAAAAGTACACCCATTTATTTAAACTCTGTTTGGGTTCTGATGGGTATCATCTTTCTTGTACATACTTATCACTTTACAAGGTTGTATATGCTTATTCCTTTAGGCTAGTAGATCATACGTTACCAGATTAGGCGATATATAATAATTCTTTTTTAGGTAGTCAGAAATGGTTTCACTGTGAGCCTAGCAGTTGCTGATGAATTCATGCAGTTATGACACCTGGGCCGAGCCTTTTTCCTCGATGGAGCATTAGTATTTTTGTTACCAGGGCTATGTTTCCCTCTCGATTTTTCCACTCGAGATGGGAACAAGATCGTTGTAGAAGAATGGTTTGAATGGATCTATTCTTCCACTAATAAATGAAACTGCTATCTGCCGTTTTTTCTGCACACAATTAGTCTCATGATGCTGCTCTAGAAGTTGAATACTGCAACGAAAGATGGAGAAAGAGGCTCTTATTTCTGAGGTTGGCTTTAGTCCATTTTATGCAAGCACTCTCATCTCTTTTAGAAAGATGCAAATGCAGGGCAGTTGCTAACAATTATGAAAGGGTCAAAGACCATACCAACAATAATTTTGTTTAGTATGACCACAATGTACAATTAGGGTTCATATTTCTTTGTCATGACACCTCTCCCAGGCTCTGCTCCGAAAGTGGTGACTTCTTCGGCAATGACACCGACTAAGGTAAGGTTTATTACTTGGCATCTGCAATGCTACTTTGCCCCAGAAAATTGAGAATGATTGTCCATGTTTAGTTTGTTACTCGATAAAATAATTGAATAATTGTTTTTACCATCAATAGTCTCTTTCAAGTTCACACAAGTAGGCATGAAACCACCAATATCTCTTCTGGTCGGTTTCTGACAGAACCTAACATCTATTTCCTTGTCCTCCATTTCCTATGGGGGTTTGTAATTGACAAATCTTGATTAGGAGGACAAAGCATTTACAACTATTATTCAACAGAAAGAATCATGTACTTCTCCTCCTTCCCCCGTCGCTTCCCATTTATCTGTCGACACCAATGGAAACTTTATTTGGACACTCGTTCCTCTCATTGGGGTGGCTGCAATGTGATGAAAGAATTCAGAGGATTTGACATGATGGACTGGGGATGCTCCATTGATATGTTCAAATAGGAGACCAGCTTATACTTAAATGCCCCACTTGAATGGAATAGTTTTTTCGACTGCTAGGAGGAGAATGGATGCTTTTTCTTCCAGATGGTCTTTCCTCTTACAATCTCTTCATTTTGAGCCTCTCCTTTGGCCTGAAGGAGATGTGTATACGTCTTCGGCATCTTGTCCAGGGATCCCAGGAATCCATTTCCTTGTATGATCTCTGATGCTAGGGAAAAGCCATTTAGCAGGCTGAGTTCATTGTTCTGTTGCAGGCTACTATGGAGGATGGTCTCCTCTCCGGGCTCGCAGAAAGCTTGAACTATGTCGGAGCTCACACACTCCCTTCTGTACTCTAGTATTATGCCAGACAGTTGATGAGACTCTAGAACAATGTCAGGAATTGTCTGTGCAAGGCAAAAGTTCAACAGGTTTATGAGTTATATATACTTGCTTCCTTGCTATAGACTTGATGCTTCATTTATATATATTAGGCCGCCAGTGTTTTACCTCTAGCATCCACCTTACGTACTTCACATTGTTGACATGGTGGTTCATGTCCAAGTCGCTGCGCTTAGGCTAGAAATCAGACATTAGTATGGTTGTCAGTAATCTGTTGACCAGTTATATGAATGAAGAGGTTTCTCTGGGTTTAGGTCTAGTTGTTGGTTACCTTCAAGCCAGAGTGCACATATGTTGCATTATCATCCAACTTGGAGATTTTCTCAGGGGCTTCTTCTTTGATTGCTTGTTTCTCTGTAAACCATGGTGAGATCTCACCCCTCACTTCTTCTGGCATCTTGGACAATCGCCTCGTCTTCTCGTTCATCATCACCCAGGTGCTGTTTCATGCTGAAGTTTTTTAGGTACAGGCAAATGATGCTGATACTAGGAAATGGACATTGATGACCAACTGAACCAACCTAGTTGCTCGCGCAAAGACTTGGCCGGTCTTTTGGCTGCGAATGAGCCAATCTCGGCGCATTCCGTTCTTCCCTGATGCTCCAACCCATGTGTCAATCTCTATGACCTCTCCCCTGCAGGATTTGGCCCTATATATATCGTTAGCTACTTGCAGCTGCACCTGATTAACATTGTTCATTTCCGAATCTTTCTGTTAGTTGATGATCAATACAGGACTTACCAGATTGGATAGTGATCCACCTGAACGTGCATCCTTGAAACAACCCAGATGAGATTGTTCCTCACCATTCCATGCGTCGCCCCGAATCCGTTGCTGAGAAGTCCGGACATCCATACATGGTTCAATGCTGTTTCCTGCATACTCATGAACACCTTATAAGAACAAAAACTAGTCTGCAAATTTAAGGTCTCTGCTCGAGAAATTCGCGAGCTGCCTTTGCAAGATCGAAGGGAACACAGAAGGATTTTCGCAAGGGGATTAGTATTCGTCACCTGAAGAAGGTTGAGGATACTCTCAAGTGTAGTAGTTTTATCAGGGCCAACTTCGTAAGACCTGATGACAACAGTCTGCCTGTATCCAACGCCTCTCTCGATGATCAGGCCCTGCCGGTGCTGATCAATGTACTGTTTCGTTGTCGGTATGTTCTGGCGAGCCCACTCCTTCGAGAGGTATCCATTCTCGACAGTGGAGGCGAGCGATGTTGTAGCAACGCCAGTTGCTTGGCGGAGCGTATCGACCTTCAGCGTCCTATTGGCAGTCCCATTGATCTTGGTCTTGTTCATGTTCGGGTCATGGCCGTTGCTGCCTGTATTCGAGGAACACCTGACTAGCAACGCGAATGTGGACGAAAAAACCGCCATGGCGATTGGACCCTTTACTTTTCCTGTGTGTTAGGAGAGGAAAAGTTTAGGTGGAAGGGTTTGAGGAGGGCATTTAAGGCGATAAGCTGGCGGTGGAGCCAAGGGGTAAAGGTCAAAACCATACTTAAAAGGGACAAATCTGAGTAGCTTTGAAATAGCAGCTATAGTGAACAAATCAAAGAAGAGCCTGGAATCTGCAGTTAGGCCTAAAAAGTTTCTTTTTGTTGCTTCACAAATTGGTGTTCGGTCTCTTTGTAGTAATCGGACAGTTTGGAGCAAACAAAACTCGCTGTTTTTGGAATTGGCATCTGTCTGTGTATAGGACAAACTTGTCTAGTTACTTCTTCCAACTTCATTGGTTTAGTATTTTTCTTGGATTCCTGTTACTTTTTTTATAGTGAGGATTCCTGTTTACTTAGGTGCATAAATTCCCATGATTGAATTGTCTAGTGCCCTATATTGATTGTGGTAGATTTTTTAGCTCAATTTATTAGTACAATACTAAGATTATAAGATAGCAGTTTTGAGAACCCTCGAATTCTAGCTTTGAGAATGCCAACATTTGTGGTCTTGTTATGCTCGAACTTTAATTATTCGGTACAAGCTAATTTCAACGAGAAAAACATAAACTAATGTTTACGGCCTTTTAAACATAATGAGGCCGATGGAGAATGTGGGTCCTTTAATTTCCTTTTAAATCTTTCTCCGGGGAGTTTGGTTGGCAATATTCTGTGCCTCAACAATAATCCTTGGCTTTGTCCTTGCTTGGGATTTTTGTAGGAGCTTAGTCTGCTATGTACTTGGCTTGCATTCATATGGACAGGAAAATGGTCTAGTTTTTTTTTTGTGAAAAGGAAAATGGTCTAGTGGTGGTAGAATGGAAAGTTCCAAAAAGCTTGAAGCTTTCTTTAATCCTATGCGGCTTTAGCAGGAAAAAAAAAGACGAATAGTGATTAAGACAACCAAAATAACCTGCAATTTGCCTTATAGGTTATGTCGTCCTGAGACACTGACATCAACCGGAAGTTTACTCTTTGCAAAGAAACCATATTTGCAACATGGAAATAAACCAGGTGCCTTAGGAGTTTGCCCGAGTTATGCTTAATGGGAATATTTTACTCCATCTGAGACGCGAGGTACTTGTATCGTAGACACATTCATTATCTAGTTTTGTTAAGCTGAATATTGATGGAGCCTCAGCAACAATCCAAGGATATCAGGTGCTGGAGGAATTATTCGAGATGCAGGAGGTCGTTGGCTTTGGAGCTTTGCCAAGGGTATCTGATGTAGCAGCTCCCTAGTTGCTGAGCTTTGAGATTTTGTACTGGGACTTGAGTTTGAAGTCGATTCCTCCCTAGCTCTCTTCTATGTCGGTCGCGATGTTGGACGGGAACATTCCCGGCCTACCTGATAAGTCGAGCACGACCGCTAGTTGGTCGAGACTGGAAGACACATATACAACACACCTTTAGAGAGGGGAATTGGGTGGCGGATTTCCTTTTTTTTTTTTGAGGGGTGAAGAAAGCTTCATTAAAACAATAATGCATCGGTTACAGACAAAAAAGCATACATCAATCACAAAAGAGAACGAGCGAAGCCCTAAAACTCCAGCCGCACAATAGCACGAAAAGAGCACTACCCACCTAGTCCCACCACCCTCCACCTGGCCCTAACGAAACTATCCTACCTACCCGCCTTAGAGTTCCACGTACAATAGCACGAGAACACTACCCCCTTAAAACTGACCCTCAACACATGACACCCCCCCTCGCACAAAGTACGAGGTTGCAGCCGCTGGCCTCATTAAAAACCTATCCAGTAAACCTGCCCTCAACAGGATAAACCCGGACTAGGAAAAGAGCACATCGCGGAAACCGCTCTAGCGATGACACTGCAAAAACTGGGTGACATGCACTGCCCATGATACAACCGTACCCCAAAAAACCCAAAAGCGCCCAACCCGCACCCGAGAGGCCCTAACCCAACCCAACCCAACCCAGTAGGTGATCATGCTCCACTGCCATGCACAGTTCGTCAGGTGGACTCCATGTGCTCATCCGCCAAAATTGCTGATAACTCGATTGGAGGAAAAGAGAAAAACTGGAAACGCAACTCACCTGGCATTTGTAATTTTGTAAGCATGTGCGCTGCTCTATTTCCGCCACGTCTAACAAAGCCAAATGAAGCACACTCTAAAGCCTGCGCCGCCTCCTTGCAATCTGCCACCAAAAGTGCCAAGTTGCTTCTATCTTGCACCTGTCCATTCATTGCCTGCACAAGAGGTAAGCAGTCTGATTCAAAATAAACAAACCTATGTCCGAGAATCACAGCTAGCTCGATTCCCACAAGCATCCCATGGGCTTCCAGAATGGTCGGGTGGACCGGACTCTCATATTGCCTGACAAATCCTGCAATAAAATTACCAAACTCGTCACGAACAATAGCCCCTACTTGGCCAGCTCCTGTAGGACCAACTCCCGCATCCGAGTTCACTTTGAACCACCCCGCCTCGGGTGGCCTCCACAGCTCTGAATGGGTGACTCTAGCAGTTGGAGCCTGGTAATTGGCCGTGACATAGTCAGACCACAGCATGTAGACCGATTCAAGGACACCTTGTGCATCGTCAAAAGTATTATTCTTGAAGACCATTTCATTCCGAACTTTCCATATGCCCCACAACCAAGCCGCCCTACGACCTCTTTCCTCGCCAACAGGAGGTGCAAAAAGCTTCGTGCATGCCTGGGCAATTGAAAGTCCACGGAACATTTGCAGGTCAATCCCTGCTTTCCTCCACAGCACCTCAGTCAACCTGCACTCAAAGAATAGATGAAAGCCTGACTCTGCTACCTGCATACAGAAAGGGCAAACGATATCCACATCCATGCCTCTTTTCGAGATGTTAGTACGTAAAGGAAGATTATCATCTAGAAGTCTCCACACAAAAGAGCGGATACGTGGGGGGCACTGTAAATGCCAAACCAAGTTCCAAACCTCCCGAGCATATGTTGGAATATTTGCCAGTTCAGAAGTCTCCCACCATGCCTGTAAATCAATAAAATAACCCGATCTCACCGTATAGATACCATCTTTGGTATGACGCCACCGAATAGTATCCTCTGGAAGCCGGGCACTAAGGTGAATTGACCTAATCTGCTGCACCTCCTCCATCTTGAATAATCGCTCTAACAGTGGGCAGTTCCATTCTTTCGATCCCTCAAGCAGCAGATCAGACACATGTTGAAAGAAATCAGACCCCGGAGAAGAGTAACTAGGATGCCCTAGCTCCGAGCCCGGCAGCCAACGATCTTCCCAAATCTTGACTTTTGCTCCGTCACCTATCCGCCACTCCAGGTTTGGGACTAACAGAGACATTCCAGCTTGGATACTTCGCCAGACATAACTTGGTCTATATCCAATACCTGCAGAACAAAAGTCTCCTCTAGGAAAGTACCTCGCTTTCAGAACTCTTGCATGTAAAGAATCGGGGAAGCACAATAGCCGTCAGGCCTGTTTTGCCAGCATCGCCCTATTTGAGTTGACCAACCGACGAAATCCCAGGCCCCCTTCAGCCTTCGACCGACACATGCGAATCCAGCTGCGCCAGTGCACCTTCCTCTGACCCTCCTTGCTGCCCCAATAAAAAGCACATAGCTTCTTCTCAATTCTATCGCAAGTCTCAACTGGTAAACTAAAGCAGCTCATCACATAAGTGGGAATAGATAGAAGCACAGATTTAATCAAGGTCTCCCGACCAGCTCTCGAGAGAAATTTTTCCTTCCAGCTACCAATCTTGGCATTGATCCTGTCCTCTATAGAAGAAAAGATAAGTCTCTTTGATCTACCCATTAAGGTAGGTAGCCCCAAATAAGTGTCCCCATCTTCACCCCTTCTCATTCCCAGAATGGAACATAGGCGGTTCTGATCCGCTTCGCTCACATTCCTGCTAAAGTAAATCGAACTCTTCTGCATGTTCACCATTTGTCCTGATGCCCTAGAATAAATGCCCAGTAAGGAAAGGATGTTCCTGAGCTCCGTCTCTGTAGCCCTGGCAAATAAAAGGGAATCATCTGCGAAAAAGAGGTGAGTAACAGCTGGGGCGCCCCTGGCCACCTTAATTCCATGGAGTTGCTGATCTCTCTCCGCCCGCCGAATAAGGGCAGCTAGGCCCTCTACACACAGTAAAAAGAGGTATGGGGATAACGGATCTCCTTGGCGTAACCCTCTACTCGGGATAAAAAAGTCTCCCACCTGTCCATTGACCTGCACAGCATATCTCACAGTACCGACACACCTCATTACCAAGTTAGTAAAATTCTCATGAAAACCTAAGGCCAGAAGCATCTTCTCAAGAAAAGTCCATTCAATCCTATCATAAGCTTTCATCATATCTAACTTTAGCGCACACCAACCTAAATTACCAGACGTCTTTTTCTTCAGATAGTGATAGGACTCAAAGGCAACTATAGAATTATCCGTAATAAGTCGTCCCGGGACAAAAGCCCCTTGATTCTCATGAATGATATCATTAAGAAAAACCTTCAACCTGTTCGCAATGGTCTTAGTGATAATCTTCATAACGACGTTACACAAACTAATGGGTCTAAACTCTGCACAGCTAGTAGGGAGCTTAACCTTCGGGATGAGAGCAATTATAGTATCATTCAGGTAAGAGGGATCAGCCCCATCATTAAGAATGGCTAAAGAGGAACGAGTTACCGATGAGCCAACCACTTTCCAATGCTTCTCGAAAAATAAAGGGGGCATGCCATCAGGTCCGGGTGCTTTCGTCGGGTGCATCTCACACAGGGCTTTATACACCTCCTCTTTCGTGTAGGGGGCGGCTAGTTTAAGCTGCATCTCCTCCGTTACTCTCCTTTCCATTAAGTCACTCACCTCTGACACCTGCAAAATAGCTTCAGCAGAAAATAAGTTAGAGTAAAATCCCCTAAATGTACGTTCCAAGTTGGACCATCCTCTAATCTTTGCCCCGTCCGGACCAACCAGCTCGAGAATTTGATTTCTGACTCCTCTGCTCTTTGCTTTATGGTGGAAGAATTTGGTGTTACGATCCCCCTCACGAAGCCACTCCACCCGTGATCTCTGAGCCCACATAGCCTCCTCCCTAGAAAGCACTTCTTCTCTCCGCTGGACTAGATCTTTAAGATCAATCTTCCTCCTTGCAGTCAACGGTTGTTCTTGGATAGCTCCTATTTTCTTATCAATCTCAGCCTTTTGTCTTTGCACATTACCAAAAATGGTTTTGTCCCAAACCTTCAAATGCTCCGCGCAGGCAGTCAATTTTGTAGCTATATTCGCCTCTCGAGTGCAGTCCCAGCTAAGATAAATTTCCTTTTCTATGTCCTTGTGTCTCTCCCACATTTGTTCAAAACGAAAGCGTCGATGTTGTGGTCGAGAGTCTTCAGCCCGCAGTTGAGAAACTAGTGGTGAGTGATCCGAACCCGTTCTCAAATAAGCCTCCACGCAGGTATGTGGGTATAGATTGAGCCACTCAGTTGTAGCAAAGACCCTATCTAATTTGCACTCAATATGATTTGGCTCCTCCTGTCCATTAGTCCACGTGAACCTAAGCCCCGTTTGCCGAACCTCAGTGAAACCACAATAATGAATGACCTCCTGAAAAGCATCCAAACGCCTCTGGGGGATAATGTTGCCTCCTCTCTTTTCCGCCATAGAGATGATCTCATTGAAGTCCCCCCCACAAACCCAAGGTAATGTCAAACGTTCCTTCAGTTGTCGTAAGAGTGACCAAGAACGATGCCTCTCCTCCGTGTTCGGCCATCCATAAAAACCTGTAAATCTCCAACAAAAAGAATCCACGACTTCCACATCTATATGGTGGAGTGAGAAAGAAAGTAAAGAAATATCCATACCTCGATGCCACAGGAGGACGAGTCCGCCACTACGCGCTCTACCCGTTCCCTGACAATCCACAAAAATACCACACTCGAAACCAAGTCTCCATTTAAGATTCTCAGCTTCAGTCTCCTTAAGTTTTGTTTCACATAAAAATAATAAACTGGGATTACATGATCGAACCAGCCTATGCAGCTGGAGAACTGCACGCGGACTCCCCAATCCACGGCAGTTCCACCATATTACCTTCATGGCTCCTGGCGGGGCTGCTTTGCAGCCTCCGCCTGGAATAGGGAAGGACCTGGAGCATCTGAAACAGCAGAAATCCGCTTGCTAACATGATACTCTTCGTCATCCCTGAAAACACCTTTCCTCTTCTCACCACAGATAAAGTCCATCTCCATATCTCCGAGCCCTACATCACCTGTTGTAATTCTTGCCCTTCGCTTCCATCCACGAACATTCTTGCTATCAATAGTTCCATTCCGAACCTGAACAGTTCCCATCTTCCTCGATTCTTCCTCATTTCCATCTTCCACGGCTGGAGGATGGACATCCACCTCACCTCTTGGATTGACCAAGTCCTTTTGCCTAACCAAATCAACAGTCTCCATGTCTTGTCCCGCTACAGTGACCATCCGCCTCTCATCATTATAACAAGGTGTACGGAATTCCTCAACTCTATGTTGACTCGTCAGTTTAAGTGCCTGTTCCTGTACAATAAAAACACGTCTCTGAGGGGGTATATAACGCGAGGGACAAACACAAAAAATAAACGATGTAGGGTTGGATGAAGCCTGGTGGAGGGAATGCGCCTCCCCCCTTTCTGAGGTATTGTGGGCTGAGGCAATGGCTCTTGGGCATCCCACCGGAAGCAGTTCCGATGCCTGGAGCGCAGACTGTAGCTCCGTCACGGCTGCTGACCCATCTTCCACCATGGATTCCGTCCTACTGTCAGGTTCCTGGGTTGGAGTTCTACTCCCTCGAACAAGCTGAGCCCTCATATTAGCATAAGAGAAGCGTTCTAAATCTGGGTTAGGTGATCGCCGCGATACATAGGGTGGAGCCCGAAGCCATTCTCCATATGTCTCCTGTGATGGAACCCTTGAGACATCTTCCTCCTCCAAATCGCACAGTTTCTCAATGTGTCCAAGGCAGCCGCATCGATAGCAAAAGGACATAAGCTTCTCATACTTGAAAGTAACCCTAGCGATCACATCACCTCCAAGCTTGATCATCTTTGACTTTAACAGGGCAACCCTAACATCCAGCTGCACTCGAATTCGAAGGAAATTTCCTTTCAGCTCATCTGATTCATCCATGGCCAGAAAAGACCCCAACACGTTCCCTAGTGCTTTAGCTGTAATCAGGTTATAGCCTCCCATTGGTAGATCATGCACTCGAATCCACACCGGAACATGAAAGAGATCAATAACAGAAGGTTGAACCTCATCAGACACCTCCTGAAGGAGGAGAAAATTCTTATCAAATAACCACGGTTGGTCACCCATAACCCTTTCTAAATCACGTCGATCATTGAAACGGCACATAAATCGATTGCGCCCTATCTCGGAGAATCTCAAACCCTTCCGTGAACGCCAAACTTCCTTCATCACCGTACAGAAAGCCCTTGAGTTGACCGTCTTTTCAGACCAAACCATCCCGACCAACTCCGTAGTCGCATGTGCCTGGGTCAGTCCAGTGAGATCCGCCGATAGGTCCAAAACATCTTGGTCGGTCTGGCCACGGAGCTCTAGGGCCACCGCTCTAGATTCCATGGACCTTATTATCCAAAGTATAGCTCTCTACTGTTGTGAAAAGAGAAACGAAGTTCTAGCAAAGGAGAGAGACAGCGATAACGGCGGGTGAGCGATGAGGAGCGGGCAATGACGGCGGCAAACGGACGGAGGCGGCTGCGACGGTGGAGGTTGGGGAGGATGGAGGGTGGAGAGACAGCAAAAGACGATGACGGCAGGCGAGTGGAGAGGAGTGGGCGGTGATGGCTAGGTGAGCTCACGGCGGATCAAGCGGCAAGGAAGGCGATGATGGCGGGACGAGCACTTAGGAGCGGGCTGTGATGGCTAGGTGATGTAGGACCGGATGCGATGATGGAGGTTGGAGGGGGATGGAGGTTGGAGGGGGATGGAGGATGGAGGTTGGAGCGGCGGAAAGAAAAGCTAAAGCCCTAAGAAGCTCCACTTAGGGAGAGAGTACTCCACTGAGGGAGAGAGTGCTCCACGCGGATTTCCTCTCTAAGCATATTTTGACTATAAGATATGATTACGCCATTTCCAATACTCCATTTAAATTTTTGCACTGATATGTATTTAGATGATATGAAAAAAGTTAACCTACCTCAAATATTAAAGTACGCGGTTAATAAAAATTAGTGAGTATCTTTTTCCTCGATTTCTACTGAAAGAAAATAAACCAGGTGGCTGCTGACATCCGGGTCGGTCGTCCGGGACCAGACGACACCGAACAGAGTAAAACGCAAGATAGAAATATCCCAAAAGATGGAGACGAAAGGTTCACTCCATGGTAGAACTGGAGCCAAGGGTTCAGCGGTCTTAGATTGCTTCTCTCTCCTCCTCTTCCACCTTCTCGCTATCGGTAGTCGAGAGAGAGAGAGAGAGAAGAGAGATGGGAAGCACTCTCATCCCGCACGTGCGCCTCCACTCTATCCGCCCCACCACCCCGGTCCCACTCATCAACAAACCCAAACTCAGAGCGACGCGGCTCGGATTCCGGAGTAACAGGAGAAGGGGTGGTAGGCTCGTCGTCTCCCCCGCCACCATCGACGATGACGTCACCCGCCAAGACTCCGCCCCCAGCACCTCCTCTGCCCTCGAGGACAGGCCTGGTAATCTCCACCTCGTCCAATTTACTTGAAGTTTCCTCCTATATGATAATGGGTTATTAGCTGCGAAGGTAAAATATCGGATTTTTATACTTGGGAAGGTCAAAGGTATAATTTTTTTTTACTTGGGAAGGTCAAAGATGTGATTTTTTTTTGCTTAGGATTGATTATTATTGTGCGCAGGAGGAGAGTTAGACAGGGAAACGAAAGGGGGCGCAATCTATGACTTTTTGTATCCGAGCAAGGACCTGCTCCCGGATGACCAGGAGATGACTATATTCGACCATCTGGAAGAGCTCAGGGAGAGGATCTTCGTCTCGGTTTTGGCGGTTGGTGGTGCCATCATCGGATGCTTTGCCTACTCCAAGGAGCTCATTATGATACTTGAAGCTCCTGTTAAGACGCAAGGCGTCCGGTTCTTGCAACTTGCCCCCGGTGAATTCTTCTTCACCACGTTGAAGGTTAGCAACCCCGTTCCCTTCCTCCCAAGTGCCGCCCTGATGTCTAAGTGTGACCAAGTTAGCACGTGCAGTCAAGTGTTTGCTAGTTAGTGTGCAAAACGATTAGTAGAGGCAAATGCCAAGCACTGCTTTTGTCCTGGTTCGCCTAGTAGGAGCCTTGTAGGAAATAGACACATTGGGTTGGCAACCTTTCTTATTGCTGAAGAGAGGGTTGAGCAGTAGGCAACTTCGGTTGGCAATATCCATTACGTGCTTGGCCAGATGCACAAGAAAAAGTTATCATTTTTTGCTTGATATAGGTCTGTCGTCTCCAAATATGAGGCTGGAAATTTGTTCCTTGAGTGAGTCTTTTGTTGCCTCTGCAGGTATCAGGGTACTGCGGTATCCTTTTGGGAAGTCCCATTATTCTCTATGAGATCATAGCCTTTGTTCTTCCTGGTCTAACGAAGGCAGAGCGAAGGTTCTTGGGGCCAATTGTGTTGGGTTCCTCGGTGTTGTTCTATGCTGGAATCGCCTTCTCATACTTTGTTCTTGCCCCGGCAGCCTTGAATTTCTTTGTTAGTTATGCAGAAGGGGTCGTGGAATCGTTGTGGTCCATTGATCAGTACTTTGAGTTTGTGCTGGTGCTCATGTTCAGCACTGGCTTGTCTTTCCAGGTAATTAGCCTCGTACTTGGACTTGTCACCCACTACTTAGCTGTCAATTGCAATATCTCACATCCTCGAACCATGAATCTACCTCGTAACCTTTAACGAGATGTGCCAATTTGTCTCGTAAACTGCGCTCTGTGATTAGTGGGTCTAATCTGACCCTCATACCCTGCAGGTCCCTGTTATACAGCTTCTGCTCGGACAAGTCGGTATAGTGACGGGAGACCAGATGCTCTCAATATGGAGATATGTTGTTGTGGGTGCTGTTGTCGCTGCCGCCGTGCTCACGCCATCAACAGACCCTCTCACGCAGATGCTTCTCGCGGGGCCACTTCTGGGTCTTTACTTTGGCGGTGCGTGGATGGTCAAGTTTATTGGCCGGTGATCGATCGTCTCATCTCACGGCCTGAATCGCCAAAGGATACTTTTAGTCTTAGTTGAGCGTGCATTCAGGGAGTGATGGCCCCTCTATATGACGCAAGAGGATGTAATATAGTATAACTATCCATATTCAATGTTAATATCAGCTATTACCAAAGAAAAATGATAAGAGGTAAAAAAAAAAGGGAGTAGAACAAAATCTCATACTCCTATTTCTTTTTCAGTTCCCATCTCACATCTTATTACTCTCTTGACGATAATGATGTAATAATGTCTAGATTTCAATTGGTCACCACCTCCTTCCCTTTCCAAATGTAAACCATCAAAGCAAGAAGCCCCCAAGGACAATACTTGCATCCCTGCCAATTAAGGACAATACTGTGTAGTGTAGCAATGAGAGGCACAAATCTTGTTTCCTCCGAGCAGCAATTCCAACAACTTGAGAGACATGCCTCCGGTTTTAGACCATCGGGAAGCTCCCAGAGCAAGCTGGCCAGGGTCACCAACCAGCTCAATGGTGGACGAATCCTTGTTCCGGCACCAACCAAAAGGGATGAGGCGAGGCTGCCTTTGTAATCAATAGAACTTTGGAAGAACCTCTCGGGATAAAACTTTATCTGCTTCTGCCCATAGTTGCGGAGGATCTCTTCCATACATTGACGAGTAGTCTCGTTTTCGAAGGTATCTCTCGTACCCGTTGATCGTGAGACTGACTATCTCGGGATTCTCTTGGGAGTAACAGGCCTTTGATGACTACACTACATCCATGTACTTGAGCTGTTGATGGATATGTGACTCATCAATACCAGATTCGTTTCGAAAAAGCTGCCTCACCTCGGCTTGTACCTTTTCCTTAACTTCTGGGTGCCTTGCGGTTTCTAATATTGTAGTTACTGAATAGAAGGTTTTAGTATCTAAAATATAAAATTTTACAACTTTTCTGACCTCATTTATATGATTTAGTATATTTGACTTGGAGTGCAAATATTTTGTATTTAGGAAAGTGAGGCTTGACACGAAGTCCACGTCTATGGGGACGAGAGTTAATTTGAAGCCTACACCTATGGAGTCGATGCCTAGCACGAAGTCAAGAAAAAAGGCTTTGGCATTTCCACAAGCAAATGGTGGGCACCAAGGCAGCCACACCCATTTTCAGTAAATTGGCCGTAACTTTGAATGCAAGGCTCGGAATGAAATGATTCTTGTGGCTATGGATATATGTGGAAAATATCTCCAACTTCATGTTTCTAAGGCATTGTCCAATTCTTCTTGGGAGAGGGTCAAAATAAAGCTTCAAGTCTCGGTGCCGGTTTCATCATAGAGGGTCGTCGAAGTATAGCAAGTCGGCCATATCTTTTGAATCAAAGGTCAGATTGATATGATTCAAGTTGCTGTGCAAAGTCAAAACGTATATCTACAATTTTGTAATCCATACATCTTCAGATTCGAAGCGTAAAAGAGTTAAAAGTGCATTTGAAGTGCTTGCACCTAGGGCAGGCGCAAAGGTTGTGCCTAGTTGCTTCCTCCAGGTAGGTGCAAGACATGTGCCTAGTCTTTTCCCCTAGGTAGGCGCAAGACTGCGCCTAGTTGCTTCCTCTAGGTAGATGCAAGAATTGTACCTAGTTTCTTCCTCTGGGTAGGTGCAAGGCTACACCTAATTGCTTCCTCCGAGTAGGCGCAAGGTTGCGCCTAGTCTCTTCCTCCAGGTAGGAGCAAGGTTGCGCCTGGTCTCCTCCTCTAGGTAGGCACAAGGTTGTGCAAGGGGTACCTCCTCCCGACAGATGCACATGGTACAAGGGTCTGTCATCCCTCCATGTAGATGCAAGACACCAGACTGGGCACAAGGTCCCCAGAGATGGAGAGGTAAGTGCACGACCTCTACCCATTCCAAGTTGATGCAATGTCAAACTTTCTCCAAGATGAAGCAGCACCAAACTCCTCTGGGTAGGCGCAAGGGTTGCGCCAGGTGTCTCCTCTCCAGGGAGGCGCAAGGGTTGCGCCTAACATCTCCTCTCCGGGGAGGCGAAAGGGCTGCGCCTAGCATTTTCTCTCCGGGGACTCACAAGGCTTGCACCTGGTGTCCTCTCCCTGGGAGGCGCAAAGCGCCTGGTGGCTTCCTCTGGGAAGGCGTGAGGCTTGCGCCTTGAGAGATGATTACAAACGAGCACGAAGTAACCTGGTTGGTGGCGTGTCGATGACCGTTCGAGAAGAGTTCAAAGGGAGTCAGCTCAGCCAGCCCGCCTTGAAGGTGTTCTCGATCCATCTTGGTCTGTTTAGGATGGATATTTGGGCCGGTACGCTGAGTTGTCTGAGGACACGGCTTAGGTTTTCCTATACAAGGCCGAGGCAAAATTTTCCTATATTGAGCCGGGTTCTCCTATATTCGGCAACGACTTAGGTTTTCCTATATTGAGTCGGATCTTCTTATATTAGACACAACTTAAGTCGGGTTTACCTATTTGGAACACGACCTAATTGGAGTTTTCCTACTTTGAATAAGCCAAGGCTAGGTTAAGGTGCTCTATATAAGAAGAGCTTGAGCAAGGAAGATCATGCATCACAAATCATAACAACTAAACCCTGCTTTTCTCTCTTGTATCTTTTTTCCTTTTCCTAGTATAGCTTAGTCACTTTTTTTTCCCTCTAAGTTAGGCCAATTTTGGGATGACCACTCCAAATCTGTCCTTGGTCTTCTTGACCTTCTTGTACCCTTTTCTCTGCCACAAAATAATTATTTATTAATTTTATTAACGTGAGTCTCATATTATTGAAATCTATCATCAATTTCTATCGGGAATAGAGTTCTGTTACGTGTGTATGGTTATTATTTAGATCTCAACTTTTTATTGAAAACTTACAAACGTTTTTGATTGATTCTAGGCATATATCTTAGTCATTGTCTATATTAACAAGTTATAGCTATAGAGATGACTCCAACTACATGGACGATAATCACATAATTTAATGTGTATATAATTAATTATATATATTTATATATCCGAAGTCACAAATCGTTGATTAAATTCTAAACACGCAAAAAATAACACAAAATCAACAGAAATGCTGGACACATTTACCAAAACCAACATCCCACACGATACACAAAACTAGCACACACACATGCAGCTCTGAGAGTCTCATCATTATTAGAAAGTTTTATGCATAGAAAAATATAATTGATCCGCTGCTCGTCTAGAGTTGGGAAATGAGCTTGGCCGTGTTGGGGCGAGGTCCGAAGTTCGCCTCCAATGGCTTGTTCTTGGACATACTGGCCGCACCGGCTTGGTGGGTCATGTCCTCGTCCATATCGATCTGATCCCAGTCAAAGCACTGCATGAGCATTCCCAATGACTCGCACACGATATGGGTTCCCATCCCGGCCCCGGGGCAGATCCTCCTCCCGTGACCAAACGGCACGTACAGGTACCCGTCGAGGTCGCCTTCCACGAACCTCTCGGGTTTGAACTCGTTGGGATCGTCCCATAGCTTTGGGTCCCTGTGCATGGTCCATACGTTGACCAAGAGCATGGTTCCCTTTGGGACGTCGTAGCCTCCGATAGTGCACACCTCGCTTGAGTAGCGAGGTAGCAAGAGCGGGGACGGAGGATACAACCTCATCGTCTCCTTCACAACGGCCTTGAGGTATGGAAGTTTTGAGAAATCGGACTCGTTCACGAGCCGAGTGTCTCCCACGACGCTGTCGATCTCGGCCTGTAGCTTGCGCATCTTCTCTGGGTGCTGCAGGAGGAGGGTCAACGACCACTCTAACGTGGCAGTTGACGTTTCGGTCCCGGCTATAAACATCATCTGCAATTGAATTGAGATCAATCGAGAGTCAGAAACTTAAAAGAGTCAGAAACTTAAAAGAGTCAGAAATTCTAGAAGATACTGGCTATCCACCCTATAGCGAGGAAAGATACTAGTACAATTCACGTTCGCTGGTTGCAGAATATAAATGACGTTGGTTTTCGGCGTAATGCGACTAGTCTCAACACCCAACATATCTTTTTAATTTAAAATTTCCTTTACTCTTGTACATTAATTGATATATATGTTATATCCCGTAGACTCAAAAAGTAATAGACTTTTTTTTAATCATATATACTGTTTAAATGCTAATATTAAGTTTACGCTTCAGAAAAATTAAAATTTATATGGAGAACACAAAATATATGTACACCACAAAATTATTTTGTATATATATATAATTTATCTAAAACTCAGAGAAGAGACGTAATGTTATATTTGACTGAAATATTTTTGTTACAACAAAATTAAACTAATATCTTAAAATATTATTCAAATTCGAAATTGTGTATTTATTCAAGAATATTTGATTGAATTATTGGAAAATATGAAAGATGAATTATTGAATTTAAGGCGATTTTACCGTATTATAAAATACTTACCGTAATGATACCCTTGATAATGTCATCGGTGTAAAACGCGGGGTCAGTCTCCTGCAAGTTGAGCAAGGTATCAACCACCGCGCTCGGCTGCTGGCCACTCGGTCGTTTCTCGCTATACGCCGACCTCCTGGCCCTAACTTGGATGAGCAACTTGTTCAGGAACACCTCCCTTTTCTGGCCCAACCGGATTATGCTCTTCTCGATTCCCTTGTACCCGATCATCCTCAGCGCCGGGATGAAGTCGCACGGCGTCATCGACACGATAGGGAAGAAGAGGTCCTTGAACTGTTGCATCAGCCGCTTCTCCTCCTCCGTGTCCTCGTCGGAGACCGCCACGTGCCTTTTTCCTGCTGCCACCCTCATGATCACGCTGGACGTCAGCAGGGAGAACATGTACTTCATGTCCAGCTTTGGCCTGTTCCCGCCTGCGGAGCACTTCAGCAGCCGGCCGACGAAGTGGCGAGCCTCCTCTTCCCGGATGAAGGCGGACCTCTGGAGGGCCTTCTGGGAGAAGATCTCGGAGAAGGTGAGGCGGCGGAGGCTCTTCCAGATGGGGCCGTGGGGGGCAAAGACGATGAACGTGTAGTTGTAGGTCAGGTGGTCGCCGGAGACGGTCTTGGGCCGGTCGGCGAAGATGACGTCGTTCTTTGTGAAGCACTCCTCAAAGGCCTCCGGGGAGGAGATGACGAGGACCGGGACCTTGCCCATCCAGAAGAGAAGGATCGGGCCGAGGCGCTTCGAGACCGTCTCGAAGTACATGTAGAGTGGGCCGGGCTTGACGAGGTGGAGGTGGCCCACGATGGGTAGGGCCCGTGGGCCCGGTGGGTAGTTATGCTTCTTACGCAAGAAAAGCTTGTAGGCGATGAAAATGGAGAGGAGAAGGGTTAGGGCTAGGTTTAAGTAGAAACCCTCCATTTTGGGAAAAGCAAAGGGAAGAGAGCGCGTAGTAGCTTAGTGATCTTCTCTTTCCGGGTGAAGCACAAGTGATGTTTTGGTGTTGTTACGATTGGAGAATGCCATTATGCCCGTAGGCTTTATATAGATTTATAAGCCCTATTGTATTCACCCACCACCACTTGTCTTCTTTCTCAATAAAAGTAAATGTTAATATTATTTGTTAGTTAGAAGTAGGGGTGAGCATGTTGCCCGGACCGAACCGGAAAAAACTGGACCGGACTGGAACCGAATTTGCTGGGAAAATGCAAACCGGACCAGACCGAATTCCAATCAATCCGGTCCGGAACTGGGACCGGACCACTGATTCGGTTTAAACCGGACCAAACCGGAAAAAACCGGATCTGGAAATTGGCAGCGGACCAGCAGCTGCCTTCGAAGTTCGATCATAACAACATCAGGAGGCATTTGCTTCAAAATGACGATGGCAACTCCAGCAACAATAATCACTAGCCATTCTCCAACTTTTTTTCAACATGATCAAGCAACAAAACTTCAAAATTTACTTCACTTCCAATTCATATCAAGTAACCAACTTAGCGAAATAGCAGCCTTGGAAGAACAAGGCTAAAGCCTCAACTCGATAAACAACCAAATAAGGGTACCCAATTAATCCAATCACCCAAAATTTTCACATAATTGGTTCACAAGGGCAAAAGGGTAGATTGTGCACACCTGAGCAATTCAAAGAATTTGGGGGATTATCTCATACCCCAAGTTTGACAGGCTGTGGTGGTTGACCGTCGGGCCGTCGGGGGTGGCTGAGCGTCGGGCAGTCGGCGGTTGGACAGGCTGTGGTGGCGGGCCGTCGGCGCCTTGGCGGTGAACTCTGAGTGTGAGGTGCGTCCTTTTTTTTTCTGTCTGAGTTTTGGTTTATTTGGTTTGGACTTTGGTTACGGGGAGAGAGAAAGTGAAAGTATTATAATTAATATGTTGGTAAATTTTCGGTCCGGTCCCGGTTGTTTCCAGTTCTGTGCAAAAAAACCCGGACCGGACCAGAAACTGGATTTTGTATATATCCGGGATCGGACTGGACCGTTTTGGAATATGGTTCGGTTTGGTCCGATTTTTTTTGGTCCGGATTGGTCTGGTTTGACGGTTTACGGTTTGTTTGCTCACCCCTAGTTAGAAGGCAACTTGACATCGACAACCACATAGCTCGTGTGATGAAGAATGAATTAAATCACGTGATGATGTTAATGTCAAGATATGATCATTCCTACGGTAACTTTTTTCAATGGGTTTTATCGTGATGGAATTTTTACAAGACTGGTGGTCATAACCTCACATGAATTTGCAAGTGGGCGTGTCGTGATATTTTTTTTTGAAAAGTAAAATTTTATATCATGACACTTGTTATGGCTTGAACCCTGGATCTCTTTAAAATTTATATCGCATTGTGCCTATATGAATTAGGTGGTTCTATTTGTAGTCTTGTCAAAGTCAAACATGAATTAGGTGGTATAGCGAGTGTTAACATAGATTAAACTTTATAACTCTGGATATTAGATAATGAAATAACCTTGTTGAAATTTAGCAGAGAGAACAAGGTTAAGTGAAATGTCTAGCCCAACTAGTAAAAAATAGTTGAGGTGAAAGAAAATATCGGTAAAAGATGTCCAGCTGTTTTTTCTAAAAGCAGCGTCTGAATTTTTTAAAGGTTAAGGTTCTATTTTTAGAGAAGTAATTTTTGCCCAAATTGTAATAGTCAAGAATTAAATTCTAAACTTACGTTAATTTATATACGTGTTAATTTATATACGTGTTATGTCATTCAAGTAAGCACGAATTTTGAAGGTAAAACACTCCATTCGCATGTTCCTTGGCCATGTCCGCGAGACAACGGTGCGGAGCTGAGCTGATGAGCTGGCGCATGTTTCCTATGATGGGGAGGCTCCATGGCCCTGGAGGTAATTTCCTGTTGGAACTCATCTTTTTGCTGTAACTTCGTATGGACATAACGAAGAAGAAGAAGGTGAAGAAAGCTATGATTTTGGCAATGGAGGAATTGGACGAGACATGCTCATGGATATCCATCATAGCTTGGGACTGCAAAATAAAATAGCCTTCCTTGTCTCTATTTTATTTGTCAGACAAATTAGAAAAGTATTATTTTTTAATATCCCATATTCCGATTTCTGACTTATATTATTCCGCGCGGACCATGCGACTACTAAAAGATTAGATCCTCCTTCTAAAAAAATATAGATTCCCGTGGATTAATGATGCCCGACTTCTACCTTATTTTATTCCACGCGAATCATGCTAATATCTATTTGGGGATAAAGAACAGGTATCAAAGAGTGAAAAGTGCGAACTTATTTTTTCAAAATTATTTGGTATTGAAAGAAATACTAAGTGAATAAATTCAGATTTGAATATGTTGAGAATACTACATTAGTGCAAGATTGGCGGACATATTTTTTTTAATAATTAAATATGCTTTATTAAAAAGAAAGAAGAAAAATTACACCAAAAATAAAAAACGAAAAGAACCTAATGATATCTACAATGAGCTACCAAAACTTACGAAGATCTACCCGAACCTCTATCCGTGAAAATCCCTACCCGTGAGTACCCTTCCCCACTCCCACCGTACAAAAGTATAGAGGTTGCAGCTGAATATCTCACTAAAAATCCAAAAATTGTAAAATTTAATGAGAAAAATCCACAGTTGGAAAAAGAGAGTCACGTTTACATTGCAAATACAAGTCATCCACCCGGTAAATATAATAGCGAACAAGTTCGCTATTTACAAATGATCCTAACATAATAACCCAAGCCTATAACTACCCAAAATATGAACACAAGTCAACGACGAAAACAAATCAATCAGGTTATCGCAAGTTCGCAACGACGTCAGGAAAGAAATAAGTTGCTGCGTTTTTTGAAATAAGATAGAATGCACCAATCGATCCTTGTCCACTTGTGCCCCTTCAAAAATTACTCTAGTCCTGAGCAACCACAAGTCCCACATTGCCATATTTATTAGTGTAAAAAATTTACTTACTCATTGTATTAAGATTTTGAGTTAGATATGTAAATTTTAACAAAGTAAAAAATGAAAAAAATTTCAATATGAGTGTAATAAAATCGTAACAAAATTTTCTCGGATAAATCTTAATGTTACTATATTGCTATTGTTCAAACTAAAATTAATTTAATCTATTTTCTCATTACGTGTTATTTGTCTCCTTAACACGCAATACTAAAGTATATTTAGTTCCGAAGTAAATATTAACATTATTTAACCGATATGTCAAATCTGATATCGCTACCAAATAATTGAAAATAACGCATTGAATGATATTTTAATAATTGCAACTTGATCGATTCTTCAATTGGAAGGTATTCTTTTGAGATTTCTTTTAAATAATTGAATGATACTATGTGGGTTGTACTAAGTAATTAGCTTAAAATTTACGTTGTGACATTATATATAGCAACATCAATCTCAATAAAGAGTCTTTCTCTATCGAGGTATTTTTTTTCTTACAACTATTTTTTTCTTTGAGTTTTGTCGTTTTAAACGAGACCGACGATCGTAATTTCGCAAGAATAAATTTCACACTGAATAACTTGTAAGTATTACTATTAATAAACATTGCTTATTAAAAAATTGAATGATACTCTGTACTCAAGGCACCAAACAGATCAATTTCAAAAAAAAAAATTGCAACAGTACTTTATACATCAAGGACAAAATCTAGTAATCTAACAAAATGAACTGATGGTTATTTCGAGTTAAACAAATAAATTAGGATATCGCATTTCAATGAATATCCGGATCAAAATTTACACAGACAGCGAACCAAACATTAAATAGTCAAAGCACATGAGCTGATGTCGCTTCCAAGTAATTGAAAATAAGACATTGAATGATATTTCAATACTTGCAACTTGATCGAATCTTCAATTAGAAGGTATTCTTTTGAGATTTCTTTTAAATAATTGAATGATACCATGTGGGTTGTAATATGTAATTAGCTTGAAAATTACGTTGTGAAATTATATATAGCGAGATCAATATCAATATAGAATCTTTCTCTATCAATGTATCCTTTTTTTACTGCGATTTTTTCTTTGAGTTTTGTCGTTTTAAACGAGATTGGCGGTCGTAACTTCGCAACAATAAATTTCACACTAAATAACTTATAAATATTACTATTAATAAACACTGCTTATAAAAAAATTGAATGATACTCTGTACTCAAGCCACCGAACAGATAGGGATGGCAGAAATACCCATACCCTGAGGGTCGGACCCTACCCTTACCCTACGGGTCTAGGGTATATTGACTTTGACTGGGTCTAGGGTAGGGTATGGGTATGAGTCCATGTTTAGAGGTAGGGTCTAGGGTAGGGTATGAATCCATAGCTAGACTCTGTGGGTCGGACCCTACCCTTACATTTTTACCCTATTTTAGACTCTACCTAATTAGACTCTAGTTAGATCCTTGTTAGACCGTATTGATAATATATATAATATACTTTACGGTTAACTTTAACATATTTATTATGTTATTCCGCAACTAGCTTAGAAGATGTCGTGAATGATGGATCACTAGAAGCTGACATGCTATATTTTTCTTTTGTTGAATTATTTATGTACTTCAAACTCTAAAAAAAACCTTTGACTATTGAAATTAAATTGCAAAATTTGATGTTTCATCAATTTTCTATTGAATGTTGATGTGTAACGTAGTAGATGTCTTGAATTTATTTAAATTTTATATAAAAATTAAGTTTTGATTAAAAATTATCAAAATGCAGAACGTTAAAGGGTCGGACCCTGCAGACCCTGTAGACCCTGGGTCTCCAGGAGGGTAGGGTATGAATCTAACAAAAAAAAATTTGTAGGGTCGAGGGTAGGGTATGGGTCCATCCAAAAAAACTAAGGTATGAGTAGTGTCCTATCAATACCCTACCCTACCCTACCCATTGCCATCCCTACGCCTACGAACAGATCAATTTCTCAACAACAACAAAAATTAACGGTACTTTATACATCAAGGACAAATCTAGTAACCCCTTAAAAAAAGGACAAAATCTAGTAATCTGACAAAATGAACCGATGGTTATTTCGAGTTAAACAAATAAATTATGAGATCGCATTTCAATGAATATCCGGATCAAAATCTACACAGACGGCGAACCAGACATTAAATAGTCAAAGCACATGAGCACGTGATCGAACATATATAATATAAGCACTCCTTTAAGATTCCTTCTCAATAATTGAGTCGCGTATACTTTCATTTTAGTTTCATGCTACTCAAACATTTTATTAAAGGGAAAAGTCCTAAAAAGTACCATGTTGTTTCAAACTTTCATAATTAAGACCATGTGGTTTCAAATTGGGAATTTAGTATCCTGTAGTTTACAAACTTTTTCTCGGGCAGGTCCCGGGTAGCTGCCCTGCCAAATGTGCTCGAAACCAACCATTTTTGTGCCCACGTGGTTGACACATGGCAAGTGATTGGATAAAGTCGACGATTACGTGTCGTTTGATAAATTACTATTTTAGTCCCAAATTTGTTTATAATTTTTTAAAAACCCATTATTTAAATTCTATAAAAAAAACCCATTTTTTCACCACAACGAAGACAATGAGTTAACTGGGGACCATTCATCAACACAGCTTGCCTCACCATGAACATCAAATAGAAAATTTCTAATCTAACATACAAAGACAACAGCGAAATTCTCATCCGCCGTCTTTGCTATCACAACCCCTCGAACCGTACCGCCCCCAAGATCTCCACCCCTGCCTCTGCTCCAGCCTCCTTCACCACTTCGTCATCCACTTCGGCTTCCACCTTTAAAACCCCAATCACCGCGGTTGTCCCTTGGCAGCATCTTGCACAGTCGGATCTGGTTGGTGCTTGAGTAGTGAGCGGGGGGAGAAGGTGGAGAAGAAAGATAACTGCAGATCTGGTTGGTGCTTGAGCGAAGAAGAAGAAGGATACTGTTGGCCACCGTTGTAGAGGTCACCGCCGTCGTCAAGATCATGTGAAGAAGAAGGGTACACCGGAGATGGAGGAGACGTGGCTGGTGGCTAGTCGCTGGTCGTTCACCAGAAATTATGGTTTTTTTTTGTTAGAGAGCTAGGGATTTATGGTTTTGATGGTGGAAATTTTAGAGGAGGAGAGAAGGCCAAGAAGGTGCGATTTATGGTTTTGACGGTGGAAATCAACTAGAAAATTTCTCAAAAAAAATCAACGGGAAGAAGTGCGGCTACGTTCTCAAGGCCGTGGAGCCCATCACCACCGTTCTTCCGGTTGATTGGGTTTGACATCTTCAGTTGAAGAAGGAAATGGGCTTTTGATTTTGGTTCCAGGAGGATTTTTTGGGTTTTTCTGGAAAAATATAAAAATTAGGGATTATTTTGGTAATTTATCGTATTACACGTCATCATCAACTAAACCCACTCGTCGCCACGTGTCCGCCATGTCGGATAAAAATGACAGTGTTTCAAGCCCATTTGGCCAAGCAACTACCCTGGACCTGCCCGGGGAAAAATGTGTAAACCACGTGGTACTAGATTCCCAATTTGAAACCACATGGTCTTAATTCTGAAAGTCTAATACCACAGGGTATTAAATAGGACTTTTTCCTTTATTAAACGATTAATCTAAAGACCGGGTAGTGAAGTGCACTTTTACTCGTCATTCGCGAGCTGAAGACCGGGTAGTGAAGTGCTCTTTTACTCGATTTTCTCTGAAAGTCGTGGATTATATTATGTAAATAGTTTGGAGAATTACGGCGATAAGTTAAATCTAGCAATATCAACATTAAGATATAGTATTTTCTTTTTTTCTACTGCAATTTTATCACTAAATTTTATTGCGGTAAGTTTTTAACGACGTCGACGTGATAAAACCGATAGAAACTAGTTTCTATCCTTAGGAGTCGAGGTGGGCACCATTGTACATATTCTACACATGGTACTTTAATAAAATTTAATTATCAAAAAAAAATTCCTTCTCAATAATTGAGTGGGGTACACTATTTCATGTTATTCAAACATTTTATCAAACAGGTTAATCTACATTTTGAGTTAGATAAAATCTCAAATAGTTATAAATTTTTTCTACCAATTTTTTAACACCATTGCATTCCCGGTTGTTAAGAATTCAGCAACAAGAGAACAAAATGCGCAAAGAACATGAATGCAAGAGATTACGTGGTTCGGCCTAGTGCTTACGTCCACGGTGAGAAAGAAGAACTTTTATTGATAGATCCGAGTCACAAAGCTATAACTAACCATAGGGTAACACGTCTTTATATAATAGACAAACTCTTGGTGTACAAGAAACCTATCTAGATCGAATTATGAGTCCAAAACAAGAGTCCGATCAAAATAGGAAAAGCTGTCTGCAGAACCTGGCGGCCGCTAGTTGGTTGACGCCCGCCAACACCACAACACCGTAAATTCTGTTGGACACCATTGGCGTCCGCCATATGCTTGGCGATCGCCAGCATCTACTTGGGTTTTCGCCAACTCCCAACAATCTCCACCTTTGGCGAAAAGTCATCCCATGAAGCTCTACCCGAACTACAACAAACTCTACTTTGATGAGACACCGCCCTATGAAGAACTATAAGATCTTGCAAAATAAATCGACTATACCTGCTCCACCTCGCACCATAGATAACCACCATCAATAAGACCATCTCCACTTTCTCATCACTCTTTTGTTCAATCACTTGGAGCCAGCCCCTAAGCTCGAGCTTTCGAGCCTGCTTGGCCTATTTTCTCCAATCTCCATCGATCCCCAACTAGCAAGTCCACCTGCCGAAGCAACTTTGTGACCAGTAGACGCGCCCTCTATTTTTGGTCACCCACATGCTCCGCAACTTCGAACTGCTTCTCCACTGGACCTTCTTACCTCAAACTAATGCTACTTGCCATAGCATACAACGGGCAACCTTTTGTTCCACCAAGTAGAACTATCGACATACCACGAACTCTACCATTCGACCTTGAGTGAGATACCTAATTCGCCCATGGTGCTACCAATGGCTTCGCATTCCCCATACAAAACCTACCCAACACTTTTGACGTGCACATGCCTTTAGACAACCATAGCGGAAACTTGCTAACTTTATCTCTACGAATCCCAACTCTACTCAAACCATTCATGTCAAACTTTTACTCCATCACACAAGAGCTTTTCTCCCCTCCATCGGAACCCAACGAGGTGACTCTACTTACAACCGTGTTCCCCACTAACCTGTAGGTGTTCCTAGCATTCCTTTCACCCTTCATCACCACCACAGCATCCTTCTCCACCTCCATTAACCTGCCTACAATATTATAGTTGTACCCACTATAATCCAAGGCTCCTAACGAGATCAAATTCCTCTCCAACTTTGGAACATGCCTAACCCTACACAATTTTCTCTCAACACCATCCCACATCTTGATTCGGATATCATATATGTCAGTAATTGTACAAGTAGAACCATCACCCATAGTCACCATACCTGAATTAATGAACTTTAGGTGTCAAACCATCCTTTCTTGGACGTCATATGAAAGGAATAAGCGATATCCAAAATCCAAGAATCAGAATGCTTTGGACTTGACAAAACAGAAAGAAGATCACCATCTGACCCGTCCGAAAATGAGGCCACATTCACGGAACCCGATCCTTTTCCTTTGCAATCCCGAGTTCTTCTCGGATAATCCTTCTTCACGTGCCCTTTTTCTCCGCACTCAAAGCAATTTTCTTTGAACCTCCTTGACCTCGACCTGGATCCTTTTCCATCTTCACTATGACCACTATGGCTACCCCTCACAACCAACCCTTCCATTTATTCATTGCCAGTTTTTCTCCTTTGATGAAACCCTAGCAGAACACTTGTGATAACTTCCAACACTAGGGATTCATTCCCCCAAGTTAGGGTTGTAACCAAATTCTCGTAGGAGCCTGGTAAGGAATTCAGGAGCAATAATGCCTTGTCTTCTTCCTCGAACTTCACATCAACTTTTCTCAAGTCGCTCACAAGTTGACTGAAAATATTAATGTGTTGGCTCAAATACGAGCCCTCCTCCATCTTGAGCCCATACAATCTTTGCTTAAAATAAAGCTTATTTGACAAAGACTTAGACATATACCTTGCCTCCAATTTCTTTCATACCTCAGCTGGTGACTCCTCATCCATGACGTGATACATCACATCATCCGCCAAGCACAAGTGAATTATCGTCACCGCCTTAGCATCCATGTCCTTCCACTCTTGGTCCTCCATCTTCTCAAGCTTCTTCTTCGAGAGTGTGATGACTATCCCTCGTTACACGAGGAGATCCTTAACACGCCTTTGCCATAACCCAAAATTCGAAGAACCATCGAACTTCACAAGAGCAAACTTCGCTCCGTCCGTCATCCTCTAACCCAAGCTCTGATACCACTTGTTAAGAATTCAGCAATAAGAGAACAAAACGCGCAAAGAACACGAACGCAAGAGATTACGTGGTTCGGCCTATTGCCTACGTCTATAGTGAGAAAGGAGAACTTTTATTAATGGATCTGAGTCACAAAGCTATAACTAACCATAGGGTAACACGTCTTTATATAATAGACGAACCTTTGGTGTACAAGAAACCTATCTAGGTCGAATTAGGAGTCCGAAACAAGAGTTCGATCAAAACAGAAAAAGCTGCATGCAGGACCTGGCGGCCGTCAGTTGGTAGGCGCCCGCCAACACCATTACACCGTAAATTCTGTTGGACACCATTGGCGTCTGCCATATGCTTGGCGATCGCCAGCATCTACTTGGCTTTTCGCCAACTCCCAACACTGGTCAACTCTAAAAATATCAGAAACGTGCACTCTACTGTTCTGTGGTATCGCCGATTTCGCTTTCAGGACCACCGATTTGAAAAATATCAAACAGATCCAACTTTTTTGAATTTTTATTACATAACGGACATGGAGGGCTACTTGGACATTTGTATTGCCATTTGGCTTGAAACGACATCGTTTCGCATCTAACATGGCGAGTCAGCTGGGTAAATCGTGTATGATGTGTTAAACTGATTAATTATTAAATCAGTCCCAATTATTCTTTATATAATTTCAATATTCTCTCATTGAAATTATTGAAAAAGTCCGTAATCTTGTTCTCTCACACTCGCGACCTTTCCTGCTCCCACTCTCCATCTCCCCCCTCTCGCGTTACTCACCCCTCTCCCGACTCCCCGGGTCGCAGACACTCTCCATCTCCTCCCTCTCGCTTTCCCATAGTAAGTGATGATCTTAGTTGCAATTGTAATTGGCCTTTCGGCTAACAATACGCCATTAGCCCTTAAAACCTCCTCCGCGGCTTCCCTCGAAGATACAACGACATTGGGCGAGACATGCTGATGCTGAAAACACTTCGGACTTGGAATCTGGGATTGCAAAATAGCCTTTTCTCTATTTTATTTGACAGACAAATTAGATTCAAGTTTTTTTTAATGTGTCGTATTCACGGTCGATTATAATTTAATCTTTTTTAGCAGATTTTATTTAGCCAGTTCTCTCAATTAGATTAATGACTCCGACTTCTGACTTATATCATTCCACAAGGATCATGCCACATCTAAAAAATTAGATTCCCGTAGATTAATGATGCATAACTTCTGCCTTATTTTTTTATTACAAAATTTATGCGAATTGACCTAAATTTTGGGACTCTAGACGATATTAGGCTTTGTTCTTTTCCCAACAATTTTTTTCTATTTATGCAAGAGATGAGAGTCGACCTACTGAACTTTAAAAAATGAGATAAAATCTGGTACTATCCTACCATATCTTACCATCTTGATAACTTATGTCTTATTTTATTCCACGCCGATCATGCGAATATCTATTTGGGGATGAAAAACATGTATGACTCATCAAAGAGTGAAAAGTCAAATTTATTTTTTCCCAAATTATTTGGTATTATAAAATATATTATGTCAAAAAGTCTATATTTAAATTGAAAAAGTTCAGCAAAACTTTCTCGAATAAATATTTAATATTGCTATATTGCTAGGATTCGTAATTGAAATTTACTAACCTACCCAAAGACAATATACTAAAGTTAATTTAATGTATTTTGTCATTATGTGCTATTTGTCTCCTTAACACGCAATACTGAAGTATATTTAGTTCCCGGAGTATTTCATGCGAGAATCATATAGACATTAATTCGAAATACGATAAGTATTGATATTATTCAACTGACATGTCGCTACAGAATAGAAATTTTTTTATTTTTTAGGAGAAATAATCAAACAATATGAACTAGTTATGTCAAATTGGTTGTTACAACTTGCACCTTTTCAAAGCGCATTTGGCGATTTCACGTTCAGTGTTCACGTGTAAAAATATTTTATACATTAATGACTAGATTGAGTAAGACAAAAAAACTGATAGCTATTTATAGTTTAAAAAATAAATTATAAGATCCCATTTCAAGGAAAATGCGGATCAAAGTCTTCAAACACTAAATAGTTAACAAAGAACATTATAACAAATTTGAGTACTTACGAAAGACAATAGTGTTGAATATTTATTGAGTGAGATTTTCTACCTTTGAAAGATCTCGCCCTATTCGAATCTGAATTAATCTACCCAGTAGATTTAAATACGAGACAGTGTAAACCAAAAAGACAAAAAGGACATTCTAAATAAGGGATGCACATTCTAATGGCATCTCAGCTGAGATGCAGTGGTGAACTTCCCCATTGCAAGAGCAAGTATTTCCTTAATTTTCTTGTCCATGGCATCTCAGCTGCCTTCAACTTGCGAGACCCAATCTCGTCCCCTTTACAACTTCCCTCCAGATATATGGCGAGATCGTATCGCTTCCATCACATTCGATCAAGATGTGAGCTCCTACGTTAAATCTGCATCCTTTTCATTTTTGTAAAGGTTAATTTTTACACCAAGTATTATACCTTCTCCGAGTTTGAACTCCGAACCTCTGTCAAATTATCTTACACTTTGTACCGCTAGTTCTACCTTTGGTTGCATCCTTTTTACTTTCTTCTTTTATCCTCCTATATTACTTCTTCTGATCGCTTTGTGTGTTATATACTGCAAAATTGTAGAAACTTGAATGGTATGATAGAGAGGTAGAGGTCTTGAAGAGCAAGGTGGAGGCTATGTTGAAGAATACTTCCGGTGACGCGGTGGAGAGAATTAAGCTGATTGATTTACTCTGCCGTCTCGGCTTGTCGTACCATTTTCAAGCTGAAATCGACAGACAATTGCATCATCTTTTTAGGTCGCAGTTTGATCTTATAGGCGATAGAGATCATGACATATACACCATAACAATTATCTTTCGAGTTTTCAGACAACATGGAATCAAAATATCTTGCGGTAAGTGAATTATTCATCATATTGAAGTAGATCAATCTAACTTAAAAGAAAAATTAAAGTACATGTTATCTAGTTGTATTTTTTTTTTTGAAAAAGTATATAAGTACAAGAGTACACGCATGTAATCATGGCATAACACCTAGTAATGTGCTACCCACACCCCAAGTGAAATCCGAACCAAGAAAAGTACTACCCGTATCCCATTTCAATAGGCACATGTTGCAGCCACACACCTGAGTAAGAATTATAAACCTATGAACCTATTATTTTTTATAGATAAATTTTTACACTAATAATTACACATGTCACGTATTGAATTATGAATTTCCATCAAATCCTCTCATATTATTAGGTCAAATACTCTTTGAAAAAAAATCGATTCACTAATGCCTTATCGGATATTGTGACACAGACGTCTTTAACAAGTTCAAAGATGCCGAGACTGGAAAGTTCAAAGATTATCTGATCGATTATACCTTAGGCTTGCTCAGCTTATTTGAAGCTGCCCATCTTTCTACGCACGAGGAAGATATTCTAGACGAAGCTCTAGCCTTCACAATGGCGCACTTGGAGCTGTTGGCTCGTATCTCGGAACCCAACTTGGCCAAATTTATGGCGAGCTCGTTAAAGATTCCATTGCACAGGAGACCTCCCAGTCTCAAAGCTAGAGAATTCATCTCTTTCTACGAGGAAGGTACCTACTGCCAGCCTCGAAATGATACCTTGCTCAGATTCGCCAAGTTGGATTTCAACCGGGTCCAGTTGTTCCACCAACAGGAGTTGAAGAAGCTCTTCAAGTACGTTATTTAATCCGTCCTTTTTTGTGTTAAATTACTACTGATTACGGATCACGTCTAGATCAAAGTATTATTTGAACCCTAACATAGTAACATGCACACTTTTTGACGTTTGACCCGTGCATTAATTAGTTGCCTTAAAACTGGTACCAAGAGTAGATACAAATAAAGAAAAATGTGTTAAATAGTTGTTGAAATATTTTTGGCATCTTTTAAAGGTATTATTTGGGCTAAAAAGTATTTGATCTAATGACATAACGCATAACATGAATTGACAGAGATCCATAATTTCAATTATAGTTAGGTGTAAAACATTACTTTTACTAAAAAAGTTTTACACGGACTGAAACTGGATTAATTCGCACATTGGTATTTGAATATCAAGTGGTCTATACAAAAAAAAAACTGTCAAACATTTAAAATCATAAGGGATTTATATTAGTTCGAATTAAGTCCTTAAAAATGTAACATAATTTAAGTCTTACTCAACTCGAACATGAAATAGTCAGTCCAGTAAGTTATCGAATAGCATGTGATTTGATAGGTACCACGGTAGCCAGCATGGTATACCACCAAATGCCATCTTTTGCATTTCCCAAATTGTCTCTCCCTATTCGCCAATATTACAAAAGCATAAACACGCGCGGGCCCAACAATTCTATTTTTTTATTGTCTGATTCTTGCTATCAAGAACCCAGCGCACTAATGTAATTGATGAGAATTTGTATTACTAGCTTGTTTTTGCATTGGCTGAGTAGGATTACATTTATACACATCATGTGCAACGGCTACATAATCTAAGAATGGAAATCAGAAGCTATACAAGGTAATTACATATTTGCATACAGCTGGCTGAGAGCCCATATTCGAGCTAATCAAATTCCGTGATTTCAGCTTCCAACGGTTAGTGGCAGCTGTCTTTGAACGCACAATACAACTAGGAACAGGATCAAATCAACTCTTGCCATAAACGCCTTTGTCTGGTGAGAGAAATCGGGCTGCAGAATTATGCAGCAATCAGCTGCAAAATTCTGCAGCAACTTCTGCAAAAATCTGCAGCAGCAGATTTTGCTTCTGCACTTCAAATCTTCGATCTCACCAACACTCCCCCTCAAGTTAGGGGTGAGTAAATGTTAGTCATCCCTAACTTGTCAAGAATGAAATTAAATCGAGCTGGTTGCAGAGCTTTCGTGAAGAGATCAGCAAGCTGAAGTTTGCTGATCACATGAGGAGTGCGGATGAGCTTCTGCTGAATCTTTTCCCTAATGAAGTGGCAGTCCACCTCTATGTGTTTGGTCCGTTCATGGAAGACAGGGTTGGCGGCTATGTGAATGGCTGCCTGGTTATCGCAGAACAGTTCCATGCTCCCCGAAGTGAGGAAGCCAAGATCATGGAGGAGATACTTGACCCAGATCAACTCGCTTGTTGTCATTGCCATGGCCCTGTATTCAGCTTCGGCACTCGAACGTGCAACCACATTCTGTTTCTTGCTTCTCCAAAGCACCAAATTTCCTCCTACAAACACACAAAATCCACTTGTTGATCTTCTATCATCAATAGAACCTGCCCAATCAGCATCAGTATATCCTTGTATGTTTAAATGTCCATTTGGTCTGATTAGGATGCCCTTGCCAGGTGTAGCTTTCAAGTATTGTAAGATTCTATCAGTGAGTGCAATGTGACTTGTCCTAGGATTGTGCATGGCTTGACTTACTAAGCTAACTGCATAGGTGACATCAGGCCTGGTTATAGTTAAATAAATGAGTTTGCCAGCCAATCTTTGAAACTGCTCAACATCTACAAGTTGATCACCCTCATGAATGGAAAATTTTGAACCATAATCAACTGGACAAGTCACGGGTTTGGCATTAAGCTTCTTGGTTTCTTTAAGCAAGTCTAAAACATACTTACGCTGTGATAAAAACACACCCTTATCCGAATAAGCAATTTCAATGCCAAGAAAGAATTTCAACTTCCCTAGATCTTTGATATCAAATTTTGTCTTTAAAGCATGCTTTAGTGAGTTGATGGCATCAATATTGCTCCCAGTAATAATCAAATCATCCACGTAAATGCACACAACAACTTTACCTTGATGGTTGTCTCTGATGAATAGAGTATAGTCTGCACAACTTTTCAGAAAGCCAAAGTTTAACAGTTCCTTACATAATCTGTGATACCAAGCTCTAGGTGACTGTTTTAAACCATAAATTGGCTTTTTTAGTTTGCATACAAGGCCTGATTTCTCTAATGCATGACCTGCAGGTATTTTCATGTATATTTCTTCTTCTAAACTTCCTTGTAAGAATGCATTTTTCACATCCATTTGGTGCATGGGCCAATTCTTATTCACAGCAACACTTATTAGTATTCGAATGGTATTCATCTTAGCTACTGGTGCAAATGTTTCATGATAATCTATACCTAGAATCTGAGTGAATCCTTTAGCCACTAATCTAGCTTTATATCTTTCTATTGTGCCATCACTATTATACTTGGTTCTAAATATCCATTTACATCCTACAGCCTTTTTATTGGGAGGTAATTTGGCTAGGCTCCATGTTTGGTTTCTATCAAGTGCATCAAGTTCCTCTTCCATTGCTTTCCTCCAAACTTTTAACTTAATAGCATCTTCAAACCTAGTTGGATCATCATTCTTGTCAATCTTACTTAGGTACTTCAAGTGTTTAGAGGAAACACCATGATAAGAGATGAACTTGTTAATAGGGTATAGTTGAGATGCATATACCTGGAATTCCTTCAGCTTTACAGAGGGTTTGAGTGTTCTTACTGACTTTCGTAGAGTGATTTTGTTCTCTGGTACTTCACTTGGTGGATCACTGCATTCTTGTACTTCTTCTGAGCAAGCTGTATGTTCTTGGATGGAATGCTCTTCAGGGTAAATCTGCTGCTGTATCTCAATTTCTTCTGTGTGTATTGTAGGTGTAGAGTCACAACAACTTCCCTGTTCATTATCAAGTAATTGAGCATTAGTATGTGCATCATTCCTAGTTGGTGCATTACCTCGTAGACTGGATGTAGCAGTCTGAATTCTCTGCACTTGTCTGATAGGAAGCTGCAGATTTGTTGGTTGATCTCTGGTGCCGACTTGATCATTCTCTGTCAGCTGCTCCCCCTGAAATTCGTTCTCCTTTCTCACAGTAGAATCATTAGTGTAGTACGAAATATTTTCCAAGAAGTGAACATCTCTAGACACAAATCTTTGCTTGGTTCTAGGATTAAAACACTTATAACCTTTTGTTACTGAAGAATATCCTAGAAACATGCATCTTTCTGATCTTGGATCCAATTTATCCCTCTTTTGGGAAGGTATGTGCACATAGCATACACAACCAAAGACTCTTAGGTGAGTTATGACAATTTGCTTCTTTAGGAGAAGTTCCAAGGGAGGTTTAAAATCAATGACCTTACTTGGTGTTCTGTTGATCAAGTAGCAAGCCGTTAGGACAGCATCTGACCAATAACATTTAGGTACATTCATTTGGAATCTGATAGCACGTGCAACCTCAAGCAAGTGTTTATTTTTTCTCTCAGCAACTCCATTTTGTTGAGGAGTGTAAGTACATGAGGTTTGGTGGATTATGCCCGAGTTCTTTATGTCTGTGATGAATTCTTTTGAATATTCAGAACCATTATCAGTTCTAAATATCTTTATGCTCTTGTTAAACTGATTGTTAACCATGTTCTTAAACTCATGAAACACTTTAGGAACTTCAGTTTTGGTTTTAAGCAAATACAACCACGTTGTCCTAGAGTGATGGTCAATAAAAGTAATGAAATATTTGAATCCATCATGAGATGTTTGTGGGGCAGTCCACAAATCAGAATGCACTAGATCAAAAGGTTCTTCATAAATAGTAGTTGACAATTGAAATGGAGATCTACTATGCTTAGCTAACTTACAGCTCTCACATTCTGTTTCATCTATGTTAAGCATAGGATCAACCAATTTCAATACATTATTGGAGGGATGGCCTAGTCTAAGGTGCCACAACTTGCTTGTGTCTGTAGATTCTTTATTACTTGTCAAGGCAATAGAGTTTTCTTCGAGCACATATAGTCCATTTCTTTGAGTTCCTCTACCAATCTGCTTCAGGGTTTTCATGTCCTGAAAAACAACCTGATTAGGTTCAAATATGACCCTACATTTCAGTTGATTGGTTATTTTACTTATGGACATAAGTTTGGCAGCAAATTTGGGCACTAGAAGTATTTCAGAGGCATGTTTGTTTGCTAGGAATTCTTTTGTTCCTAATCCTGCAATGTCCACACATGATCCATCTGCTACTCTAACTACTGATCCATTTTCTAACTTTCTCAGGTTATCTATATCATTAGGATCAAATGTCATATGATGGTTGGCTCCTGAGTCTATGATCCACTCAGTTTTATTGAGTCCTATAGTTGAAAAAGACATAAATTGATGGTTACCTGAGATGACAGGTGGAGCAGGTTCTGACTTGGTTGTAACAGCCGTTGCACTTCCAAGTCCTTTGTTGATATGGTGTAGAAGTTGGTTTGCAAGTTGCTCGATTGGTGTCAGTACAAAATCTGACTCAGAGCTAGCATTATGTGCTTGAGCAAACTTCTTCTCTTCAGTACCTGCACCAGCTTTTTCCTTTGCATTTCTCAGATGAGGATACAGGAACCAACACCTATCTTTGGTGTGTCCTGTCCTCTTGCAATGCTCACAAAATAATTGGGATCTGCTTCCATTGTTCTTGAAGTTTCCTCTTCCTCTAGAGTTAGTTTTGAGAGAGGATTTATCTTTTCCATCATTTCTAACATAACAAGCACTAACCTCAGAGTTATCCTCCTTTGATGGAATCATAATTTTTCTCCTAGTTTCCTCTTGTTGTATCTTTGCACAAATGTTCTCCAATGAGGGTAGCTCAGAGCTAATTAGCAATTGGGATTGAAGGGATTCATATTCAGGTTTAACACCAGACAACATTTCAAACACTCTATCCTGTTCTACCCTTTTTTGCAGAGTAATCAAGTCAGTGGTAGGAGGTCTATACAATGCTAGTTCATCCCACATGACCTTCAATTTGCCTAGATACTCGGTGAAAGGCAACTCTCCTTGCTTCATTTCAGAGATGCTCTTTTTGAGCTCAAATATTCTATAAAGGTTATTTTGTTGACCAAACATCCCTTTAATAGAATTCCATAATTCTCTAGCATTATTTGCCATTGAGAAAATATCATAGATTTTAGAATCTAGGGAGTTTAAGATCCAGGTTGTTACCAGTTGATCATTGGCCTCCCATTCTTCAAATGCTTCACCCTCAGGGGTAGGAGCTTGTATTTTGCCATTGATGAACCCCAGCTTGCCTTTGCTGTTAAGGTTTCTTGATACTGCCTTGGCCCATGAGAGATAATTGTGTGAATTCAGAGGAACAGGGGATAGCTTGAGGCTGATATTGGAGTCAGACTCAGCTGTACTGAACCTTCTTGAGCTTTGAGAAGACTGGAACGTCTGTGCTGCAGAATCTGCAGCAACATTATTTTGTGCGGATCGATTTTGTCCTTCCATTTGGAAGGGCTCTGATACCATGTAATTGATGAGAATTTGTATTACTAGCTTGTTTTTGCATTGGCTGAGTAGGATTACATTTATACACATCATGTGCAACGGCTACATAATCTAAGAATGGAAATCAGAAGCTATACAAGGTAATTACATATTTGCATATAGCTGGCTGAGAGCCCATATTCGAGCTAATCAAATCCCGTGATTTCAGCTTCCAACGGTTAGTGGCAGCTGTCTTTGAACGCACAATACAACTAGGAACAGGATCAAATCAACTCTTGCCATAAACGCCTTTGTCTGGTGAGAGAAATCGGGCTGCAGAATTATGCAGCAATCAGCTGCAAAATTCTGCAGCAACTTCTGCAAAAATCTGCAGCAGCAGATTTTGCTTCTGCACTTCAAATCTTCGATCTCACCAACAACTAAGCACACAATAAATGGTTTTATATAATACAATCCAAATGTGCAATAATTTTTTTAGGGTAAGAATCCAAGTAAGTAATAATTAAACATATAACAGCAACGAGCGGTTAATGACACATGCTACGTAGATATTACAACATTGAGATGGCAAACCACTGTTGTATATATGTATATTATAGTATTGGATTTTGTCATATAGAGTAGAAATTTGAACATCTAGATAGTCTATAAATAAGTGAGTCTTTTGTGATACTAATTAAGCTCAACTTTATTAATTCAAATCTTATATATATAAATATATATATAAATATATATATAAGAAAGAAAGAAAGAAAAGAAATATTAAATAAAGGGAGAAAGGGAAAGTGCACACATCTTCGACTTGAGTTATGACCTTTCGGTGCATTAGATCTTTTATGAGAAATTGTTGTCACCTTTCGGGAACAGCTCTTGAGTATCTATAAATAATCAGAAGAGTTCCGGAAGCCAGGAACCAGAAGAGATAATCCTCCTTCCTTTGAATTTCTTTCTTTCCGTGTTTAACTTGCGATTCTTGCTTCAAGAAATTCGTAAGAGTGTAACTTACGAGTTTCGAGTGATATAGGTTTTGTATCATAGAAGGTTAATTTCTTGAGACCATTTACACCATAGTGGGAAAAATTAATACATTTAAAGATAACATCATTTTTCGGTGTGCCTAACCTATCTTTGAACTCCATTACCCACTCAAATATACAACAGTTTTAAAGGTATTAATGTTCTACAATGGAGTCCATATTGGTGATGACACAGTTGAATGACAGAGACAATCAAGAGGAGGGGAACTGAAGAAGAAGAAGAAGAAGATCGTTCGTGTCTTGTCGAATTTATCGATACTATAAGAATCAGATTCTATCCCTAATTTATTGCAAGAATCTTAAATTGATATGTCGTGGGTGAATTGCTGTGACTATGGCCTACCAATTTAAACTTGGTAAAGCAAAGATATAGAGGGTTCACGAAAGTCCATATTGGATGAATGGACTAATAAATGGGACGTATCTATGCATATAAACGCGATAGTGTTTTCCTGGCAATACTAGTCTGTTCTACTTCCGATCGTGAATAGATGTGTTCTATTTGATTGGTCATGGTTATTATTTAACTTGATCATCGCAATATATACAATCAAGTTTATTTGAATTTTTTCTTTAAAGAGAAGTATAATGGCCTTAGTGTCCTTGTTAAGCGACGGTATAGAAAAAAGGAGGCCAAGATCCCACTTTATCGCCAAAACTTGAATGAAGTTCATCATCTGTTTGATGCATAAATCTTGATTATAGTGTCGATTCATTTTTGTGATGCGTGGCTTTGGTTAATTTCTTTTATTAGAAAAATTGTACCTTTTCGATGAGGGGTCATACAATTCAAGTGCTCGCTTGAAAATATCACAAAAGTTGAGATATGATGTGGATGTTTTGCCTAAAATTGCATGTATTAAATTGAGAAGGGCATGAATTAAAATAATTGACTTGGGCAATTAATTTTATACTTGAATCAGATTATGCGTGATAACTGGTTTTAAGGAGGATGGGACCAAATACTAGACATGACATGAAAATTATTATTTGATAGTTGATCATTCAAATATCTTGGTATATATTTGACCATGCACAATTGAGAATTAAGTGTGGAAAAATCTGTGTTGGGTATGTCTAGAATTTATAATATATTGGTGTGCCATTTCAAGTCAATGTTGTTTTTATTGTTATTGCGTGACTTGAATAATTTATTATTGTTTTGGTAATTTAAACAAGTGATAATGTAAAATAAAAAAAGGAGAATGGCAAAATTTAATTGTTGGAATGAAGAGTCACCAATTAATCGTAATGATGGGAAATTATAAAAGTAAAATTTTCATGGCTTTGAATTTTCTTTGAAAAGACGCCATCATGAAAATGGTTAAGCGGCTGTTAGTTTTCTGAGAGTTGTGATTGGTTTGCTTGCTGCCATTTTAATAATTGACACGTGAATATGCATGAAGAATTTTTATGCTGAATTTTTATCGTCTTAATATTTGATGATGAATATAAGGCCTTCTGTTACATTTATTAAATATAATTGCTATGTATTTAAATAAAGGATAAATTACTACCATGTGATCGGTATATTAAAAAAAACTATGTGATATAAGGTAGTGGTGACCTTATATGTGACTTGCTTATATTTGGTTCGGACTTGAGGTGTGTTAATGAAACCAAAGATTTTCTAAAGCAAGTTTTTGACATCAAGAACTTAGGTCATGTGGATGTTATCTTGACGTGACAAAGTGATTTGGTTGTAAAGCTAAATAAAATGACGTACCCATTCCAATGGGATCAAGGAACGTGGAGGAATTCTCTGTGTTTGTGGGAGAAGCTGCGTGTGAGGAGACACGAAGGCCTCGAGAGTTAAAGATGGTTAGCAATGAGGAGATTGTAAGCCAGAAAGTTGTGAAGAATGAGAGAATATCGAAACATAGCAAACACATAGCTATGCGATATAATCATATTAGAAGTATGGTTAAAAAGGGAAAGATAATCATTGAGTATCTCCCAACAGATCAAATGTTAGCAGACCCATTGAAAAAATCATTATCGGGAGATAAGATCAAAAAGGTAATGCGAGGTATGGGGGTATTACCGATAGAATTAATGTCTTGATTGAAACCAACTCTATCTTAGGGCAAAAGTTATTTACTTGGCACCTTATGTATGAGAGTTAAAAAGGTAATTCAATATTAGACTTTGGCGAAATAGAAACTTGGATACATTTCAAAGTGCATAACTTGAAAATAGTGGGGGTGATACTATTTTGAAAGCCATATATCTGACCTATGCACTTCCGTCTACCACAACAAGTTGAGGTTGGATAATAAATCCTTAATAGACTTATAGCACGTTGTAGAATGCGTTGTGGACCTTCTTGATAAGTCTAACTATACAAGTAGAGAAGTGATGGGCCGCTTCTTAGGGATTATCTCGGTAAAATTCTAAAGTACTTGTGAACACCAGGATTTAGCATAAGGGCCCAATTCAAAGATGCTGCCAAAGATTAAAGAAGCAAGAAATCATACGCAACGAGAATATGATTCCTTAGGGTCTCATATTCAACCATAAGTTAAAGGCTTAGTCCAATTCATGGTCATTCGTTGAGTAATGCAAGTTGATAATATAAATAAGTGGGAGATTATTGTATATATGTATATTATAGTATTGGATTTTGTCATCTAGAGTAAAATTTTGAACATCTAGATAGTCTATAACTAAGTGAGTCTTTTGTGATACTAATTAAGCTCAACTTTATTAGTTCAAATCTTTTATTTATATATATATATAAAAGAAAGAAAGAAAGAAAAGAAATATTAAATAAAGGGAGAAAGGGAAGGTGCCTCTTCGTGAATTGCACACATCTTCGACTTGAGTTACGACCTTTCGGTGCATTAGATCTTTTATGAGAAATGGTTGTCACCTTTAGGGAACAACTCTTGAGTATCTATAAATACTCAGAAGAGTTCCGGAGGCTAAGAACCAAAAGAGATAATCCTCCCTCTTGTGAATTTCTTTCTTTCCGTGTCCAACTTACGATTCTTGCTTCAAGAAATTTGTAAGAGTGTAACTTACGAGTTTCGAGTGATATAGATTTTGTATCCTAGAAGGTTAATTCCTTGAGACCATTTACACCATAGTGAGAGGAATTAATACCTTTAAAGATAGCATCATTTTTTGGTGTGCCTAACCTATCTTTAAACTCCATTACCCACTCAAATATGTAACAACCACGTAAGATAGAAGCTGCGTCATTTCAGAAAAAATCGTTGACAGCTGCCAGTACCTCCTACTGATGAAAATTGAAATAAGTTATACATGTTCTGTGCATTTTACACCACATGATAGTCAAGTGCAAAATCGTGATGCCACAAGGTACTAAAATAAACTTTTCCAAAAAAAAATACTTGTATACAAGAGACATCATACAAAAACTGTTATAGATCTACCCTCAAAAATTATTGAGACGTGAGTACTATAAATCCAACTCAAATCCTTTCTATTAATGCTCAGTCTTGAACCCCAAAATCATTGATTCCGTTTCACGAATTCGGACTATGAGAAACACAAAAAATGATGGCCAATTTTTTAAATTTTTATGCTAAAAAAAAAGTATAAGTTGGGATTATGTGGTGGGCCTTAAAGTGACAAGATTCATCAGATTCAATATGGTGTAGTCCTTGAAGCCCAGTAACAAAAGTGGCAATGTGAAAAGGAAGCCCAAAGTAGGTGAGAGTTACTTCCACTTTCAACGGCCAACTAAACCCAAATTAGGTTGGTTTCGGAATGGATAGTTGACAGTTTTTATATTCAACCCCAAATAATAATTTGTTTGAGAATAAATGGTCAATTAATTTTTTATACTTAAAATTAGATTCCGTCCCTCAGATAAAACCGATAGTGTCTGTGTGAAAAGAAATAAGTCCGATTCTATTTTAGATACGTTATCAAGTTCGAGTTCTAACAAAATTATATCCAATTTTAATTTGGATTAATATCTTCAATTTTTTTAGCAGTTACTTTAATGGGTGTTTGGCAACGCAAAAAAAATTTAGGCTAACAGCATAAACGTCGATATAATTATGGTTTAATAATTTAACTTTTCTAACCAACACAAACTGAAGGGGTTATACTTGATGGACATTGAAAAGTCTTGCTTTATGAACACCGATGAGAAGGAATCTTATCTGATCTTCGTGCTCGGTCAATCGATCCGGATATAAAACACGATCCAGATTCGATCCAACATATCATTTCTGGCTGTTTTGAATTTATCAATTCTCAAAGATTAGCACGTACCCCTCCTATAATCAGAATTATTTGTATCTAAGATCTAATAAGATGGTTTTTCATAATTATTTGTAACCCCAATACGGAATTATTTGAATTGCAGCAAATTAATTAATTTTTTTGGGCAGGAGACCCCCCTCCCGCTCCCCCCCCTCCCCCGACCTCCCCCGCTCTCCCCCCCTCCCCAGATCTCCCCCTCCCGCTCTCCCCCTCCCCCGACCTTCCCCGCCCCCCCTCCCCCCATCTCGCACCTTTCCCGACTCCCCCGACCTCCCCCGCTCTCCCCCCCTCCCCCGACCTCCCCCTCCCCCTCTCCCCCCTCCCCCGACCTCCCCCGCTCTCCCCCCTCCCCAGATCTCCCCCTCCCGCTCTCCCCCCTCCCCCGACCTCCCCCGCTCTCCCCCCTCCCCAGATCTCCCCCTCCCGCTCTCCCCCCTCCCCCGACCTCCCCCGCTCTCCCCCCCTCCCCAGCTCTCCCCCTCCCGCTCTCGCCCTCCCCCGACCTCCCCCGCCCCCCCTCCCCCCATCCCGCACCTTTCCCGAGCCCCCAACCTCCCCCCCGTGGCTGCCAGAGGGGTTGGTCTCTACGACCACCCCTCCGGTTTCGCTATGTATTAATTAATGTTTCCCTCGGCTAGGGCTTCGAGTTCCACCACCGTCGCTGCTGTTCCGATGTCTTCAACGGCCTCGTTGAGATCCTCAGATGGAGGTTTTCAGCCGCCGTCGCTTAATCCCTGCCCTTCGCTAGGGATGGATTCGCTTCAATCCAGCATCCTTCCTCTCCTTCACCAGTTCTACACCTCCCTTGCCCCATTAGTCGGTAACCCTTCACATGCGCTGGCTCGTGGGTTGACAGAGGGTGTGGGGCAGGCTGCGGAGGGTGCGAGGCCTACACCTTCAGGAGATATACAAGCGAGCAAAGATGGGGTTGCGGAGACTACTGTGACACCGACTCCTAAGGCTCCAGCGGAGAACGCCATGAAGAAGATGTCCTACGTAGCCGCACTCCACCCGCGATCTGACCGGGTCCAAGAAGGTACGTATATTAAGCCAGTCTTCGATGGCGAGCATATGGTCGTTGAATTGGATGCAGATAGATCATCAGTTTGTGCAAATTTTGGGAAGCGCGCTTTGATTGGAAGGTTAGTGATGCCGAGAGGCACCAAACCTTGCTCAACTTTTGACTTGAAAGCTGCTATCTCCAAAGTTTGGTCTGTGCAAGCGTGATAGTTGCTTCCTCTTGGCCTAGGCCTAGGGTACTTTGGTTTTCAGTTTGAGAAGGAGCAAGATAAGGACGTGGTCTGGAGCTCATCTGATTGGAGACTTCCTCAGGGATGTCTTTACTTGCAGCCATGGGTACCCTATTTTAAGCCCACGAAGGTTTCCTCGACTCTTACAAAGGTATGGATTACATTAGGGGGGTTGAGCATGGAGCATGTCGCTAATGATATCATACTTGGACTAGCTGCGGCCATTGGTAACCCCATTCGATCAGACTTGACTGCATTAAATAGGTTTAATGGCGCTTTGGTACGGGTTTTGGTGGAACTAGACATGTCCAAGCCTCGTCGGAAAGAAGTTGTATTGAAGCTTGAGGAGGGCATGGTCTTAGTTGATGTGGTGTACGAGAATTTGCCTCTTTTCTGCGAGCATTGCAAAATCATTGGTCATGATTTAGACTCTTGCCGAAAACTGCACCCACGGGTTGAGGGTCCCAAGAGGTCCGTGGGGAAGCAGGTGTGGCAACAAAAGAATGAGTGCTCCCCTAGTTCACCAACCAGCATTGAAGTTGAGGAGTGCTCATCTCTTGCCCTTATTACTGTATTGGAAAATTTTGTGCAACAGGTAGTACGCGAAGAGGAGGATCAAGAGGATGGTGATTCGGTGGTACTTCAGGTCCCTGATGATGCGAGGGAAGAGGGTGAAACTCTACCTGGTGACAAAGAGGGTGAAACTCTACCGGGTGATAAATGTTCTCCATTAAGTACAGGTCAGAATGATTTGGTCCAGTTGATGGTGCTTGATGAAGTTCCTAAGCAGTCTCCAATGCCAAATACAAATAACTTAGAGGGGGATTGTGGTGTAATGATTGAGGAGGTTTCGCCCTCCCAAGATACAGGTCAGGTATCTTTAGGCCCGATTATAATAGAGCCGTTGACGCCAGCTTCACATGTGACTGACTCATCGGGTTCTAAGCCTAGGTCATCATCGGGCAAGAAAAAGGGGCGCAAGAATGGCCCTTCCTCGGCTGAGTTATTGGCATCACTGTCTCCTGAGGATTTGGCAATAGTTGAAGCTAGGAAGGCAGCATATGTTGCAGCGGGCGGGATTTTACCTACTAGCTCATTCGATTCAAAGGGCTCCAAGCATAAAGGTTTGAAACCGGGTTTCCTTGGCAAGGGAACCCTAATAATACCGGGACCGTCCACATCTATTTTGGGCAGCGCCTCTGCTTTACCTACTACAGATCCCATGCCTATCCCAGGTCAAGAGGGCAATGGGGTGGTTTTTTTTCTGACAACGATGATCTTCCGGACTCGTTGAAGTTCATGGGTTCGATTACGAAGAAGATGAAGAACAATTGGGCGGACGAGGCGGATTCTCAGCCGGACATGGAAGAATCACATCTACCACCTGCCAAGAACACTCGCTTTCAAGCGAGGAAGCAGGCTGGGACTACTTATGCCAGTAAGGATCTACGTTGGCTGGAGTATGAGGTGGACTTTTGATGCGCCGCGTTTGATCGCTTTAGATCATTGTTTCCTTCATCGGCCTCGCTATCCCTCAAGTTTGTAGGGTCGAGTTCTTCTTTATGGCGATAGGCTTGCTGTTTTGCGATTTTCTATTCGGCCTTTGTGTTTGGCTTCTGTTCTGTTTTCTTTTTCCCTTCCTGTAACTTTTTCGTTTCTTTGAGTAATAAAAGTTTCTTTTCGCCTAAAAAAAAAGATCTAATAGATGGTTAACTTTCAAACTAGGATATATAGATATCAGATAGCCAAAAGACATTTAGCCCCGACAACACCAAGCGTTGTCAAATTCAAAGAGGTCCAAAGTTTAAACTCTTTTAAGTATATACATGGTACAAATTTATTTTTAAAAACACAAAAAAAAAGAGAGATCAGATAATTAGTTGGTGCTTGGTATCATTCCACATAAATACCTTTCTATCACATCATCTGGTCTTGGAAATTAGAGATGAGAAAAAAAAATTAAAGTATACCATGAATATTTTGCCCTTCGTGGGCTTCCAAAATCAAATGACGATGATAACCTAACCGTCTTTTTATGATCTAGTCAGAGTTCGAATTCAAAATAGGTGATCTAGTGGATTCTTGAGATTGGAAAAATCAGAAAAAATTTCAAATGATAGTGATTAAATTGATGGGTCTCCCGCTTGCTTTTTATTCGCTACGAAAAACAGGAAAAGCTAACTTTCTAAATCTTTTTCCGCAATTGGTTGCATTGAAAGATACTAGAGTCTAGAGATTTCACATCCAACCAAGTGGGCTCCTTGACAACACATTTTTCAATAGGCCCGCATACATCCGACCACGGTTCGAATTGGGTAGAATTCGAATTGAATTAATTTTAATTTGAATTAATCAAAATATTAAACCGTATTTGAATTATGATTTTTTGAATTGAATTCAAATAATTTCATTAATTTTAATATTTAATAAAAAATTCAAAAGCTACCAAATTTTTTTGATAATTTTCTTAATGTTTTGAATTTTTTTAAAAAAAATCAATTTTTTTGATATATTTCAAAATTAAGGTTTACTGTTTATTTATTTTTTTCTACTTTCACGTCAATACTATTTATTTATTTTTTACCAAATATGGACGAATTCAACTCGAATCGAATTCGAATACAAGTTGTCGGTCTGACGAATTGTAAAAATTTTGAACTGTATTCAGTTCGTCTTATCACGAATTCAAATCAAATTCAGTTTGTCTTATCACGAATCGTATTCTAACAATGGCCAGGTCTAGGGGTGCATGATTCTCTTTTTCTTCCCTTGTAGATTACATGTCTGATTAAGATGTATTTTTGCTAATTTTTTTACGTGTCGAAATTAACTAATTTTTGAATAGTCATTAAATAAACTAATTCAGATTAGAGTCTAACAAAACTCATATAATGAAAAAGTAATCCCTACAAAATTTTACCACAAATCCCAAGTTAACACCCTACTCAACCCGAACCCCATTACAGTAGACA